>MU227375.1:640266-655184 GCA_018584345.1 Thuja plicata | reverse complement strand
TGCCCACCTAGGGCTCTTTTAATTCTGATCCAATATTGCTCAGATCTGAATATAACCAATTGATTCTGATCTGCATGTATGCTATCAAGGTTTGCTCACAATATGTCGCCAATCTGCCCTGACTTTGTCCTTCTAATAGATCTGCCATAATTCTCAGATCTAGGGCTGCAAGATCGGCCCTCATATTGTTCTTCTAGGGCTGCACAATACTGCCCTAGTTTGCTCCTCTAGGGCTG
Organism: Thuja plicata; assembly: GCA_018584345.1. NCBI lineage: Eukaryota > Viridiplantae > Streptophyta > Pinopsida > Cupressales > Cupressaceae > Thuja > Thuja plicata. Next base: position 654,948 of record MU227375.1, on the reverse strand, counting down.
CATAATTCTGCCTTAATTTGCTCCATTATGCCACCAATCTGAACTTCAAGTTGTCTCAGATCTGCCCTAGATGTAAATCGCACTCTAATGCAGGTATGAATCACCTTCCAATGTAGCTATGATTCAAGCTTCAAAGCTGGAATAAATTCGCTGCCTACAAATTGCTAGATGAATCCATAAGGAGAGAACTCATGTTATGTTTTTGATGATTCTCTCCTTTGGATTCAATCACCTTATATATGTGATTTAATTCATCCACAAGGAGGCCGACTTGGGCTTATAAAATCCAATTAAGTATTTAAGCCAAGAGGCCGACCTTGGGCCCTCAATTAAATTAATTAACATATATATCAATTTTGTGATAAACAATAAATAATAAATATTGCCAATATTAATTATTATTATTTATCATAACGATTTATTGCATAAGCAAGAGGTTGTTTGCCGAAAAGGCCATAATATTAACATACTAGACATTGACCAATCATTAAGAACAGCGATAAAAATCATTATGTGATTAGCATACGACAATCAAGTCAATCATGAAGACACTGATTAGTGAAGACTAATTGTTAATGATAATAGTCTTGAGGTGTTGTGATTGAAAGGAGGTAATGATGTAGAGACATAAGACACATCTCTTGAACACAATTTATCATTCTTTTGCAAAGATATGTAGTCATTCGATCTAATTATTCCAGCATCATCTGATAACTTTATTTCTTATTGCATCCTTAGTGGATTCGGTCTTATTGAGCAGACAGCCTCTGGCTTTTGGATGCATACTTGCTAGTATTATATATCAGACACGGTGCCTGGAATTGCTATAATGTACAAGAAAAATCAAACAAGCATCCATTTCAGAAGATCGTATATAACTGCTACATAATTGGATATATCAGACAAGCAATCATATATAGATCAAAGGTCTTATTAGACCAATCTAAACAACTGCTGCATACTTTAACAGTCATAAACAGAAACAGCAAATTGTCAACATTGCTTTTCAAGGCGAATGTCAAGCCATGCCAACTTTTGCTTATAAATATTTGGATATTTGTTTTAGGTTTAAATTTTAATATTTTAATCAAAAACATGTAAACTTCTATAAATTTGTAAACTTCTTTAAATTTTAATATTTCTAAATTTAATAATAATATATATTAATTTATTATAATGAAATAGTAATTTATAGTAAAATATTATTTTATATTTATTTTATTTAAATAATAAATATATATGTTAATCATATTTATATTATTTGTTACATTCCTTCCTTGTGAACCTTTTATTTAAATACTTGTAATAACTACTTCATGTGAAGAGTGATGTTAAACAGTCATGTGACTTTCAGTTATTTGATTTCATACATTATGATTATCAATGATTTATGTATATTTTGTTTCTGTTAATGAAATTATTATTATAAGAACGGTTTAGTTTTATATTTGGAACAAGTTATAATGGAAATTTATTATGAATGATTTGTATATTTTCAATTCTGTTAAGGAATTATTATTTTAATAATGATGGTATCTAATCCTTCCTTGTCAGCGGATGCAAGAGAAGATCCATCCCGCGAACGGGAGAAGAGTATCATCATAGTAGAAGTATGAAAACACACAATGGAGGTCAAGAATGCCATCCGTGCTGGAACCACAACTGTTTACCAGTCATCTAGTCTAGGAGGGGAGTTACCTTAGACGTCTAGTAGGTTACTTTTCTATCCTGGTGTAAATTTATGCATTGGACCTTTCTCATCAATCTTAAGGAACAAGCATGGTGGATCCATTCTATTATTTTGAGTTGTGCTTATGGATATTGTATGTATATATATACATATTTGTATATTTGTGTGTGTATAGCATATATGTGACCTTATATGAAATATGAATTGATGTGATTAAATGTATACGTGTATGTCAACGACCATTAAACATATGATTAATAACTAAACAATCACGTGAGGATCCATGCATAATGTCGTACCCTAGACGACAAGATGGGTGTAATCCCACTGATTGAGAAGTTAAATACGCAAGGTGTAAGTTGACGCTTGTTGGAATACACGTATGCATTAAATTACATAGGCGCAGATTAAATTAATGTTCAAATATAAACTATATACATATATATAAAGATTTATGTTGTGCGTAATTATAAGCCTTGTTCTTTTGTATGGTTGATTAGATTATTGTTTTGTTTCTATCTTTGAGGCGTGTTTGAATCTTGGAGGGATTGATGAGGTGGCAAGAGTAACTCCTCTTGCCACCAAGGCAAGGAGTTACTTCTTGCCATTGACCTTTTTTGTGAGAGTTTTGTTTTTGGGATAGCTCATTTTGATAGGAGCAGCAAGTGGTGTGGGGGAAGCTTGCTCAGCGATTTCATATTTCTGTGGATATTTCTTGAATTTTGTGCGGCGTTTGTGGAATCTTTGAACCAGCTTTGAGAAGGAAGTCTGCATTGCAATCATTGCCTCTGTTGCTTTTCCATTGATTTAAACTTCGGCTAAATTTTCAGGCATGAATCTTATTATCTTGCTGTTGTTATAAGTAAAAGCTTAGTAGTCGTTGCATTACAATAAAGAGCAATGAACTCGAGCAATTATATGTTCTTATACTTTCTTTTAAGGAACCTTGGATTTTCTTGATGTGGCATTGCTGTCTATAAAGATGTGGATCGTTCAATCCTATGTTCTCGTCATTGTTTCTTTTATGAATGTGGAACGATTTCAATCCTTGGATATTATCTTGCTGGTCTGAGGTCATATTAATTTGGATTGTCCGATCCATATATGTATATCTATGTTCTGTTGATAATAGAAAGGATTCATATGAACTTTAATATTCATCTTGCTATTCATAAAAGATTCGTCCATTCGATGTCAGGCGTTCATTACTCTGTTTCGATGAAGATAGAGCAGTTCAAAGATAGCATCAATCTGCACGAATCATGATAGGGAAAAGAATGTTTTATTTGTATGCAATTATAAATATTGTTATGAATAAAGAATCACTCAATTTTACATGCATTCCTAAGTGCTTGAGCAGAATTGAATCTTTCGATTTCATGCATATGTAGTTACCAGTTTGAGAAAACTAGTCACCCATTTTAGAGAAGGGTTATTTTTAAATCAAGACGGATCTGTTTTTCTTATGGCTTTTGCTTGTGCCCTAAAGTGTATGTGGAATAGAAAACCGTTTGCTATGTAAAGAACCCTTTAAGCTTTAATGGTTAGGTTTACTAAAGTAAAGAACTTGTCCAACATCTTGGCCTTAGGACTTGCCTGATAGAAGAAGACTTGGTTTGTATAACTTAGGGACAGCAGTTCTACCAACTGAATATTGTATACTTGAATCTTTAAAACAGAGTTGGTCAACCCTTGGGATGGGAAATGTGTACTGGTCAGGATTTTGACAAATGTGATCTCTTAAGTTCAAAGAGGCCATCAAGATGTGGATATGCAACTAATGGGGCTATGTGACCCATAACGAGTCTGGCGGTTACATTGACTACACACAGAATCGTGCTTGTACTTTTAAAACCTTGGCCAAGGTGGTACAATGTTGTGTGTACTATTCTTTAGTCACTAGAACCAATACTGCAATGTCTAGCTAAGAAGGTCACCTTGGTAGGTGAAGATGTCTATAGGTTGGCTTGCTACGACAGTTGTGGGTCAGGCCACTTTCATGAGGAATTCGTGTGGGTGACTGTTAGGTCATGATCGTAAGATCAAAGGTTGGGTGGAAAAAACCCTTGATGATACTCTTTCGCCCTATGGAGGTCGGAAGCTATTAAGCAACCAGATTAAACCAACAAGTTCAGGTTCTATGTATTTAATTTTGGAAGTTATTTATGTTATTACATTTCTTAGTATTATTATGTTACTTTCCTTTCATATGGCAGTTGATGTTTCATTCCTTAATGAATTTCTTATTACTGTTATACTAACGAGATAAATTGGTTATAATCAGATTCATGTGGAGTTAGTTGATAACTATTTTTAGTTAGTTAATGATACTTCTTAATCATGTTCATAGGAAATGGAATGCAGTTATGATGTTAAGATGTTAAAGAATAATTCCTTTCCTCGTAAGAGAAATTTTATTTTTTCCTATTTATTTAGGATAGTATAATTGGTATCTTACATTATCATATACGATTATAAATTATCTATGTAATTTCACTTTACTTTATATTTATGAATTTATTGTTAATATATTTATATTGTTATTACTATTTTTAAATATTTTAAAGAACATATATGTTGTATGGCTGAATTCAACCATACCAAACCTAAAAAAAACCACCGTACCAGCAAACACATACCAGCAGCTTAGTTTTGAGGTCAGCAAGACTTTCTTGGCAAAAGGAAAGACAAGAGATGTTCCCAAGAAAATCTAAAAGTTTGGGAACATCCCAATTTTTTCACAAGTTAGAGGAGGCAGAAAGGGATGTCTCATCCCCATCCCTCATCCCAAAGTCATTGCAGGCAACCAGGATACCATGCTAGGCCCACAGATGAGTCCCAATGTAACCCTGAAAATAATGGTGATAAAGTAAAATCTTTCACTAGCATGATGTCATCCAGAATTCTTCATTGCTCATCATCCCTTCATCCAACTAGGGTTTTACATTTAAGACCTGTGGCTTTATTGATTAGCTTAATTTCTCTTAAGAGTAATGGAAATTTTTAAGCAGCATTCAAATCTATGAAATTCGTATGCTTTCCTATAGGTTGTTATACACTCATCATCTTTTCCACATTTTTGTTGTTTTTCTGACCCAATATATGCAAATAAATTTGAAAACTTAGCACTCACACTGATTTGAAAACATATGCACACAAGGATGTGACTCAGTCAGGCTTTCAGCTCAGCATTACATAAGGCTACAAAATGTGATAAAATTATCAATAGTATCACGCACTAACTCCTTGAAAATCAATCAAGACCAGCATTGAAGCAATCCGTATATTTACCATGCATTTAAATTAAAAAATTTCAAAAGAAGGTAAAGTTAACATACGAAAGATGAGACATGTCAAGGGGATGAATGGAGCGCCTGCGCAGCTGCTCATTGTTGCATGTCCAATCGTAGAATGGAGAGAGTGCAAAATAATCAAAGACAAAATTTCGATCAAGCGGAACAGCATTGAGCCAGATCTGATCTCTGAAGCAGATGCCAGTCATGTCAGTGCCAGGAGGAGGAGGAGGCTGCATTCCTTCCATTCCCATCATCATTCCCCCTGGTGGGGGAACTGGAGTTGCCGCCATTATTCCTCAAATATCTTTAAATAAATGCTACAATCACAAGATTCAAACTTTCAGACACATATTAATCCATAAAATTTAAAGAGAAACAGAGGCTAATGCAAAATTTACTTTAATGAAAAGATACAAATAATCAAGAAGTTTAACTCATTTGCCCAGTAAAGCTCAGCATGAATATCAGAGAAGTTTTTGGTTCAGCCAAGCCAAGGGCTTGTAGTGTTTTGATATGGGGTACAAACTGCATGACCAAGGTTCGAAATATCCACACTGCAATAAAGCAGTCCATAACCACAAATAAACAAAGCATAGTCACACAAACATGTTCTCCAAGCTCAACCCACAATGCTTCAAAGGTGGCCCATAACCTCAACCAGTATTTACCACACAAGCTAATAACAAAAGGAAGTAGTCTAACGACAAAAAAAACAACGACTAAAGTTTACTACTAAGCCAACAAACATGTTTTCTACATAGAAAAGGGGCGGCAGTTTTATGCTAGAGAATAAAGAAAGCCCCAAGCTTTGTGAAGAGGCAAAATAATTTTACAATGCAAGAGAAAATTTTCATTCAATTAGTTATGGTATAGTGGTAATGAGTGACATCTGTTAGAGTGTGACCCCAGTTCAAATCCTATTAGTACAAGGCAGCCCATAACTCTGACATATGCTGAGATTGTAGTGTAAACTGTAAAGGAATTGCGGTCATCCATAAAACTTTAAGAGTATGACCTGGCTTCAAATTCTCTCCCTGCAATAAGACAGCCCATGTTTCTAGCAGTCATGAAGTGTGGTTGTTATCTTAAGAACATAACCCAGTTTCAAATACTCTCACTGCAGTAAGACAGCCCATAACTATAGCTGACATGCTGTGAAGGAGACATATGTAAGATCACAAAACACATTCATATTCTCCCATTGACATTTATATGATCATGAACCACATTCAAAACCTCCAACTGTGATAAGCCAGCCCCTAACCCTAGCAGATATATAATAAGGTTGTGCTGTAACAATAAAGGATTTTGTAAGAAGGCAATCTGGCATTAGGTCCAGGGGATTCACTTGATAAAAACATGGACATAGAACATGCATTCATAGGGTACTAAAATACATCCTGATCTCATTTTCCCCCTTCAAAATTACATTTTTAACACCCCCTTTGCGTACATGATTATAAATAAATTCACAAATACCTCCCTATTTATCCAAGTATCCTCTGTATCTAACTTTCTAACATTTTTATATACCCTTATTATTTAGCCCCTCATATTTTGCATAGAAAATAGCATATCCACCACTCATCCACTTCTTGGACCATTTAAAGTATCTTTAATTTATAAATGTTTATTTTTGCACTTGCCAAAGAAATTACTTGAATGTTTACAAGTAAGTCAAGGGGCTTACTATCTATAACGTTAAATTTGCCCAAAATCACAGATCATGCCTGTAAATTTGAAGAGCCTCGTCTGGAACATCCATAAGACTTTCACAAATGATCCATTCTGTGCAAATTTCTGAAGCAGTTAATATGCTTCAGGTGATGATCTCATGAGTATTGAGGCCCAGAAGAATGCAACAATCATTTTCAATATTCTGCTATGTAGTACATTTGCAACTAAACATGTATTACAGGAGTACCACCTCACAAAGGAAGCATTTACTGGGCAGTTTGTGACATTGAATCTTGTTTCCTTCAGTCTTTAGAAAGCCCGTGGAAGATAATGGGATGTATTGCAGCACAATCCATTGCTCAACTCAGTACCCAGATGATGTTGAATACCTTCCATTATGCTGGTGTTTACTCTTAGGTGTTTCTCAACTGAGAGAAGTTATAGATGTCCCAAACAAAATAAATACATCAATTTATAGTGTATCTAAAGCCAGAGATCAGCTAAGACACAAGAAAGAGCAAAAAACGACCAATGTACTTACAAAAATTAAATGGATACTTTCGGTTTCGGAAGGCAAACAATTTCCATATAGTGGTGAGTTGTCTTAACCTAATTTTTCTCAACTACATGTAGGTTTTGAGTGTTTTTAAGCAAATTATTGATGAGGTGTGTCAAATCGCCCAAACTAGATAATTCTGCAAGTGCTCACACTTCCTCCACCCCCAGCTAGACCTTTAGTTATGATGAAAACCACATCAAGGAGAGACGTATTTTAAAAAATTTCCTCATATGTTTTAGACACAAACTCATATATGATATTTTTAGTTCAAGAGTACCAAATCTTATAAGCGTATACTTTGTCAACCCTTTTTGAAAAAATCATACTCCCAAGTTGGATTGTACAGTTTCATTTCAAAGATCACCATTCAACTTCAAATCAAATCAAAGTACCAGTTTTGTGTTGTAGATTTCATAATCATTTGTGAAGATTTTACAGAGTTTGTTGAATTTCTTTGAGGGTGATTTGAGGAGTTTATTTGCTGGTTGTACACCTCATGTTGGTTGCACCATTCCTTGTGTTGACGTTTTGTGGTTAAAATTTCTAAGTTTGATTTTTAATGTGTTGTTTGGGACACCATTATTGTTTACATTTGCAGGCCATACATTTTTTTTTGTGCAAATTATGCTGTTGGAGGCCGTACCATGACTATTGTTTGTCGTACCTGCTAGCTTGGGGTGGGAATTTCCAAGTTAAGTTGCTGCTTTTTTTGAGGGCATTTCTTATGGATTGCAGGTAAATAAATCCCTAAAGGATAGTTGCAAATGTTTTGGATTATACTCTAATGTTGGCATGATTACAGGGAGCCATAGAAAGATCTAAGAGACATGTATACTTTAAGTTATATTTCATGCATATTGTCAAGATGTTTGAGATGAGTTTCAAACTTGTAGGAGTTACTGCTAGTTCTGAAGGATCTTATATGTTTTCAAACTCATCAAATTTCAGTGATCAACAGTTTCCAGTGAGCTCTGTGTAATATCCATTTTTTGAAATAAGATTTAAAAATAAATAATATAAAATAGAATATAATATAATTACAAGTTCATTAAGTTCAATGAAGGATCAAGAAGATCAGCAAGAGAGGAATTAAGGATAAAAACAGAACAGAACTGTAATATAAATATCTGACCTTTTTATTGCAGGTTCTGATTTGAATTGATAATGCCCATTCCACCACCACTTTCCAATGATTTATGTCATTGATAGTATATTGCATAACAGAGATCATGTGTAATGTCCCCTTTATGGGACTTTAAAAGCCAATTAAATAATTAAGTTTTAAGTTGTCAATTTATATCAAATTTAATGACAACTTAATTTAATTATTTAATAAAGAATTAAAATGACTTTAATGGCGAGTTTAGTGAATAATTAATAAAGTCATTTTATTACTATTTCCCTATTTTCAAATTAAAAGGGGGGAAATAAAGAGACAATGAAAAGGAATATCAAGAGATGGGCAGAGGAAAAACGAAGAGTCATGGGGATGTGCTATTAAAGATCACTGAGAGGCTCATTCTGAATATGCTTGGTTTTAATTATTTCTCTTGGAGAGTTTGAGAGCTTGTGGCTTTCAGTTCAACAAATCTGAGGACAGAAACCCTCGGATTTCCAGGAATTGTACGAAAACCCATTTCAGGTTTGGAGTGAGTTCATCCAGAATTCAGCAATGCAATTCACTGTTCAGTTCAGCAATGATTTCAGAATTGTAAGATTTTGAGTTTTTGTCAGAAATAATAATTTTTGACTTCTGTTTCTTATTTGGAAAATAAAGATATCATGTTCTGAATATTATAATTCTGGAGAAATAAGTTTGATTCGTAATAATCTTCGAAGACTTGGCTTAAATTCGTGGATGCTATATTAAGCTATTCTGCATTGGCTTATGCAGGAGTTTGATGAAGCGCAGCATTTATATTCTAATATGTGGTTTCTATCTATCACTTTCCAGACGGTTGACAAAAGAAATAAGGGAGTGCTGTAGAAAATGATTTAAGCCAGTAGACAAAGTTTTTTAAAATATTTTTTGATGGCAAAGGTTTATAAACTTATTTGTGCGATGAAAGAAATTGAAGACACAGATTGTGCATTGGACGTGTAAGCAGCAGCTTGGAGGAGTGCCGACTATTAATGTGACTTGGGAATTTTTGAATGTTGCTGGGCGTTGATTTAATGTGGATATCTGTATTCCTTGCTTAGGATTTTCTGTCAGTGGCAAACTCTTCCATTTTGGTGAACATTGAGGACCTTTAGTAAGTCAAGGACTTGATTAAAGTATGGTCGAATGAGAATTTCGGTTTCCTGGCTAACATAGAGACTTCAGCATTCCACATGTGTGTGAGCTTAGAGAATTCTTATTGGGATTTATAATCGTTATTAGTTGTGGAATCTCGCTCAATATTCGTAGGTCTATTGTTGAGGTCCTTGTTATTCATCTTTCTTTAGTTTTGTCTTTTTGCCTTTTTGTACTTTCAAGTCAAAAATGCACAAATTCCAAATACCCCTATCATATGAGGGAGCTGCCCCTCTCAAACGCAAAGGAAGGTTGCGATCTGATAGCAATCTCTCCCACTGTTGGTGCAATTGTCATTGCTCTTCTAGCAAACAGGATCAATTTCAGAGAAACAACCGCAATGACAAATCTGTTTACCAACATATTCGTTGGTCCACAAACATCTGCATAAACCAGCTAAAGGACTTTTGATGTTTTGCGTTTTCCCTACTTGGCAAGCTCCGCAAACACCTTGTATCTATTGTTGGACCTCAAGCAACCTTTCTACCATATCCTCTCAAGCCAACTGAGAGAGGCAAGATAGGTTGAAATGCCCAAAATGTTGATGCCAAAGAGTATTGATAGAAGGTGAACTCTTTGCAACCAATGCAAATTCCTCAAACGGATTTCAACAGATTTCAAATGCATGTTCCTCTCCAATGTCAACAAGTCGATACAACCCATGATCTTAGATGCCAATTGCGACGGATTTCTTGGACTCCTTGTTAACAATATGACACTTATGTGTTGTGAAGACGATGTCCAAATTGGGACAATGACACATAATTTGACTCACTAAGAGTAAATTGAGCTCCATGTCCGAAACATAGTATACGTTAAGAAAAATGAGATTTCTCCCTCCAGAGGTTATCTGATCATTGCCTTTGCCAAAACCTTTATACACTTCACCACCACTAAAGATTACTGAAACGGATCAAACCTTATACTCCGTGAACCAATCTTTCCTATTTGTAAAATGTTGAGATGCTCAAAGCTATTAGATTTCCACAATCCATATCAATGCTATGTAATTTTATGTGTTCGATTGTGTAAAAATTTTTAATATCAATGTTTCAGATCACACTCTGTGATCCATCATCAGGATGCAAGGGAACAAAAGGAGAAGATCCGTGTAAAAATTTTCTCCTCCTTATGTTCTCTTGCATCCTAATGATGGATCACGGAGTGTGATCCGAAACGTTGATGTTAAAAAAATTTACACAATCGAACCCAAAAAATTACATAACATTGAGATGCTCCAAAATCAATATATCATGCACAAGACTTTGCATGATCTATTGGTCGTTTGGCCATGAAGTCATAGAAGGCTAACTCCTTCTCTAAATGCTCCGTGACATAAGTCTTATGTTGAGACCCTCCCTAGTTGGATTTTTTTTCAGCCAGCCGCTTTCTATGGTACTTCTTCATATGACCAAGCTTACCACAATAATGACATGTAATAGTCTCCAGATTCTTTGAAGAATTATCATGTTTGCTTTGTCCTTTTCAATGAGAGGACTTGCCTTTGCCTTTTTCTTTAGCAGTAAAAGCCTTTTCCATACTTACTAAATCATTGTTGCTACCAAACTGCTTCTTCCATTTTACCTGCTACAAGAGTTTGTTGCACAAATTATCAACATAGCTTAGAAGTGTTAAAAATCATAGTAAGTATTGTTCAAATTGGGCAATACTTAAGGATAATAAGCCTCAAAAGTACTGATGTGGGCAAAAGCAATAAGTATTATGACTTTGATTTTCTAACCATCTTGTCACCTTGCTTATGCATTCCAGAGATGGAAAAATGTCTGTCCATTATTTGAATGTGCGCTTTCAATCTTTTACCTTCAAACAATACCCTTATTCTGACAAGATTTACTTAGTTTTAATATCAAGAATACTAAGCACCTTTCAAATCTTTCACATTGGTGAATTGTAATATAAAGTTGTTTCATGAATTTCAACAAGATATTCTACTAGTTCCATATTGTTCTACATATTTTATTGTAATCTAAACATTGTCTTTTTCAAAGAGGTGTATGCTCTTTGTTATGTTTTAACACATGGTTGGAAAATTCCTCTTTTTCCTTTCAATTAAAATTTGATCATTGAAATTTTGTGTGTAGGTATACAAAACTGGTAATGAGAAGTTTATATCTGAATTATTCAAGTGAGTTTTCCAAAAAAGGGGGCATCTTAACATGAGCTCATTTAGTGGCATATTTGAAATGATGTAGTGCTACCTAACAAGATGAAGATTAATTCACTAATGGTTACATTTTTATGCACAATGATATATTAATAAAAAAAAATTGCTCCATTTTAATGTAAACTATTACTTTTCAAGAAGATCAAAATTGGTATTCAAAATGTAACCATGAATGTCAATAACATCAAATGCCTCAAAGAATGAATTCTTGTGGATTACAATGATTGCAAAATATGTACAAAATGGATTTGTTGAAAAGGCTTTAAAAACACTCAAGCAAATATGATTGGCAGATGTAAAGCCAAACTCAACAATGTAATGTACCCTTCCTAAACATTTCAGCATGGTGGACCATCACCCTATTTAGTGGGCTCCACCTCCCATAGGCTAATAAGTTAGGGTTAGGAGACTCTCAATGCCAATTTGATCCAGCTTTTGGAGGTGACAAGTGTTATATTAAGCTCAGGTAGTTAATATCTGCATAAGGCCCATTCTAGAGTGGTTTGAAAGCAATTTTACCATACTATTTTTAGTGTCAAGTTGGACACCAACTTGGTCACTTGATAGTGTTTCTATTTTGGGAATATCAGCAATGTATTGGATGTTGATATTTTGGATGCGGCCCAGCATATTTAATTTAAATAATGTTTAAATTATAAAGTATTTATTTAATATTTGACTATATGGGTGCCCAAGTTAAAAATTTAAAGTGCAAAGTGGCAAATATTTGGCAAAGTGTCTAATTGGGTTTGGTGCCAACTTTGGGGAGACATAAGGAGTTTTTAATTAAATGAAAAAGTAACCTCTGGGCTGGGTGCGGGCTTTTTGAGAGCCTATAGAAGACAGGTTTAGGTTTTTAGCTCAATTGCGTATGCTTGGTTTTGATATTTTACTAACAGATTTGGCTGGTTGAACTTGCTCATATTGTGGCTTTATAAGAACAAAAACCCTTGCAAGGAACATCTTCTACATTGGTGAAAGATCCAATCTGGAAGATTTATTGGTGGTTTCATTCTAGAATGACATTTGGGCTTCTTCAATTTATGAGCAGCAAATTTAAGAGGTGTTGAGAAAGGATATTGAGGAGGTATTTTGCAAATTAGGAGCAGATTTATCATTCTTGGGGCTGGCCGTCCTCTCCCCTTGCTGGTTGTACAACTGCAGAAGGGACGTGAGGGTTTGTGGAGTGGAGCGACTAGGGTTTAAGGGAGATTGATTGCTGCTTTGGTGGCGTCTGAACTTGCAATATCATACCTACATCAAATCGTCCCACATTGAGTGCTTGATGGTGGTATCTATGGTTTATGTTTACCGGTTTGTTGGGTTTCCTGTCATTGCTCAATATTAATTGTAATCAGCATCTTGCAATGAGATTGCACCATCTAGGTATCCTTAGTCTTGATGATAAATTGACTTTTAGTTTGTTGCTGGTTGTGGGTGTTTCAAAATATTGTATTTGTAGAGTTATTCCGGTTCTTATTTACTGCAATATATATCTATTATGAAGCACAACTTCTGCATCTCCGTCTACTTCTATAAACTCTTCAAATCAGAAAACCATAAAAAAGCAAGGGTGCATGTTACAAAAAACCATTGAAATGATGTAGTGCTACCTAATTAGATGAAGATTAACATACTGACGCTTTAATGGTACTCTTTTTTCTACACTAATGTAAAGACTCTTGCTGATATTCCCCAAAACTTTGGACTCTCGTTACTTATCCATGGTTTACTACTCAGACATATGGTCAAACAGTTTGTATGCTTCCTTTACAAAAAGGGTTCTCTTGCAGATTTGAGAATATTCACAGTTGTGAATGTCCCATTGCATTACATAATAAATAACATACATTCATTGGAAGGAAACATCGTGAAAATTTCTGAAACAACTTTTCTAATATTAAAATCAGATTTCAACTGTGATCGACAATTTAATTGTTATCAGAAGAAAGGTGAAATTATTTTCTGACCTCAAACTTGTCTTACATAGCTAGAAATACTATAAGAGTTTGCCAAATGATACACAGCAATCCAATTAGTCAGAATCTCCAACATCCAGGTTCAAAGTCCCTCCATCGGCCAATTAGATGTTTGCTTCTACAAAAGTATTTATTCAACAGAGTCAACTCAATGCAGATAGTAATCTGGAACGTCAAAATATGAAATGAACAACAGCCGAGATGTCGATTTCTTTCTACTCCTAACTCCGACAGAAGTCTGCGTTCGACACTCCACACACTATCACATCCGACCGATGAAAGGTGGGCCAAGAAGAGTAGGAATTCACGCCAAAGCCAGGAAACACACGGCTCGGAAGAAATAATAAAATAGCTTCCTGAAAAAGCCACGCAGCTCCTAAATCCCTACACAAATTGAGACGCCAATCTGGAATTTCAGAGCATTTGCACGGAGAGAAGAAGTTCCTGCGGCAACAACACAAATCGAACCCCACAGAATACTACGCTGGGGAAATATTAAATCTCTTTTACAATAGCTCCAGCCAGAATATTGAATGAGAACCGTCTGCCGATATGAAATATAACTCCCCACAACTTGTATTTCGCGTGGGGCTCAGCACCCATAGTTGCACGATTTGTAGACCATTTTATACAAACGGTTCAATACTTGATTCACGCAAAATAAATATCGATTGCTTTAATGATAAAAATAGACAATTTGAATGAGCTTCCTAAGAAGGAAAGCTTCACAAAAGTTTCTTATGTAATATTCATAATTAAGGCCCGGTTTGTTTCGCGGAATTAGAATTGAGTCAAAATCTTATTATCACAAAATCAGGTTTTGAAATCCCGGTTTTGCATCTTCCTATTTTGAAAATCACGGACCCGACAACAAAATTAAACTCGGTTCATAATTTTCTAAAACCTGGATTTCATTTTGAATTCCACCTTTTTGCTGGAAGATGGTGCCGCTCGTTTTCGGGCCTAAACCTGGTTTTCACCTGCATAACCCGAATTGCAT
>MU227375.1:559420-593305 GCA_018584345.1 Thuja plicata | reverse complement strand
AGCATTAGATGCCAGATACTAGTTGACAAACTATTTCTAAATCCTCTAACAAGGTCACACCTAACAGTGTGTTTGTAACCTTTAATAGGGTTGGCTCTTAACAGGGCTCACTTCAGAAGAGTGAAAAATTGGGGTACCAATCCCAGTGGTTTTTCCTTTACCATTATTTCCACGTTAAAAATCCATGTGTTATGTGTGTATGATTCATTTCTTTAGTGTTTTGTATCTTACATAGTTAATTTTGGATTTATCGGTATACTCTGCATATTTACTGTATTTTGGTAAATAGATGACTTCTTATCGGTAAACATACAAAAGAAGGTTTAACAGAGCAATCCGACAAGTAGTAAATATATATAAGTATTTCATGGAATTCATCTTGTCAGACAGAAGATAACCTGAGATATAATTTGTGGTTATAAGTTTAAAGGGTTGATTTAAGGATTAATTTTTGAGGCCACTGATTCACCCCCCCTCTCAGTTATTATTAACAGTAGCAACATACTCTACCTCTGTTGTAGACTTAGAAATGCAATTTTGTTTCTTGTTGGTCCAAGAGACTAACCTCTTAAAAAGGAATAATGCTCTACCACTTGTGCTCTTTCTGTCAATAACACTTCCTTCCCAATCAGCATCAGTAAAGTCTTCAAATCAAAGTTTCCTCCTTTCTTATACCATAATCCATACTCTTTAGTACCCTTAAGATATCTCAGAATTATTTTGATAGTCATCAAATGATTCTCTCTAGGATTAGCTAAAAACCTTGCAACAATACCAACTGCTAATGCAATATCAGGTCTAGTATGAACAACATATTGAAGTTTACCAATCATGGATCTATAGGTAGTCTGATTTACCTCCTTTGAGTCATCATCCTTAGACAACTTATGTCTAGTAGACATAGGTGTCCCAACTGGTCTGGAATCTTCCATTCCAAATTTCTCCAGTATCTCTTTTATGTATTTAGACTGAGTAATATAGATACCATCCTTAATCTGATGAGCTTGTAAACCAACAAAGAATTTGATTTCTCCAAACATAGAAATCTCAAATTCCTTACTCATAGCTTCAGAGAATGCTTTGCATAAATCATCATATCCAGTAAGCAATATATCATCAACAAATATCTTTGTTAATAGTATCTTGTTCTGAGGTCCTTCTTTGATGTACAAGCTACTATTGTCATTAGTTCTCTAAAATCCAATACTTATCAAGTAACCATGCAATCTTTCATACCAGGCTCTAGGAGCTTGCTTCAGTCCATACAAGGATTTGTGAAATTTTCAAACCATACTTTTGTTAGGATCAACAAAAGCTTTAGGTTGTTCAATATAGACTTCCTCTTCCAGAATCTCAATCAAGAATGCAGATTTTACATCCATTTGGTATACCTTGAATCCTTTATGTGTTGCATATACTAGAAGAGTTATGACTCCTTCAAGTCTTGCAACAATAGCAAAAGTTTCTCCATAATCAATACCCTCTTCTTGAGAATATCCTTTACACACTAATCTTGCTTTGTTTATGGAAACTTCACCTTTTTCATTCATCTTGTTTCTGAAAACCCGCTTAGTACCAATCACATTCTTGTCTTTTGGTCTGGGTACAATAGTCCAGGTTTTGTTCTTTTCTATCTGCTCAATCTCTTTATTCATGGTTTCTATCCAGCTTTCATTATTCAATGCATCTTTAATGGATCTAGGTTCAATTTCACTAAGAAAAAATGTACCTTTAATTTTGTTTCTTGTCATTATACCTTCTATCTGATCTCCAATTATTTTCTTAGGTGCATGATTGATAGAAGTAAGCTTCAATGATGTGCTTGCACAATATCACAAGATATGACTTCTTTTGTCCTAGTCCAATTTAGATCCTAATCTTCTTTGTAGGATCACTCTAGCCTCTAGGCACTAAGCCTAAGACTCTTCCTAACTCTTCTCTAATATTTCAACTATTGTGCTTTACCTCGAAGGACTTCCACCATCAATTTTGTCTCACCATGCTCCACATTGGTTCCAAGGCTTTGAATACCAAATCCTTGAAATAAACACCACACATGTTACAAGGGTCTTGTATATGCTTTGAATGTTCAATCCACATCCACTCAATCCAAATTTAATAGTTCTTTCACCCCAAGACAATTGAGTTTCAAATTCACACCCAAATTCCCTATTAGGCCTAAAACACCTATTATCCCTATTCAGTGAGTTTTTCAACATTTTCTCTAAAAAATTGCACACAACCCCAAAAACTAATCAGAGATCCAGATACCCTTTTGGGAGACCTAAAGGATTTTTAAGTTCTAAGTTCCCCAAGTTTTTCGTACATCACTGTCCTAGAAAGTAGGGCTTTTAGGACTATTTTGGCTCTACACAAGCAACTTATTGATTTCTCTTCAAAACTACATCCAAATGGATTGGCTAAGATATGAGCTTGACACTAAGGACCTATGGGACTCTAAAAACACTAAATCCACTCTTGGTTCAGTTCTCCATCTCATACCCTTGTCTCTACAAATGGTTTTATCCTCACCATACCCCTAACTAGAATGTCCTAGCTCACCTAGGGCATGGTCTTAAAAATAGCTAAACACCTTCCCTAACTTCCAACCTATATATACAGAATGTATAGAGGCTCCCCTAAAATATTCATCCAACCTTTCAATATTTCTACTTTTGAATCTCAAGTGGGAGCCATGAAAGCAAAAACAATCTAAAAGACTTCAACATACTACCTAATTTACAATTATTTTCCTACAACTTGAAGACTAACTCAAAATAACTAACACACTAAAAAATAAAAGTCTTAGAACACTCCAAAATACATGAATCCACAAGTAGATCTTGAGTTTCAATCCATTAGATCGCCATTAACAAGCAAAATAGTAGATTGTGCACTGTATTCAAGGGATTCTCTTTTCTTGTTGACAAAAACTTCATTAAAAAATCTCTCTCCGTAGGATTCAAGCCTCAGAGTGTCTGAAAATGAAATTATCCACCATTATAGGACATTTTAAATCAATTCCCACTCCTACATTTGTGGGGATCCTATGTTGTTGAGTTGCATGTAACATTTGCAATTTCTTGCAAATGTTGTCATGACAAATTTTGGCATCTTTTTGCATTTACTATGCCAACTAGAATATAGGGCCTCTATGCTATGTAGTTCGATGAAATAACCCTATTTAATGACCTTAAAGCATCTTTTACATCCTTCATGGGTCTATGACACATTTTGAACCAAAATCCCAACTTTAGACCAACTAGGCCTAAACTAACAAAAGCAACTAACAATGACCAATTGGTGACTTTAGTACTAACACTAACTCACCTAGTCCACATGACCTACTAAGGCCTCAAATAAAAACACATCTTTGACTTGGCTAAGGTTATATACAATCCAAAAACTTCTAAGGCATGAGGATTGTCGAGGTGCTTCTGCACCAATGATGCCTTCTGACATATTTTGCAAGTACAAGTTCCTTCTTCTTTGATTATGGGCTTGTCCCACTTGGTTCACCATGTTCAAACATTAGGTTTTGCTCTTCCAGCTGATACTCAGGTTCCACTATCTAAGACTCATGCACCTCTATTTGAGACTTGGGTGCCTCTATCTGCGACTCAGTTCCCTCTGTCTATGACTCGATTTCTTCAGTCTGAGACTTGGTTTCTTTAGTTAGCATCTCGGATTGCACAGGTTGCAACAAGGTTTGTGCTAATGAATTCAGTGGTTGACATTGTTGTTGTCCAATAATCATTTCCTATGTCTTAGGTATAGTATCAAGTTCATAATACACAAAGTTTATGTAGTCCTCAGGCTCTTTACTGCTTTGTTCTTCACTTCTCTCTGCAAACACATCAATCTTTACATGTACACTTTGTATGAATTTATGAGTAGAAATATTCAAACATTTGTGTGCTTTGCTCTTACAGGAGTATCCTAGGAATATACTTTCATTACCTTTGACATCAAATTTTCCATTTCTTTCTTCCTTCAAGATGTAACATTTACTTCCAAATACTTTGAAATAACGAACATTGGGTTTATAGCCATACCATAATTCAAAAGGTGTCTGCTCAGTACCTTTCTTTAGTTGAACTCTATTCAAGGTGTGAATTATAGTGTTGATGGCTTCCTTCCAGTATTTGGTAGCAACATTCTTTTCAATCATTAGGGTTCTTGCACAATCTGTAATAGATTTGTTTCTTCTTTCTGCTATCCCATTTTGCTGTGGTGTTCTTGGGGAAAATACATGTCTCTTGTTCCTCTTTCATTGCAAAATTCATTGAACTCATTAGAAATGAATTCACCTCCTCTATCAGATCTTAGGCATTTAAATTTCTTTCATGTTTCCTTCTCAACTCTGGCAAGGTACCACTTGAACTTCTGAAAAGTTTCTAATTTTTCTTTGAGAAACATAACACTCATCCTTCTGGAATGGTCATCAACAAATAGAATGAAATAATTTTGACCTGTGTAACTTGTTTTTCCAATTGGTCCACACAAATAAATATGCACTAACTCCAAGACTTCTTTTGCATTGTAATTCTTACTCTTGAAACTAGTTTTTCCCATCTTCCCAATTTGACATTGTTTGCATATTGCCAATTCAGGTTTCTTTAGAATTGGAATACCTCTTACTCTTTTGTTCTTGCTTATGTTGACTAGTTTATCAAATTCACATGACACAATATTTTATGTCATAACCAGCTTTCTTCTACTTGTGCAATAAAACATGAACTTTCACTGAGATCAAGTTAGAATAGATTACCTTTTGTTTTTCTACTAGTTCCAACTAGGTTCCCCTTACCATCCAGGAGCTTGGCCTTACCATTCAGGAATTCTACCTTGAAACTAATGTTATTTAGTTGTGCCACACTTAGTAGATTGTGCCTTAATTATTCAACCCAATAAGCATTATCACATTTGATACCTTTAGTTAGAGAAATACAACCTTTACCTTTCACATAGCAAGGTTCATCATCCCAAAACTGACACTCCCAACATCACAGTGCTCAAGATGTTCAAATTTAGTTTTATCACCAGTCATGTGGTGAGATCAACCACTATTAATTATCCAAGTGTCATTTTTTCTAATATGAGACTAAAGTGCAGTCTTTTCATTATCTTCATTGTCTGACTCATCCTTAATAGAAATATAAACCATTTCATCTTCATCTTTATCACTTTCAGAATCTTTTGCAATATAACAAGATTTCTTACCTTTGTCCTTGTAGCTTTTATAACTTTTGAAATCTTTCTTGCCTTTGTACTTGTTGAAAATTCTCTCACCTTTGTATTCTTTGTTTGGACACTTAGCAATAATGTGACCAACCTCATCACATGAAAATCAAATCAATGGTATTCTTCCTTTGGTAGCTCTCTTTGCAAGTAATGCTTCAATGATTTTTAGATCTTCATCATCAAAATCATCATCACTATCACTGTCAATTTGTTTTCCTTTTGAGTTTCTATCCATCTTACCAAGGTTTAATTTATCTTCGAATGGAAACTCAAAATTGCTAGGATTAGGAGAATAATTGTCAAAGTTGTCCAACACAAAAGTTGTTAACCTTCCAACCAATGCATCTAGAGTTATATCATTACTGAAGCTCATTTCTTGAATAGTTGAAACTCTAATTGCATAGATAGGAAGTAAATTTCTCAATACCTTACTGACCATTGTTTTGTCTTTAATTGTTCCACTAACAGCTTTGATGGCACTGACACTTTTCTTCATTCTTTCACTGTATTTTGTAATTTCTTCTCCTTCTTTCATTTTCATCTGATCAAACTAACCTCTGAGACTTTCTGCTTTGGCTCTCTTTACATTGTCATCTCCTCCATGTATGTCATATAGTTTCTTCCACATATCATAGGCAGTAGGGCAGTCCTTGACTTCATCAAATTCGGAATAGGTGAGTGAAGAAGCTATATCAATCATCATTATGTTATGATTCTTCGTGTCCACCATCTGATCCGCAAACATATGTCTCGATGGTTCCACATAATTGTGATCCAAGAATTATAATCCAGTATCTCCAATAGTAGATAGATGTAGCCTCATCAAATCTTGCCATGCAATGAAGTTGTCTTTGTTAAGCTTGGGGATCTCCCTTCTGTAAGACATCTCTGATCTTTACCTTAGGCCTTGAAACCTTCCCTAAAAGAACCAAATGCTCTGATGCCAATTGTTGGAAACGAGTTGAGTAACTAAGAGGGGAGGTGTGAATCAGTTACCACAAAAACAAATCCAATTCCCTTAGATGTCTTAATAAAACTTATCACTGTTACTCGGTTATCATATATATTCTGTTACTACTCGGTTAACAAAGTAAATCTTTAAGATAATAAAAATAATTATCCTTTAGTGATTAAGTACAGAAACATAAAGCATAAAGCAAATAACATGTACACAGATGACACCAAGATTTAACGTGGAAACCCAATTTGGGAAAACCACCAATTGCAACTAGTTACTATTTTTCACTCTTCTGAAGTGAGCCTTGTTAGGAGCCAACCCTGTTAAAGGTTACAATACACACTTTTAGGTGTGACCCTGTTAGAGGATTTAATCACACTATAGGAGTGGCCTTGTTAAATGTCTTCAAGAACTTCAATGTAGAAATGTCACCTTGTGAGAGGATTTACAAAAGATTGTTAAGTCTACTTTGTAAAGAGATTTGGATCACTGCTACAATTGTTAGAGAGTAACAATGGATTGACTTGTTTGTCCAAGCAACTATCTTTTCTCATTCAGATCTCTGCTCTGGTTTTAAAATTGGATCCTCAATTATCAAATATTCTATTGCAGCTCTGTATGTTCTATCCTTAATTAGAATAACATCTGATTTCGCCTTCACTCTTCATATCAAAACTTTGCCATATATTTATTCTTATTACTACTCGCACACATTCAATCCAAACTTGACCTTGTATATATATGATAGGCCTTGTCAATTCATCTTGAATAACCTTCCAAATAAATAATAAAACTTAAGTTTGTTGGCTGCATATAACCAATTAAACACAAAATGTAAACTATTGTTAGTCGGGTGACACTAAAAGCATAACTCGGTTAACACTGTAATCCTTCAACGCCTGACCATTACTGTAATGCCCAAGTGAACTCGGTTAGAACTGAAAATCTCTTTGGTCTTCGTCAATTCCTGAGAGAACATGTCATACACTGAGTGTGCTTGGTTTAGGTATAGACATTTGTGTAACATCATTACATTTGTGTATACATCAATGACAATACACAATTGAATAATTGTCATCAACAATCTCCCTCTTTGCCATTGATGGCAATACAACATGTCATAATAAAAATAATTATAGAGCAACAGGAATAAGGATAAAAATATATATTAATCTCCTTAGCATCATTTTTATTCTCATCTAGAAAACCCCCTTTGTCTTCACAATCTCTAAAATACATATTTCTCCCTCGTACAGTACAATCTCTATTTCTGATAGAATTTCTCCCTCCGTCATCATTAATCTCTCCCTCAATAATCTTTCCTTAAATAATTTATTTTTGCATGACATCAATAATCTCTCCCTCTTTGACAACCAATGCCAAATACTATATCCAATGAATTATAGTGTACGCGATGTACTGATTCATATGCAATAAGCTCTAACAATCTGCATCAACATGTTAAATATGGTTTGTAGCTCGGTTGATCCATCACTAATCTGTCCATTGGTGAGCCTCAGTTAGGGGAATCACCCCTAGCTTTCCTCTAAGATACAAGAATACATCCTTAGTTAAATTTTTTGTGAATATGTCTACAATTTGTTCTTTAGTATTCACATATTCCAACCTTACTTCCTTGCCCTGAACCAATTCTCTCAAGAAATGATACTTTATTGCAATATGCTTAGTCTTAGTATGCATCATAGGATTCTTTGATATCTTAACTGCACTAGTGTTGTCACAATATATAATAACTAATTCTTTGATTTCCTCCTTCATACCTAGCAACAATTGTTTGAACCATATGATATTTGAAAAATTTACTACTGTAGCAACATTCGTTGCCTTTGTTGTAGACTGAGAAATGAAATTTTTTTTCTTGTTGTTCCAAGAGACTAATCTCTTACCAAGGAATAACTCTCCACCACTTATGCTCTTTTTTTCATTAACACTTCCTTCCCAATAAACATCAATAAATTCTTCAAATCAAAGTTTTCTCCTTTCTTATACCATAATCCATACTCTTTAGTACCCTTAAGATATCTCAGAATCCTTTTGATAGCCATCAAATGATTCTCTCTAGGATTAGCTGAAAACCTTGCAAGAATACCAACTGCTAATTCAATATCAGGTCTAGTGTGAACAACATATTGAAGTTTACCAATCGTGGATCTGTAGGTAGTCTGATTTACCTCCTTTGAGTCATCATCCTTAGACAACTTATGTCCAGTAGACATAGGTGTCCCAACTGGTCTAGAATCTTCCATTCCAAATTTCTTCAGTATCTCTTTGATGCATTTAGACTGGGTAATATAGACACCATCCTTCATCTGATGAACTTGTAAACCAACAAAGAATTTGATTTCTCCAAATATAGACATCTCAAATTCCTTACTCATAGCTTCGGAGAATGCTTTTCATAAATCATCATATACAGTAAATAGTATATCATCAACAAATATCTCTGTTAATAGTATCTTGCTCTGAGGTCCTTCTTTGACGTACAAGCTACTATTGTCATTAGTTCTCTGAAATCCAATACTTATCAAGTAACCATGCAATCTTTCATATCAGGCTCTAGGAGCTTGCTTCAGTCCATACAAGGCTTTGTGCAATTTTCAAACCATATTCCTTTTGTTAGGATCAACAAAACCTCAAGGTTTCTCAATATAGACTTCCTCTTCTAGAATCTCAATCAAGAATGCAGATTTTACATCCATTTGGTATACCTTGGATCCTTTATGTGTTGCATATTCTATGAGAGTTCTGACTCCTTCAAGTCTTGCAATAGGAGCAAAAGTTTCTCCATAATCAATACCCTCTTCTTGAGAATATCCTTTACACACTAATCTTGCTTTGTTTCTGGAAACTTCACCTTTTTCATTCATCTTGTTTCTGAAAACCCGCTTAGTACTGATCACATTCTTATCTTTTTTTCTAGGTACAAGAGTCCAGGTTTTGTTATTTTCTATATGCTCAATCTCTTTATTCATGGCTTCTATCCATCTTTCATTATTCAATGCATCTTCAATGGATCTAGGTTCAATTTTACTAAGCAAAAATGTACCTTTAATTTTGTTCTTTGTCATTATACATTATGTCAAATCTCCAATTATTTGCTTAGGTGCATGATGCCTTCTGACATATTTTGCAAGTATAGGTTCCTTCCTCTTTGATTCTGGGTTTGTTCCAATTGGTTCACCATGTTCAAACATTATGTTCTCCTCTTCCAAATGATACTTGGGTTCCACTATCTGACACTCGTGCACCTCTGTTTGAGACTTGGGTGCTTCTGTCTGTGATTCGGTACCCTCTCTCTGTGACTCACTTTCTTCAGTCTGAGACTCAATTTCTTTAGTTAGCAGCTTGGGTTGCACAAGTTGCAACAAGGTTTGTGCTGATGAATTCAGTGGTTGACATTGTTGTTGTCCAATCACCATTGCATGTGTCTTAGGTATAGTATTAGGTTCATTATACACAAAGTTTATGTAGTCCTCAGGCTCTTTACTACTCTATTCTTCACTTCTCTCTACAAACTCATCAATCTTTACACATACACTTTCTATGAATTTATGAGTAGCAAGATTCAAACATTTATATGCTTTGCTTTTACAGGACTATCCTAGGAATATACCCTCATTACCTTTGACATCAAAATTTCTGTTTCTTTCTTCCTTCAAGATGTAACATTTACTTCCAAATACTTTAAAATAACGAATATTGGGTTTATAGCCATACCATAATTCAAAAGGTGTATGCTCAATACCTTTCTTTAGTTGAACTTTGTTCATGGTGTGAATTGCAGTGTTGATGGCTTCCTTCCAGTATTTGGTAGCAACATTCTTTTCAATCATCAGGGTTATTTCACAATCCATAATAGTTCTATTTCTTCTTTATGCTATCCCATTTTTTTGTGGTGTTCCTGGGCAAATACATGTCTCTTGATTCATCTTTCATCACAGAATTCATTGAACTCATTAGAAATGAATTCACCTCCTCTTTAAGATCTTAGGCATTTAAGTTTCTTTCTTGTTTCCTTCTCAACTCCGGGAAGGTACCACTTGAACTTTTGAAAAGCTTCTATTTTTCTTTGAGAAACATAACAGTCATCATTCTAGAATGGTCATCAAAAAATAGAAGGAAATATTTCTCACTTGTGTAACTTGTTGTTCCAATTGGTCCACACAAATCAATATGCACCAACTCCAAGAATTCTTCTATATTGTAATTCTTACTCTTAAAACTAGTTTTGCCCATCTTCCCAATTTGACATTGTTTGCATATTGCCAATTCAGGTTTCTTTAGAATAGGAATACCTCTTACTCTTTTGTTCTTGCTTATGTTCACCAGGTTATCAAAATTCACATGACACAATCTTTTATGTCATAACCAGGTTTCTTCTACTTGTGCAATAAAACATGAACTTTTAGTGAGATCAAGATAGAATAGATTACCTTTTGTTTTCATACCAGTTCCAACTAGGTTCCCCTTACCATCCAAGAGCTTGGCCTTACCAATCATGAATTCTACCTTGAAACCAATGTTATTCAGTTGTTCCACAGTAGATTACGCCTTAGTACTTCAACCCAATAAGAATTATCACATTTGATTCCTTCAGTTAGAGCAATACAACCTTTACCTTTCACATAGAAAGGTTCATCATTCCCAAAACTGACACTCCCACCATCATAGTGCTCAAGATGTTCAAATTTAGTTTTATCACCAGTCATGTGGTGAGATCAACCACTATCAATTATCCAAGTGTAATTTTTGCTAGTATGACAGTAAAGTGCAGTCTTTTCATTATCTTCATTATCTGACTCATCCTTAATAGAAATGTAAACCATTTCATCTTCATCTTCATCACTATCAGAATATTTTGCAATATAACAAGATTTCTTACCTTTGTCCTTGTATCTTTTATAACTTTTGAAATCTTTCTTGCCTTTGTACTTGTTAAACTTTCTCTCACCTTTGTCTTCTTTGTTTGGACACTTGGCAACAATGTGACCAACCTCATCACATGAAAATCAAATCAATGGTATTCTTCCTTTGTACTTTCCTTTGGCATATCTCTTTGCGAGTAATGCTTCAATGATTTCCAGATCTTCATCATCAGAATCATCATCACTATCACTGTCAATTTGTTTTCCTTTTGAGTTTTTATCCATTTTACCAAGGTTTAATTTATCTTTGAACATAGACTCAAAATTGCTAGGATTAGGAGAATAATTGTCAAAGTTTTCCAACTCAAAAGCTGTTAACTTTCCAACCAATGCATCTAGAGTTATATCATTACTGAACCTCATTTCTTGAATAACTAAAACTGTAATTGCATAGATAGGAATTAAAGTTCTCAATACCTTACTAACCACTGGTTTGTCTTCAATTATTCCACCGGAAGCTTTGATGGAACTGACACGTTTCTTGATTCTTTCACTATATTTTATAATGTCTTCTCCTTCTTTCATTTTCATCTGATCAAATTGACCTCTAAGATTTTATTCTTTGGCTCTCTTTACATTGTCATCTCCTCCATGTATGTCATGTAGTTTCATCCATATATCATAGGAAGTAGGGCAGTCCTTGACTTCATCAAATTTGGAATAGTTGAGTGAAGAAGCTATATCAATCATCATTATGTTATGATTCTTCGTGTCTACCATCTGATCCACATACATAGGTCTCGGTGGTTCCACATAATTGTGATCCAAGAATTATAAACAGTATCTCCAATTGTAGATAGATGTAGCCTCATCAAATCTTGCCATGCAATGAGGTTTTCTTTGTTAATCTTGGGGATCTCCCTTCTGTAAGACATATCTGATCTTTAGCTTAGGCCTTGAAACCTTCCCTAAAAACACCAAATGCTCTGATACCAATTGTCGAAAATGATTTGAGTAACTTAGAGGGGAGGTGTGAATCAGTTACCATAAAAACAAATTCAAGTCCCTTAGATGTCTTGATCAAACTTATCATTGTTACTCAGTTAGCATATATCTTTTGTTGTTACTCGGTTAACATTTAGTAAATATTTAAGCTATTAACTGTAATTATCCTTTAGTGATTAAGTGCAAAAACATAAAGCATAAAGAAAATAACATGTACATATATGACACCAAGATTTAACATGGAAATCCTATTTGGGAAAACCGCTAATTGCAACTAATTACTATTTTTCACTCTTCTGAAGTGAGCCCTGTTAGGAGCCAACCATGTTAAAGGTTAAAATACACACTATTAGGTGTGACCTTGTTAGAGGATTTAATCACCCTGTAAGGAGTGACCTTGTTAGAGGTCTTCAAACACTTCAATGTAGAAATTTCACCTTGTGAGAGGATTTACAAAAGACTGTTAAGTCTATTCTGTAAAGAGATTTGGATCACTGCTACAATTGTTAGAGAGTAACAATGGATTGAACTATTTGTCCAAGCAACTATCTTTGCTGATTTAGATCTCTACTCTGGTTTTAAAAATATATCCTCACTGATCAAATATTCTATTGCAGCTCTATATGTTCTGTCCCTAATGAGAATCCCATCTGATTTCGCCTTCACTCTTCATATCAAAACTCTACCATATATTTATGCTTATTACTAGTCACACATATTCAATCCAAACTTGACCTTGTATATATATGATAGGCCTTGTCAAGTCGGCTTGAATAACCTTCCAAATAAATAATAAAACTTAAGTTTGTTGGCTGCATATAACCAATTAAACATAAAATGTAAACTACTGTTAGTCGGCTGACGCTAAAAGCATAACTTGGTTAACAATGTAATCCTTCAATGCCTAACCATTATCGTAATTCTTAAGTGAGCTCGGTTAGAACTGAAAATCACTTTGGTCTTCTTCAATGTCCGAGAGAACATGGCATACATTGGTTGTGCTTGGTTTAGGTATAGACATTTGTGTAACATCACTACATTTATGTATACATCAATGACAATACACAATTGAATAATTGTCATCAATATGTCATCTCATAGAATGGAATGATTGCATGACATGCACAAAATGGATTTGTTGTTGAGGTTGTTGTTGAGGCTTTAGAAACTTTCAAGAAAATACAATATGTAGGGGTAAAACAAAATTCCACAAATTTTGTGATCATCCTCTCTACTTGTGCTAAAGTGGCATTAGAGTGGGGTATAGACATCCATTAAAGCATAATGGAAAGGGGATTTTAATGAGATATTATATTTGGAAATGATCTAGGCCCGAACATGTGTAAATTGTGGAACCACGGATAAGGTAGGAAATGTTTTGACAATATGCCTCAAAGAAAAGTGATGTCATAGAATGCCATGATTGTGGAATTTGCACCAAATGGATTTTTTAAAAAGGCTTCAAAAAGTATCAACCAAATTTGATTGTCACGTATGTTGTGGACATCCATCAAAGAAAAAAGGAAGGGGGCTTTGTTAAATTTTACAGTCCGTGTTAACAATTTTTTTATTTTTTTATTATACTCTGAGCAAAAAAATTTAAAATCCCCCCACTCCCCACTCCCCAAACCCTAAAATGTGGATTTCAATGCATTTTAAAGACAAAAAAAAATTAATTTATCTTACTATGAATGCAAAACAAAAATATTTCTTATTGTGAATGAAAAATGATGTGTGTCATGAAGGTGTGTGTGGTCTTAAAGGTTTTAATTTGGGCTTGGTGGCCTTGGATCCCCATGATTAGGGCGTTGCCCTCAAACCCCCACTAAATAATTTGTCAGGTACTCTCTAAGTCTAAGTCGTGAACTATGCTTCAAAGATTACCTACAAATTTGAGTTTACAATAACATCATCAAAATAAATAATCTACCCTAATGTATTTGATGCTTACTTTTTTCATTGTTTTCTATAAGATGAGCTTTTTTTCTTTTCTTTTTTTTTTTTTTNAGGGGGGAAGGTGTGGTGTGGTGTGGTGGGGAGGAGGGGGGACATGATGTAGTTAGTATATAAATCCTATTATTATGTTTCAATAACATGGTTTATCTAACTATGTATTTTTTAGTGCTAGTACCATTGCTAATACCACTGGCATTGTTTGTGGTTTTTCTAAGTAACCATTACCTACACCATATAATATTAATGTTAATGATATTTTTGAAGACCCATATGATGATGCTTGCTTAGTGATATTTAATTGTTGAAAATTACATCATTATTATTTTATTTTGATATGTAGTATATACCATGACATTTGAGTTTGACTAATTGACATTGTAATAATTGTTATTTGTATGATGCTTTTGTTTATAAAACAATATATGATGCTATGTGTTGTGTATTTTTATGATAGATACCAATTGAGAAAATAACTATAATTGTAATTGAAATTGTCTTAACTCAGATTCTTCAAGAGATTTAGAGTCACATTTGACAATATCTAATATGTAGGTCATTTCTTATTCAGTATGCTCAGTTTACCAAATTGATTTCAGATAGTAACCGTAGGGAATTTAGATACTGTAATAATTGTCCTAAGACAATATGCCAAGATCTAGAAGCCCAATTGAATATCACAAGAGAGACAAAATGATATGATCATTAATTGACTGAATTCAATAATGATATAATGAATCAACTAGATTCAAGAGAGATGAATTACAATGTAGATGTGTATGCTTATATAAGAAAGGCAATAAGAGACTATGATAAGGAGTTGATAAGATATCACCCACACAAGGTGAAATCACATGTCCACCAAAGGTGGATCATCCTCCATTATGCAATGAAGTATGTGCAACATGTAGAGGATGATAATGTGATAGGCTCACTAAAGGTGGATCTCACACATAAAGTGGAATGTGATAACAACTATCACCACCTAAAGTGGAGTTTCTCCTACACCATGTGCTAAAATAAGATACAAACTCATAGGTGTCTAATGTGCAAACTATTATGTCTGCATTATCCTAAGTAAGCTTAAGTAAAGTGTAATTAAGAATATTTAATTACACTAACCCCCCCTTAAGTGCAACTTAGGGGAATGCACTTAAACTCAAAATGCTAGATGATAATCCAAGATGGGTTTTGGCTACTAGGCCATGTTAGGTACCCAAGTACAATATGAATATGTAATAAAATCTCTCATAAAGTGGAGAAAGGGAGAAAAACTCATGGGAAAAATCTCCCCCAAAAAATGAAATACAAAAATACACAAGATGCATGGATGGATGAAGTGCTCAAGACCCCCCATAACTACATACATCAAGTATATACAATCAAGTATCCCACCATGGGAAGGAAATAATGAGACGTGATATCACCTCCCATAATGAACAATGTCTGATAAGAATGGTGAGTGCTTGAAGGAAAAACATAGACCAATGCCTACAAACAACATTTCTCCCCTTGGGAAGAAGATAGAGCAAGTACAAATGTAGGAATGCTTCCCATTCTGGATAGGAGTTAGGAAGGGGAATCCAAATGAAGTATGAAGATAATGTATCTGAAATATATTCATGTGTCACCATTTCCTTGGATGATAAAGATGTCACGAACCAATTAGGAACATACCCAATCACAATAGAAGGTGACAAGCAAGGAACCAATGATAATTGATTGTGAACACGTTCTAAAGACAAATATGTCTCTCTGAAGATAAAGGGACCTCCTCCAACTGTTGTATCAAAGTATTCATAATCATGTCAAACTTGAAAGAATAAAAAAGTGGAGAATGAATAAGAGGGTCAAAGTGTTCCCTCGCAACAAATGAAGAAGGATCGCCTTCATTAAAGAGAAGGTGAATATCATCAACAATTTCTTCCAAATCTACAATGAAGTACTCCACAAACAAACTTGAAATGTCTTTCAAGAAGTCATCCCATGAAACTGTGTCTAGAAGACAAAGAATACCTTGTTGCACTGAATTACAAGCATCCAAGACTGTAGAAATATAAGCATCATCAAGAGAAATAGTAGAAGTGATCTCAATTGGAAGTAGGAGCTATAATTGGAGCCTTTGGATAATCAAAACTCTCAAGTTTTTCTAATCTTCTAATCCACTTCAAGGTATCATCATCAAAGGGAATATTATCCGCATCATCAAGTGGAATGAGGCAATCTGCAACTATATCATTTGAGAATGGAGTAACATGTGGATCTCCAAAATTCTCCCAAACAATAGTCCAAAATATTTGTGGGCACCTAAACCTTTCAACCTTGGGTTTGATGTCATTGTAGAGACACACATTGATGTTGTGAGCAATCAATCCTTCAATTTGATCAATATTTTCATGCCAAGCTAATTTTTCAACTTGAACTTTGGCTTAAGAATGAGTCCATAAAGATGAGACAAGAGAGTAAGCCATCTATAACATGTGATGATTCCTTTTTCCCACGACTCATAATTACTCTTAGTAAGAGCTATTATAGCAGGATGCCTGTCATATCCCATGATAACATCAATGATATACTTCAACCATTACAGAATGAGATCAAAAAATTAGTACACCCCCCCATAATGCACTCAATCAAAGACCCTTCCCCCCTCCCACCCCACAAAAAATAAGATGATTTTGGCACTTTATATATAGTGTGTGTACAATTTTCACTTGCCAAAATAAAGCTAAGTGGACTACTGATTTTGATGATTAAAACCGCCTCGATGAGGACAAATCAATATGGCTAAGGATCAAACTGAAATCCTAGCATTATAATGATTATAAATAGCTAAATAAGACCTAGGTCTAAAAGTGATATTTTTGCCTAAACAATGTTATAAACTGATAGCAAATTTGGAAAGTAGACAAAAATATGCACTTTCAAAAATAAGGCATTTGAAAATGTGTTTTTATGAGCCTAAATGGAGCCTTCGAAGTTGTAAAAATGAGGATCACTCAGCTACAACTATGAAAATAAAATTTTACAAAATATCCATGTACCAAAATCAAAAAATAATTCCAGATCTGAGAATAGCATGAGAAGCTACCCCAAATAAAAAAAAATACACTGAAAAAGGAGTTGAGGGAGTTACGAGCATTTGAAAATTGCCTTCAAATATGTGAATGCAATCCGTGAGGGGGGTGCCCAAATTTTTTATCCCACATGCATAGGGTCAAGATTATTTATTTATTTATATACAATAGTGCTCAACCTATGAATTAAATTATATGAAGAGTGGAATACAAAACCCACGCTAGCTGAAATTTTAAAACAACAGACTTACAACAATACCCAATGGTATATATTCATCTATTCTGGGTCGCCAAGGTGTTGATGATATAACTGAATTCTGGGTGACATGGAAACTATGTTGACTTGCCTTATAGAGGATGTGTTGTTTACTATCCAAGATGACACATGGCGAGAGATCTAATTCACCCATTATACTAACTAGACCGATTAGGAGAATTGTCACCTAGTTGGTTGTGATGTGTCAATTTGTGACATGTGTCACAACATGATTTGTGGACTAGAGCCTATATGGAAATCTCTATTGATGGTCACATGTCGGAGGGTAGGTTCGTTGAGTGTCATAAAATTATGGGGACTTTATTATCCCCACCTTAAGTCGAATGTGGGAGATTCTGATGTATATCTCTAACAACACCCACGTTAAATATCAACTAAAAATATCTAGTGGGTAGGATGATGATGCAATAGACATGTAAAAAGAATAGTAGGTTTCAAAGTCTATAAATTTTTCGAGTGATTTCTTCCAATCTGGTGCAAGTGTTATGCATAGATATAAGAGAATACCCTGCGAAATAATCTAACAAAACACAGAGCACCCAAAACTAAAATTTTTTGAGACAAAAACAATACTGCCAGAAACAAAATATTCTGTGAAAAATGAAATGAAAATCACAAAGAATAAATTATTTTAATTTTTCAATTGTACCGACTCTGCAGATCGGATCGTATGATCTGATTTGCAAAAAAATTGCCTCATATTTGACTTTTTCCCAAAATAGGTAAATTTATAGTCAAAATTCATCGGAATGGCCACCTAGACACAATGGTGAGGTCAGATCTTACTCTAGATGCTCCCACAAATTGTTTCTCCTTGGATCTCAATTAAAGCCCTCCCACAATCAAAGCAAAAACTCTCCTAAGGCTATGTAATGAACACTCCTATGGCTATGATACCATACAAGAATTTACCCAAGGCAATATTTCAAGATCTAGAAGCTCAATGATTTGCACAAGAGAGACAAAATGATATGATCAATTAATTGACTAAATTCAATAATGATCAACAATGAATATATGAATCAACTAGATTTAAGAGAGATGAATTGCAATGTAGATGTGCCTTCTTATATAGGCAAGACAATAAGAGACCATGATAAGGAGTTTATAAGATATCACCTACACAAGGTGAAATCACATGTCCACCAAAGGTGGATCATCCCCCATTATGCAATAAAGTGCGTGCAACATGTGGAGGATGATAATGTGATAAGATCACTAAAGGTGGATCTCAGGCATAAAGTGGAATGTGATAATAACTATCACCACCTAAAGTGGAGTTTCTCCTATACCATGTGCTAAAATAAGATGCAAACTCCTAGGTGTCTAATATGTAAACTAATATGTATGCATTATCCTAAGCAAGCTTTTAAGTAAAGTGTAATTAAGAATAATTAATTACACCAACATATACAAATGAGCATTAGACCAATCTCAAAATGCATACAATATTCAAAACATAAAATGAACACGATAGCTTACATTGTCGGATTCCTCCACTCCAAACTAATATGGAAATGCCTTGGAATGGTTTTTACATTCTCAGACCATATTGATAATTTCTACACACAAACCAACCAACTAAATTTGTGTGTGTGATTTTTAGCTGATAGGCTTTATATTATGGACTTCATTGTCCACAATTGCCTACTAAATTTGTCTCACATTTCAAAACCACTTTAGTCTCCCATTAAACCATTTTCAAATCAACTTTCTAGCTAGAAAATCTCTCAAACATATTTTACCGATAAAAAAAAATTATAATGATTTTGCATTGCTTACAAAATTTAAAAAAATATATAAATATTATTACTAAGAAAAATAATGTCTATAAAAGGAAAAATCTATATTTTATTATTTTTTTGTTTTCATAAGAATATCTTTTAATATTATTTTCTTATATTAGGATATTCTATTTTTTTTAATGTTAAATGTGTGTGTATTAAAAAATAATAATAATAATAATTAAAAAACTAATCAAAAATCTCTTTTCAATGCTCACAGCTAAAATTATAATGATTTTGTATTGTATAAAAAATTAAAAAACACATATATGTATGTGTGCGTGTGTATGTGTGTATGTATGTATGTATAAACATGATTACTAAGAAAGCATATGAATCTATATTCTATTATTATCTTATTTTTATAAGAATATCTTTAAATATTATCTTATTTTATTAATCTATCTTTTTAATATTTTAAAAGAAAATTATTGAAAATTAAGATAAATACTTATAAAAGATATAAGAATTAATTATCTATGTTATTGAATGAAAAATGAAGAAAAAATAAAAAAATAATGTTTATCATATTTTTTTGTTTTTAAAACAATAATTTGAGGTTTGTATAAACATACAGTAATTGTGTTTTTTTTTTTAAATTTTAAAACAACAATTTGAGATTCACATAGACTCCATTAACAAGGCATTTGTACTTTTAAATCTTCAATCCTATCGATTATGCATTTTACACATTTTGTTTTGTTATTTTTTAAACACAAATCTTTTCATTTTTGCAAATATCAGCTTCTATTGAAATGCAACATGGATATATAAGAGTCTGAGTATTCAATATCAGTTTCAAAAGTGGATCAAACACGCGTTAGCAAACTGCATATTTGATCAGGTATCTTAACCATTTCTTTTTTATTTTAATACATTACACAGTGTGTTGTTGTTTTGGTAAAAATTTTGATTAAACATGCATACCTTTATTGATGATTTTACACAATTTAAAGGTCATTCATTTTGATTTGCTGAAATATTGGATGAATAATAGAGAAGATTTATGTAGATGACTTGCATTTATTTATCGAACCATAAATAGAGATAGGTATTTAATGATGACGTTAATTTTTCATTAGTATGCAAACAACACTTTTAGTAAGCATACACCGAAAGATAGGACAAAGAGAAAACTGAAAATGAAGATATAAGAGATCATCGAAAATGGCTAAGTACAAAGAAAATGGATGACACAATTTTGTGTGTAACCCGAAATTGCAAAGTGAAAAGGATAAAGAGGAACCCGACGTATAGGATATAGTGAAACCCAAGAGATAGTTAAAGATAAAACCGAGAGAATAGTTCAAGCAAGGAACCCGAAAGACACTCAATTGATTTCACAACATAACCAACCGTAAAAAACCGAAATTCAGTTGCAGCCCGCAAAAAGTGGATCTGACTTCCACGTCAGATAAAATAGTATTATTCTATTTATAGAATCTTGATTTGTTTTTAAAACCATTTCTTTAGGGACAAGAAACATGAATGTAAGTGCTTTAATTAGCCTAACTAATTTAAAACACGTAGACTAGGAGATCAAGGTAAAGTTGTAAACCTGATCTTAGAGTTAACATTGTTTTTCGTGAAACTTGATGTAGTCAATCCATCTTATAAATATATGATGCAATCATTAATTATACATGTGTGAATATAGAAGAGAGGATGAATGAAGCCAATGAACACATCTATGGATCATATTGAAAGTTTCAAGAACCAGAACATCAAAAGGTGAATTTGGTTACCAGAACCAAGAACACAGGCTACCGAGAATCAGAGGTATTATTCAATCACATTAGGTGATAATATTATTCATGTAATCTTAAATGGATCTATATCAGCAATAGGAGAATGCATATACCAGGTCAAATTATAGTTTGTTATCATTCTAACAAGTGAACCAAAGTGTAAAAATCCTTTCAAGGAAGGTGGATTTAACAGTCCAACTATAAATCTCTTAACCGAGTGCACACTCAACAGTGTTGCTAAAGCTCTTAACCAAGTAGACTTTAACAGGTCTCCACAGATACTCTTAACTGGGTAGATCATCAGAAGTGATCAAATTGTAAGCCTTAACCGGCCCCTTCCAATCTGCAGATAGTGAAGATTTTGTGGGTGTCATCCCCACCGCAGTTTTTACTTCCAAATAGGAGTTTTCTGCGATATCATATCTTGTTTTATGTGT
The DNA here is from genome assembly GCA_018584345.1 of Thuja plicata. Taxonomy (NCBI): domain Eukaryota; kingdom Viridiplantae; phylum Streptophyta; class Pinopsida; order Cupressales; family Cupressaceae; genus Thuja; species Thuja plicata. Next base: position 571,936 of record MU227375.1, on the reverse strand, counting down.
CAATTACTTTCATGAATGTTTCTATGAATGTTCATATGTATGTTAAGTTTATAAATTGATATATCTTACATCAAGATAGTATAGATCAGATGGTTGGATAAAAAAATGATTACACAAAGGTTAATTGATTAAAGGATACAAAATTTTTAGAGGTATTGATTCACCCCTCCCCTCTCAGTACACACTTCCCATTAATTCTAACAATTGGTATCAGAGATAAATCTCTTCTTTGGAAAATCTTAAAGGCTTAAGAGGAAAGATCATACAATGGAGAAGTACAAACTTGATAAAAATATTGAGAATAAGAAGCTAGAAATTTAGATGTTCTATGAGCAGTATAAAGAATCTAGAATCAATATGAGACAATTGTTAGATGAAAGAAAGATAATGGCATCTTGTTGTAATGAGACATATTATCATGAGGAAGAAATACCCGATTTCTTTGACTCTTTAGGAACAACTACAAGCAAAGCATCAAACACATCAGAAGAAAGCATCACAAACCTAACTGAAATCAATCAACATCTGGTTGGACAAGTAAAATCTCTGCAAATCGGTTAAGAGACATAGATGGTAAGGATGATTGATGTCATGAATAGTGCTATACAAGCTGAGCAAGAAAGAACACTAGCGATTGATGATAGAAGAAATTTTACAGAAAAGCTACAAGAGAAAGATTCTAAAATATAGAAACTCACAGAGCATCACCATGAGATTACAAATCAGATTATGCTTATGAGTCAAGAGGCAAACATAATGAATGTTGAACTCATTGAAAGAATAGAAGCTATCAGTGAGATAAGGGATGAGAATGAAAAGTTGAAACATGAAATAAGAATTCAGCAGCAACATAATGAAATCATCAAGAAAGCTGAAGAAAGAAATAAAAGAATGGATAATTTTCTTGAAGGACAACAAAGAGTCAACAAAAACACCGGTCTAGGTTTTACTAAGAATGGAGAATCATCAAATCAAGCCGATCCAAAGAATGTCTATGAAAATCCAATAGCAAGAAAGATGACATGCAAACACTATGGAAAGAAAGGCCACACATCAAATGTATGTAGAGGCAAAATGAAAGGTATTCCTAAATCTACATCTTCATTCATAGGATTTTGTTATAAATGTAACAAGAAAGGACATAAAGCTTATGAATGTAACTCTGAGATGAAACAAAAAAAGAAGGAAACCTACATGGACAAATACTATCCTACTTGCAAAATGAATGGGCACACAACTCTTGAATGTTGGAAAAAGAAAAGGCAAGCATGGAAGCCTAAAGCTCAAGAAACTCCCTATCAACTGAAAATAGTCGGTAACTAGTATGTATGGGATTACAACACTTGGACAAATTGTACAACATGTGGAAGATTTAGTCACATTGCTACAAACTATATGAGATAGTGGACAAGAAAGTTTAGAGGCTGGACTAACCCAAGAATGGCATGCTTACACTATCATAAAGTTGGTCATCTCAATAAATACTGCACTGACCGAATGACAGAGACCAATACATATCCCAATGGAAATACCATTGAAGATATCCAGAGTGCAAGAGACAAAATTTGGAGAAAAGCTTCAAACAATGATGAAGCTGGACCAAGCAATGCAAATGGTGACACCCCATCTAATGGATCCAATGACATCACCACCTCCAGCTAAGCATAACAAGTATGGAATTGGATTACACTATGTATTATTTTACATTAGCTCCATAATATGTTGATAAAATGACAAATTAGCATAAGTAAAAATGCATCATGGTATTACTTGTTAAAATTTGTGATAACTATGCTATCGGGCATACATACCAAAATCCATCGGTATACGCTCAAAGATGAAACTGCCTACACTTACCAGGAAGCGTCGATTAACATGAGAAAGCAAAATTTCTAGTGTAAACCAAGACTTGTCGGTAACCAAGCAAAGTGAACAAGTTATTTGCAACACTGAAACCTATCGGTAAAAGCAAGAGGTATAATGACTACCTCGAAACATCATATTAACACTGAAAAGGGAAGTTAATGTCTTAACCGATGAAATCCATCTTCACACACCGAGGAGGAGGTAAGCATTAATGACTCATGTTTTAGGGAAAATAACTATAAAAAGGTGACGGAAGGGTCTCATTGTTCACCACGATCAGAGCAGAGCAACAAGAGTGAATTTTGTGCAAACTGCGATAGGATCACAGAGCAACTGCAACTCGACACAAAGCACTCCAAGCATATCAAAAATCACTACTAGTGTAAATAGTAAGTTCTACGACAATCGACAACTATATTTTACACATTTCTTAGAAAGCCCTAAATTTGAAAAAATGGCCACGACTTCAAAGACCACCAAATCGAAGAACACCAAGAAGGACGAGGTTAAGCTCATCAAGAATTCTGCATGTGAGGAACCACACTACAAGATTTACCCTGAGGTTGCCTCACAACCCAACAATGCTGGAGCATTCTCACAAATACCAGCTAGGGTTTTTCTTGTCGAAGACGTGCGAGCATACATCCACTACAAGATTGCAGAAATCAATGACTCAGAGGTAGAACAAGCTTACAAGAAGCTATGCAATGAAGATGGATCCTTAAAAGATGAACATAAACAAATAGAGGTGAAAGGGATCACTAATTTTGTAATATTCTTGAAGGTATTCAAAACCAAATGGATTCAGTTAGTACTGAGCTGAATGCACAATCACAAACTATGGCTGGATGAATCGAAGATGATAACCCGAGATGTTATCCATGCAGTCACCGGTTACCCTGTAACCAAAAAGGTAAAAGAATTAAAGCACCCACCCAAGGCTGAGATTGAAAAGAACACATGAGCCAAATGGAATGGTAGAGGATTGAAGGTATCCACTATTATCGATGATGAGATGAAATTTGAAGCATGTGTCCTAGGATACAAATTCTTTCAAGCCAACAGGATGAACATCATAGCATCTGATGCAGTAGACACAACATACAAGATTGTGAAGAAGGGAACTCAGTTGGATTTATCTGAACTTCTACTAAACCAGTTAGAAGAGAATTTGAAGACTAAAAGGAATGCAAAGACAAATACATGTAAGTTTGGCTTACTTATCATGTGCATTTTCTTCTACTTTCAATAAACATTTCCATTAGTAGGAGATGTAAAATGGGATTCCACAAAACCGGTCACCATGCAAATCAATGAACACATAACCTCACTAGGAGACAATTTTGAAATATTCATGGATGAATACTTTACTGTATTCAAAGACCGAATGCAGAAGAGGGTAAGGATCCCTGAGCAACTCATTGAGAAGTTCAAAGATGAAATATGTTTCATGGTTGATACAGACCACATGTATATCAAGCCTGTTGTACCAAGGACAACATGTCTACAACCATTATAATATGAGATAAATATTGATCATGCATCTAAAGCAATCAATGCATTAATAAATAAACCATTAGACAAGAAACAACAAAAGTTCAGAACTAATGTCCTTTTGATAATGATCTGGTTAGAAATTTTTGGAGTCTTATTCTGCCTCATCTTTGCTGGAGTATCTGGAAGGAAAGAAATAACAGAATCTTCAGAGAGAAATGTTCTAAACCTGAAATCATCTTCAACATAATGTCTAGATATTTAAAGGAAAATTTCAGTTCTGCTATAACTAATAGCAATAGCAAGTACCAATCTCTCATCCCTGAAGTGAATTGGTCTACTTGGGATTTTCCCCTTCTCAAGACTCAAGATTGCTCCCAAAGAGAATTATCTGTCTGGACTGCTCCTCCTAATGGCTGGGTTAAAGCTAATTTTGATGGGGCCTCCAAAGGCAACCCGGGTGTCTCTAGGGGTGGGGGTATCATCAGAGATAGTTTTGGTAACTGCTTAGGTGCCATATCAATTCCCTTGGGTATTCAGTCTAATCATAGAGTAGAGGCCTTGGCTGCCCTTAACACTATCCTGCTGGTGGAAGAAATGGGATTCAAAAGAGTCTGGCTCAAAGGTGATTCTTTAAATGTTATAAATAACATTAAAGATATCAACCCCCCTTCTTGAACTATAGAGCATATTATTCTCAAAATTAAATCTATAGTCAAATCCTTTGAAGTGTTCCATATATCTCATAATTATTGGGAGACCAATCAGGTTGCTGATTGTCTTGCCAATATTGGAGCCAAAAGCGAGGGGATTCAAAAATGGAAAAGCAACACTATGAGTAATGATGTGGTCATCTCAATTATTAATTATGATAAAATCAGGAAAAAAGAAGGAGTCATTAAAAGGGTTTTTAATGATATCAATTAATTCATCTCAGATTGGGGGGAGCTGGAATGACATCCAAAATAATGCAAAGTACATATCCAAGATGTGGATTTTTACTCTAATTATGAAAGCTCAAACTTTAATGCATGCCGCTATTATCATTATTATCTTTGGCCAGTTCGCGCATGTGAAGAGGATTGCGAATCAGTTTAATAGCTTTAACTTGCCAAAGAACAACCAAAATCATAACATTTCCCAGCCTGTGAAAAAAGAGCAGGTGAAGAATTTGGCCATGGGTGGTGATCTCAGAAGGGAAGAGCCTGCAGAATGCAAGTGGAAGCAGGATAAGGAAGTGTGGAGAATCTTAAAGAAAGGTCATGTTCATCGATATCTTCAGAGACTCCATGGTTTTGACACAAAGGTTTCCAAAGACTTTGCTGATGGCTGGGATAAGGGCAAGGTAAATATTGCGGGCAAATATTTTAGCCTCAGCCTCAAGGTCCTATCTGATATTATTGGTCTCCCGCTGGATGGCCTAAAGTATTCAAAAGAGGTGAAGGTTGGCACCAGAGCTTAAAATAAATTTCCTGTTACCGATGAGGAGAGGGCTCTTCTGGTGAAAGGTAAGAAAGACTATGTCGATATGGATAATATTGATAAAACTTGGGGTTCTGTTATCAAAGTTATAATGGAATACTTCACTCTCAAGGGGAGATTTTCTAGGGTCTACAATTATCATTTTGCCCTAGTTAATCACTTTAGACATGAGATCCGCATTTCTTTCCCCTATTTTCTCCTCTATTCACTCAACCAGAGCATTACTGACTACAGAGTGAAGAATTTCCCTATCCTCCATGTTGAGCTTATTCACCTAACAGCTGATTATGCTAGAGACCACATTCCCGACCCTATCCCTGCCCAGATTAAAAAAAGGAAGATTGTCAGATCTCTACCAAAGAATGTCCTGGATTCCTCTGCTAGTCCTATCCTCCAGGAACCCGATGGTGAGAAGCTTATCCCTCAGGATACAGAAACTGAGGTTGACAAGAATATTCAGATGGATCCTAATGTTAAGACTAATCCTTCTACCCAGACCCTTGTGGTGAAGGATTCAGAGGATCCTGATATCAATAATGCTAAGGAAAGCCCAGAGGAAAGTCAAGATAATCTAAAAACTGGGGAAAAGCTTAACCCTGTTTTGGAGATTGTTAATACAGAAGGAAACGAGAAAAATGAGATTGAGGTTGAGAATGTTGTCAACAAAGACAAAGAAACTGATACAAATCTTATTGATAGTAATGCAGATAACTCAGGGGACAACAGTTTTAGGGTTCTGGGAGAGGAAAATTTGGAGTCTCATGATTCTCCCATCTCTGAGAAGGACAACAAGGAAGAAGATAGTGAGAGAACCCTTCATGGTAGAAAAACCCAGTCTCTTCAAAGAGAAATTAGAAGGATGAACTCACAGGTCAGAAGAACTATTATCATGACCCCCCTTGAGATTGCTAAAAATAAATCCATCTACAGTTATAATATGGACAAATGGGTGCAGAGTGATTTGGTAGAGCTTAAGAATAGATGTATCAAACTTGAAAATAAGAGCTCTATGATTGAGGATACTATGTCTATACTCAGAAAGGAGTTTCCTCATAATGCCAATGCCCTTGTGTTTGATTACGGTTCTGATATTGAAGAAAAAATTAAAAAAGCTGTCGAGATAGCTATGATACCTATCTAGAAGAAAATAAGCGGGAATGAGGAAATGTTAAAACATCTTCTTAGTCTGGTGAACACAGGTATGAGGTCTACTATGGAGAATTTGATGTCTCTAAGTAATTGGCTGGAAGGAAACAAAGATACCATTGACCTTACTGATCCTACCTAGCAGATGGGACCTGGCACTCATACTAGGTTAAAGAAGCAGAAGGTTGAAGATCTAGATATTCAGAAGCTGAAAGACAATGTGAAGACTATGCAGACTCAGCTGCAGGAATATGAGAGCTTCCTGAAGACTTTGTCTTGATCTCGGTGCTGGTGGCTTTTTTCTCTATTTCTCTTCTAGCATCTTTTTTGTTTTTTGCTTTGTAGGTGCTTAATGTTGAATCTGGGATTTGTCCCTTTGTAGCCTGCTTCCTTCCTTGGGGTAGCTTGTAGTTCTCTGGGTTTTCATGCCTATCTCTCTTCTCTTTTGTTAAAGGGTTTTGGGGTCCCTTCAAAACCTGTTTTTACCGTAATAAAAAACAAAAGTTCAGAACTTATGAAGAAGCAAAATCAAGAATCAAAACCAAACTGGTTGTAAAGCAAATTGTCAGGAAAAAGGACAAAATGGTCAAGAAAATATTGTCAGCAGCAGAGGAAGAAACTAAACAGGAAGAAGAAGTTGAAAAGGAGGAAGAGACCAAAGGACAGCTACCTATCGATGAAGCTGAAGAAAAGAATGAATCTGAGGCCACGGAGTCAAATTCACCAGCTCCTCTACCAACCAAGAAGCCAAGAACCACAGCTGCTTCAAGAACAAGAAGCCAAACAACTAATGATTCAAGTCCTTCACCTTTGAAGAAAGGAAAAGTTAGAACATATAAGAGGAAATCGGCCACACCGAAAAGAGGGCCAAACAAAAGAATAAGGAATCTTATCATAACCAAAGAAGACATTGAGGACACCGAGCAAGATGAAGGGATAGAAGTAGAAAAGATCAAGGTCCCTGAAAACATTGATGAGGTATGTAATTCTATTGAAAATTCAGGATCTATCATAGATTCTAAGATTGAAAGGTGGTTCAAACTGGATCAAGAAGATCAGAACAAAGTTGAAGATGCCATCATTGCAAAGATGTATAAATTCAAGTACGTACCAATTCAGTTTGAAGGTAATAATGTACCAAGGGAAATCTTGGATAGATTATATGCTAGATGGACATTTGCCTTAAAGAATGAGATGGAGATAAGAGAAAGAGTACTTGTTACTCTCATGCCTTCTGAATCCAAGAAGGAAGAAATTGATGAAATGATGGAGAACCATAAAAAGGAATTCTCACCAAAGTTGAGAGCCTACAAATTTCTTAAAGGGAGGCTTATAGAGCTTGAACAATAAATTCACAAGAAATGGAGTAAAATACTCAATATACCTATTGAGGAAGCTAGCCCCAAGAAAGACCTACAACAAAAAGATGTTAATAAGGCAACTCAAGAACATATATTAATCAAAGATGAAGAAGATGACACATCAGTTGAGTTAGACAAGGAAGAACAAGACACAACCAACAACAAAAATATGGATGTTGCAGATGAAACATGGCCTGACACAACCAATGACAACATTGTGGATAACACAATCATTGACTTAACCGATGATCCAACAAAAGAAATAAAGAAAGATGAAGATGTCAATGTTACCAAGAACACAACCAATGAGCAGGACACAACATTTGATACTGCATAGGTGAACATATTAGGCAACATGCCACTATTGATACAAGCCATCAATATTATACAAGAAAAAGACAAGTCAACTGAAAAATATTCAAGCATTCCTGAGGATGCAGGGGAAGAAGGAAAGAAATACAACATCGATGATCAGAAAGACATCAGAGACACTTAGATAGTAACCAATACTGACAAGGTTACAGGAGGAGATACAAATCAAACATATGGAGATACAATCAAGAAGGACACATAAACAAAGAAGATGAAGCTAAGGACACCGATGAAGGAGATAAACCTAAAGATGGAACTCCCAAGGATACCAAAAAAGTTGCTACTAACAATGTAAAGGTTGATGTGGAGATGTCTACAGAAAAATTGCAAGCTGACACTGAAACAAAGTAGCAAAAAGAGGCAACACCAAATATCACTTCATCAAGCACAATGGACAAATTTGAGAAATTGGCAATGGTACTACATTCAAGTGAAACTCAAAAGAAGAAGAATAAAGCCAAGAAGAATAAGTTGGAAGTCACTTTAGATGAAATCATTGAGATACCCAAATGTGACCCAACTACACTTGATTATGAATCTTTGAAAGAATACAGTGAAATATGCCAAAGAAAGGCATTACAAGAGAAGTTGAGGTAAACAACACTGAGACTCCATGGTACTAGAAACAACAAGGGACATATTGCACCAAATAGTACCCAATGTTGATGTTGATCATAATAAGCCAATACTTGATCAACTAGCCACTCTCACCGAAGCCATTACAACACAGAACATTGATGTAGAAAAGGCAATAGAAGAGAGAGCATAACATAAGTACCAGTAGAAACTTATTGAGAACATCAGCCAAGAAGTGGTAGTTAACAAGGTAAATCTTTCATAATTCATTAGTGAATTAGATCCAATTAACACTGAAGCTATTTCCTTGATTCAACAACTAAACACATTGGAAAAGTTCACTAAAGAGCATAGTGAAAATATAGCAAAGTTAGATTCTAATCTAGCTGATAGTGCTAACAACTTAACCAATGGAGACAATGCAATTAAGTTGCATTATGAGAAGATAATTGTGATCAAAAGGTTAAGGCAAGAATTGTGGGAAGTAGAGACACAATTCAGGGAAGAGGTCACCGAGCTCCAGGCTCAACTTCTACCAAATCTAACACTGTTTCAACAACATATTAGTTTAGCAAGGCAACTGATAGCAACCCCCGAGATATCTATTGTAGATAGCATCTATGATATGCATTCCAAGATCACACTCAAGCACATGGATCTAGAGAACTTGAAGGAATAATGGGAGAAGATGATGGAAGACATGAAGTCTTCACACTCTCACATTTTTGATAATATATAAGGTATAGACCTTTGCCCTTAATATCAAAAAAGGGGGAAAATGATATGTATATGTATTTGTATAGGGGGAAATATATGATATGTATAGATAGATAGGCAACTATACAGTACTACCAAAAAAAGGGAAAATAATGATATACCGACATATACATAGGGGGAGTCATAAAATGACTAAGGATTATATATGTTGTACATAACATTTTGTTAGTATTTTACACATATCAGTTTTTTATACTAATGTCAAAGGGGGAGATTGATGACATTAATTTTCCATTAGTATGCAAACAACATTTTTGGTAAGCATACACCGAAAGATAGGACAAAGAGAAAACCGAAAATGAAGATACAAGAGATCACCAAAAATGGCTAAGTACAAAGAAAACCGATAACACAATTTTGTGTGTAACCCGAAATTACAAAGTGGAAAGGATAAAGAGGAACCCCACAAAGGAACCTGACATGCAGGATATAGTGCAACCTGAGAGACAGTTAAAGAGAAAACTAAGAGAACAGTTCAAGCAAGGAACCTGAAAGATAGTGATCAACTGATTTCACAGCATAACCGACCGTCAGAAACTGAAAGTCAGCTGCAGCCCGCAAAAAGGGGATCTGACTTCCACATCAAATAAAATAGTCTTATTCTATTTATAGAATCTTGATTTGTTTTTAAAACCATTTCTTTAGGGACAAGTAACATGAATGTAAGTGCTTTAATCAGCCTAACTGATTTAAAACACATAGACTAGGAGATCAAGGTAAAGTTGTAAACCTGATCTTAGAGTTAACATTGTTTTTCATGAAACTTGATGAAGTCAATCCATCTTATAAATAGATGATGCAATCATTCATTATACATGTGTGAATATAGAAGAGAGGATGAATGAATCCTACGAACACATTTATGGATCATATTGAAAGTTTCAAGAACCAGAACAACAAAAGGTGAATTTGGTTATCATAACCAATAATAGAGGCTACCGAGAATCAGAGGTATTATTAAATCACATTAGGTGATAATATTATTCATGTAATATTAAATGGATCTGTATCAGTAATAGGAGATTGCATATACTAGGTCAAATTGTAATTTGCTATCATTCCAACAAGTGACGTAAAGTGTAAAATTCCTTTCAAGGAAGGTGGATTTAATAGTCCAACAACGAATCTCTTAACTGAGTCCATACTCAATAGTGTTGCTAAAGCTCTTAACTAAGTAGAATTTAACAGGGCTCCACAGATACTCTTAACTAGGTAGATCATCAGAAGTGATCAAATTGTAAGCCTTAACCGACCCTTCCAATCTGTAGATAGTGAAGATTTTGTGGGTGTCATCCCCACCACAGTTTTTACTTCCAAACAGGAGTTCTCTGCGATATTATATCTTGTGTTATGTGTCAATTACTTTTATGAATGTTTCTATAAATGTTTACTTGTATGTTAAGTTTATGAATTGGTATATCTTACATCAAGATAGTATAGATCAGATGGTTGGATAAACAATTGATTACACAAAGGTTAATTGATTAAAGGATACAAAAGTTTTAGAGGTACTGATTCACCCCTCCCCTCTCAGTACACACTTCCCATTAATTTCAACATTCAACTAGCCTTACTCTCTTTTCAATCTACAAAATTTGAGGAATGAAATTAACCCTTGCGTGTGATGATCAATTAGAGGGAACACATGATCTTAAAATTGACCACTCCCAATCCACAAACCAATATGGTTGCATGCTTATTTTCATGCCTCCTCTTTGTTTGTTTTTTATAGGCAATCAGTTGAAGCCTTTGGTTTATTTTATTAATAAAATTGTAGAAATACACCTTCATTTAGTGCGAGCACCAGTAGGAAAGAACGGAGTAAAGAAAACCTTTGGTCTAGCCCAGGACTGATTCAGTCATGTACATTGATGCAATACATCTCTCACTTTGACATACAAGTAAGTGACGATGAGGACAAGGGGACTCCATTTACATTTTGAAGAATTTACATGTATAATTCTTGCATTCATTAGTTGCAGAATACTTCATCAAGCCCTTAATGCATTGTGGCTTGATATTACAACATAAAGACCCATCTTTTTAGGGATTTCTTACAAGAGTATACTTAGATATTTCAACTGCATAGTATAACAACTCCAATTTCCAACTAGTACAATTTTCACTATTACAACTAGCTTGCTAAACTTTAAGACCCATGATTCTCTCTTCTGACTTCTAGCTTGCATAATGATTCCCAAGTTCTCTCATTTGCTTGGTAGAACATCAAATCCCCTGTATTCTCAAACTTTCCATCAACTACTGTTAGTCAATAAGAACTTCTAGATGGCAAACCTTCTATCCTACAATACCCTGGTTAGTGTATTCCTTCAATAGCATGAAATTATAAAGCATGATAATTCAAATAGTATAAGAAGCCACAAGTCAAGTAGTCTCTAACAACTACTACTTTTTGTAACTACTTAGCAAATAGAACTTCCTTTAAGTTGTGAATAATAGCATCAATCACCTCTAAGCTATAATTTTGTAATATCTAGAGCAGAATGTGTCACATATAATATATACCCAGCATCCCAACAAATTATATACAATTTTTAGAGTGCAAGCCTATCACCATATAATAAGTGCTAATAAGATTTGAAAGTAAAGTTATTCGATGACCATTATTTAAAAGAAAGTGAGGAGACACAAAATAATGCATCTTCTACCCTAATTCTTGTGTACTAGTAAACCAATAGACTGAGCCTACCATACTCATCACTTCTGGATAAAACACTACATTATACTTCCCAACCAAGTACACACACAATGCTACAGTAATAGTGATCCAAAATCACAATAATTACTGAGAAATGCATGATCCCACCTTAGAAAATATACATGGAAGTAAAGAATTGCCACAAGATATGTATAAAACTATAATCATAAATCAAAATCTATATTTATGTGTGTGTATGCGGAAAATTATAAGTATCCAAAGGGGATCATACATAAGGTTGAGAGGCAAAACTGCAGAAATTTAATGACAAATTAAAAGCAGAGATTAGGAAAATTAGAAACCATAGCCTCACTATCAACTTTAAAAAACTAGACACTAAAGATCTACATGTTCCTCACGTAGATATCTCAAGAAGCAGTAAATCATACCAATAATGATCCCTACCATAATGCTGAGGGGCAATGTCAATATATATATATATATATATATATAGTGACCTTATGGTAAGTCATACACGAGGATACATGCTTTAATATAGTCCATAAGATGCAGATTATTGATAGATATGAAGTCTAAAAATTTCTCTATGTACAAAACCCGACAATCCTCTGTCTTGAGACCAGATTAAGCCTTAAAATGCAGAACACATAAAGTAAACCATTCATCACAAATTTGCATCAAAAGGATAAAGCCTTATGTAACATTATATATATATGTGTGTGTGTGTGTGTGTGTATACATACATATATACATATATATATA
>MU227375.1:544891-558936 GCA_018584345.1 Thuja plicata | reverse complement strand
CTATATATATATATATATGTATATATATATATATATATATGTATATATATATATATATTTTTTAGTATCGAAATGTAGCATTATAATTCACCGCCATCATTTTATCTTTACTGCTACCAAAATGAGACAGTAAGTTTTAAGTCACGATTTAGTATGTCTATAGAGAAAACATAATCTAAATATGCTACCTAATCTCTCCTATCAAAGAGCTTAAACTATATGACCTAAAAATAAGATAGGTTTTGGGATTATTATTTTTACTGGCATAAAAACTAGTTCTTCTTCATCCTCTGAATCATCATCTTCAACGCTCACCACCATCGATTCAACTTTCTCTGTAGCACCTTTGCCTTTTTCTTTCTTAGATTTAAGATATTGATATATAAGACATGTGGTCTAATTCCCAAGACCATAGAGTCCTAGATTCTAAATGTAAGGGTTTTAAAGAGGGAATTGCTTAGCTATGATAATGGACTCCTTTTTTTTAATCTATGTATAAACTTAAGTAAAATTTCATGGGTATTATGGGTCAATATTTGTTAGACATACCCCATCTTCCCCCTCATTTGCTAGCTTGTCCACCTTTCCATTACCTTATCTAAATATATGATTAAACATGAACTTTTTATAGGATGCAATTAGGTTACTGGCTATTGACAATAAAGAATTTAGTTTCCAATTGGGCATATTACCTTTTCTTAAGGCATTTATGATTATAACTGAATTTCCTTTGATTTCCAACATTTCTATCTTTAAATCACTATAAAATTGCAGACCTTCAATCAAAGTTGTAAGTTCTGCAAAATTGTTAGAAGCTTGGCCTAATGGTTTTGACACCGTTGCTATTTCTTTAGATTCTCAGTTATGAATTACACAACCTAGACCAACAATCCCAATGTTACCCCTAGATGCCCCATCAAAATTAAGTTTAAACCATCCTTCTTTGGGAGGTTTCCAGATGCATTCTTATATTTTATTGTTGATACTATGGTTGTCTAGCCCTACAAAGGGGGGAAATTTTAACCCATGCCACCTTCCTCTCATCTTTTCATCCCAATGTGTCATTTTAGCTTCCATGTGGGGTGGTTAAGGATTCTATTGTTGATAAACTCTATAATGTGTGCCTTGATCTTGTTAATAATGTGTTCCTTAGTCATCTTTATTTCTTTGAATATGTGTATGTTTCTTTCTTTCCACAACTCCCAAAGCACGATGGAGGGAGTAATAGTCCAAAGCATATGGTCAATACTATGTTTGTGTGTATTGGGCCAAGAATTAAAGAGGCTTAGTATACCATTAGGAAGGGTTGTCACCCATCCTAATTTCCCACTTAACTATTTCCAACATTTATTAGAAAAATTATAGTTTAATAGGATGTATTCTGCAGTTTCTTACTCATTCTCACATAGGGGGCACCTACTCGATCCCTCATATCCCATCCTAGTAAATCTATCAGTAGTAAGTATCTTTTTTTTGTAAATATATCCATGAGAATAAACCTACTTTTGGTAAGTAGTTCTTATCCCGGCAGAGATTTAGGGGGAGGTCACTTTTCGACCTCATTTGTTTTTTAATCAATATTATGTGACCATATTTATTTTTATATTCTCATCATTTAGAGCCATCCCAAACCAACTTATATTTCTCCTTTATAAAATCAATACTCCTTGTTAGAAGTATTTCATTGAGCTTTTGTCTTTCATTCTCAGGGATATTAATATTGTCTAAATATTTCCACTTCCATCCTTGAGTGACATCATTATTTGGGGATTCAATATAGTCCTTAACATGTTTTCCCCAACTTGATTCCAAGATTCTTTTAGTGATCTCAAAATTATAGTCTTCCTCGAACCTCAAATCCTCCCACAAGTCATCCCAAAATAGAGCATCCTTTCCATCCCTATGATTCCAAGTTAATTTTTCCATAATGAGCTCTCTGCAATCCATCATAAAATTCCATACTCTAGAGCCTCTTGGGGAGTTAACCATTCTAAACAGTTTTTCAAGGGCCATGCCTCTCAAGTATTTATATCTTATAATTTTGACCCATTTTAGGTTTGGGTTACTATACATTCTCTAGATTGGTTTAGCTCCTAGATCCTTACTTTGTTCTTTTATATTTTTGAGTCCCAGACCACCTTCCTCCTTAGGTCTACAAATATTATCCCAAGAAACCAGAGCCATCTTTTTCTTATCTTTTTCCCTTTGCCAGAAGAAGGATCTAAGATTCTTATTAATCTCTTCTCTTTTATCCTTCGACAAGTGTATACAAGATAGCTGGTAGATGGGATAGCTGAGAGGACTACCATTAGCATGGTTTCCTTCCTAGCCAAGGACAACCACTTCCCTTTCCATGAGTCAATTTTCCTCTTGATTTTTGAAATTATGTTGTCCCAAAGAGAAGTGGATATGTTCCCCTTTTCCAAGGGGTGGCATAAATAATTACTTCGCAATTCACCTCTATTAAAATTCAGAATGTTACAAATGTCCCTTTCAATATTGGGATTAGTATTAAAGAATTTTTTTTTAGATTTAGAGTCATAAATTTTCTGCTCGAATGCTTTTGTATATGTGTTAAGTATGGGTTTAAATGTTATAGCCTCCTTTCTTCTACATTCACCATATAACATGGTGTCATCGAAAAATTGTTGATGGGTAGTAGCATCTAAGCCATTTGTGATTTTAATGCCCTATAGAAATCCATTCTCCTTGGCTTTAGAGATGGTTCTTCCTAATGCTTCTAGCATGATAATAAAAAGAAAAGGAGATATCAGGTATCCTTGTCTTGAGCCTATTGAGGTATTAAAGAAACCTTCCATGGTTCCATTAATTAAGACAAACATCTTTGGGCTTGAGATACACTCAAATGTAAGGTTGATCCATTGTTTAGAAAATCCAAAATCTTCTAACACCTTGCATAAGAAATGCCAATAAAGTTTTTCATATGCTTTTCTTATATCCAACTTAATTAACATACTCAGTTTTTTGTTGTCTTGGACAGAGTGCATAGCTTCTTGGGCTATAATCACTCCATCATAGATAGATCTGTCAGGGAAAAATCTTGTTTGTTCCTTGCTGATGATACAAGGAAGGAATTTGTGAATTCTATTTGCCATTACTTTTGATATTATCTTGTAGATAGTGTTACATAGTGAGATAGTTCTGAAGTCATCAAAACTTTCAGCCTTCTCTCTCTTAGGTATGAGTGTAAGGAATGTATTATTGATCTCTTTTAGGAGGCACCCATAGTTCATAAAACCTTCTAAGGCTTCCACTACCTCATCTCCCAAGAAGTGCCAGCATTTTTGGAAAAATAAGGCCGGGAAACCATCTGGGCCCGGTGTCTTATTTGGTTGCATTTTTTTATCTGCTTGTTCTATTTCTGCCTTAGAAAATTTAGCAGTGAGCATCTTGTTTTGTTCATCTGATATAAGTTTAGGAATATTGTCAAGAATTTGTTTTTTATGCACCAAATTAGAACCCTCCTAGTTATTTAGGATCTTTTTGAAATATGTTACTACCGTGTCCATGATTATCCTTGGTTCTTCATCCCAGGAGCCATTAGAGTCCTTTATTTTAGTAATTCTATTCATGTTTCTATGGAATTTAGTACTATTATGAAAACATTTTATGTTTCTATCCCCAGCTTCAAGCCAAGTCTCTCTAGGCTTTTGGTGCCAAAATATTTCCTCTTTGGTTAGTATGTCGTCATAGTCATCTTTCAGTTGTTTCTCCTTTAGGTAGAGTTCTTCACTCACACCTTTATCAATGAATAATATATTAAGGTCTTCCATTTTTTCTTCAATTTTAATTTTTATATCAAATATATTGCCAAAGTTTCTTTTACTCCATGCCAAGAGTTTATTTTTAATAGTTTTCATTTTTGTTACCAAACTGAATAGTTTAGGCCCCTTTACCTTAATGCCAATCCACCATTGTTCTAAAATTTTTAGGAGATTCTCATCTTTAAGCCACATCTATTAAAATTTAAAAGGGAACCTTTTAGGTTGAGCGCCTTCAATTATATTAAGTTGGATAGAGTAGCGGTCAGAGATGGAGAAAGGTATAATTTCTGCTAGAAGGTTATATGAGAATTCTGCCCAATTTCTCCTAAAGAGGAACCTATCCAATTTTTTTTGCAATGTTGCTAAATCATTGTCTTCTATTATTCCATGTAATTTTTTCTTGATCTATTTCAATCTCTACTAGTTGATTCACGCTAATCCATGCTCTGAAGTAGTTTTTTGCCACAGATGACCTTAGCGATCCACCTCTCTTTTCTTTAGGATCTAAGATTGAATCAAAATCCCCACCTATAATACAAAATTGATCAGGTATAGTCTCAAGTATCAAATTTCTCTACTTCAAACCAAACCCGCCTCTTATCAGTATTTTGGATGGGACCATAAATGTTAATTAATATGAATTGTAGGTTGGACCTGATGCTCTTTACTCTTTCGGTCATCCAATTCCCGTTGCAGCTAATTAGTGAGAAGGAGACCCATATTGGATCCCATAACATTGATAATCCCCTAGAATATCCCTCATCATGACTCCCCTTAATGTCCCAAATTCCCATCCTTTTCTTTAGAGAGTCCTATTCTTCCTTGTTTAACTTAGTTTCTTATATCAACATAATTTCAAGTTTAATTGCAGCAATGCAACATTTCAAAATTTTTTGCTTGTTATGGGCATTAAGGCCCCTAACATTCCATGATATGAGTTTTGTGTCTCTACGGGAAGGTAATTCCCCTTCCCTGCATTCAGTAATGTAGTGATCTTAGGCTGATCCCCTGCTAGACCATCTCTTTCTCTCGACTCAGAGTGTGATTTTTTGCCCCTTTTTTTAGTAATCTTGGTGCATTATGAGGTATCCTTTTCAAAGTTTATCATTGTAATCCCTAGTGTGGAATCTATCCTATCCATCTCCCGACTACCTAATTCTATAATTTCCTCCTCCATCAATTCTTGTGATCTCTCGGTTTCATCCAATTCTCTTATTTTGTTAACAAGCCTCTCATTTTCTCTATTTATAACATCGATGTTAATCATGTCTTCTCTTGTTTTATCAATGATCTATTATAAGCCATCATTGCATAAATATTCTACATGGATGTCTCTATTCATGTCTAAAGATCCTTCTTCATCCTGATCATCTTTATTTGCATTGCATGGTGTTTCTTCATTCATATTCAACCCTGCTATTGTGGTAGCATCATGGTAGGGTATATTCTTCTCTGCCAGGTCCACAATACTGGGGGCTACTAAATTTTGATTAATAATACATAGGGTTGTATTATGATTATCAGAATATTCCTCCTGCTTACCATTATTATTTTCATCCTTGTTGATAAAGTCTTCTATAATTCTCTCCACAGGTGTTCCAAAAGCCTCATTACATAAACGTTTCATGCCTACCTCTATATTCTCCTTACTTATATTAGCCTCCTCCATAATAGTCATAGGATCCAAATCAGGCATAAGGAGATTCAAAGGTTTGAGACTACTCTTAATGGGGGTAGAAGGATCAATAACTAGCTTGTAAACATGGATTCCTTCCATATCTGGGCAGATTTTCATCTCATTTTCCATAATTTATCCTTCCTCCAAACCTAGGTCAGGAGGTGATATTTATGCCTTAGTTTGGTTAATTAATTTCCCATTTCTACATACCATAGGAGGGTTCATTTGTGAATCCTTAATGTTTTCCTTTTTGTCAAGGATCAATCTGACTATGTGTGTGTAGAGCATATTCATCTGAGTGCGATAAGTATTAGTTGCAGGATGACTAGCATTTGGTTTCTCCTATGTGCTTATAAAGAAAATGCCAACACCTTTAGTGAAGTTGATTTAAATGTCTCCATAGGATTTATGTTGGTATCCATTCCCCTTTGTTTTGATATAGATCTCTGAATTTTCTAGTTGGATTTGCCTACTTTTCCTTAATGGGATCAAATCATTAATAGGTACTAAATATAGTTCACGCTTAAGCAAGTATATGGACTAATTAGTTTTTAATTTTGTAGGGTTTATAGATTTTTTACTTAGCTCTAAGTTAACCATAATTTTTACATTTGATGAGTTCACAAAAGTCCTTTCTAATCCTTCAAACCCTCCCAACAATTCCTCAATCTTTCTCAGAATTCTGCTATGCACAAGCTCTATAAGAAGATTGGGTATCATTATCCATCTAGGGGTTTTGAAAGAGCCAAAATCATTTGGATCAAAATTGGGTTTCCAATCAAAGAATTTAAAATGAAAACCTTCAAAGAAAATCAACTCTTCAGACTTGAATTTATTTTTTAGTGATATTTCTTTACAGTCAATAAACACAAAAATATTAGATAGGATTGTAATACTTAGTGGTCCCTTTATGATTTTTTTATCTAGTTGATGATGCTCTCCATAAAAGAACCAACATCACACCATTTAGAAAATAGTCCATGCTTCTTGCGGTAATCCCATAGTCCTTCTATTTAGGTATTATTGATAACTGCCGCATTAATATTTTGCATATTGGTGGGATGTGGTTTTCCTCCACACAAAGCATCACCTGGTGGATACCAAAACCCTTTAGGGGATCTAGGGCTCTGTTGAATTTCCTTGGTAAGGTTTGTATGGGGTTGTGACGGTAAAGCAATTGTAGAAATGGGAGGAGCTCTAGGGCACAAAGGTGATTTTTCTAAATGTGGATTTATGGTTGTACTTATCCCTAATGGCAACCAGTTTGCTCCAGATACAAAATTTGACGTCTTGTTATAAATTATAATGATCCATAATCTATTTGAAGAATTATTCACTTTTCCATCTATAACCCTATCTTTTTTAGCTTTCCTTCTCCTTATCATTTTCCAACCACTATCTATAGATTTTGTCCCATATTCCTTACTATTACCAGATATAGGGCTTATTTTCCCCCACTTCTGTTCAACAACTCCCATCGCAAATATGGGGTTGAAATTCCTACTCTTTTGAAGCGGAAATTTGGACGGGGGGTGGGGGGGTGGTTCTTTGAAGCCCTAGTTCTTTTGAATGTAGAAAATCCTCCATTATTGATGGAGGAAGAACCAGGAGAAAAGAACTAATTTCTTACTTTGTTATGGTCAGATCTAAAGTTTCCTTTCCTCCACAATTTTCCATGTTCTCCACCCGCAGATGTGGAGCTTTCAACTTTGTATTTTGGAGGATGAAATCCATCCTCTTGATGGCTGGACAAGGAGATTCTTGGAGCCCTAGATCTAGGAAACATAGTAGGGCCAAAATCTCTCCATGGTAGAAAAGAGATATTATTAAAAGAAAAAAAATGATTTTCTTGTCTCAGAGGATGTATGTTAGTTGCAATATTTGTATTGTTTTCTTTATCTATTTGAGAAAATTTTCTTTGATTATGAGCAGAGCGAGCCATTTTTTGCATGTGACATTTTTGCATACCTCCTCTTTGTTTTGAACCTTATACATATTGCATTTGCTTGAATGTTTTTTATTTGTGTTGAGGTTTTGTAAAATATTTTATAATAAATTATAAATGTTCTATAACCAAATCATTGTTTCCATGAAATAACAACCAATTACATCATATTATTCATGCACTCTATTTGATTTCTACACATTTTTCATGCATGTCTATTGAAGATTTCACAATTGCAATATCTACAACCCATCAAACCTTCCCTATCTTGACAAATGCTTATGTTCTGAATCTTCCAACTCAAGACTGTCACAATGGTTAAGGACATTCGATTTGGTTTTATTTAATTAAATATATTTTGTGTATGGCCTCTAAATATTTTTATGAAATGATAAATACTAATAAAATATATTAGAATTACCCATGAATGGGTGTGGTTGGGTCAAGCCAATGTCTTTGAATGAGGATCCAGTGGTGTGGACTAAGCCAGATGAAGGAAGGTGGAAAGTTAGCTTTGATGGGGCCTCTAAGGGGAATCTAAGGTCGTCTGGAGCTGGTTTCATTATTTGGGATTGGAATGACAACTCTATAGCATTAGGAGGAAAGAGGTTGACTGATGGGACCAATAATTTGGCCGAAGTAGAAGCAAATTTATTGGTTTTAGGATTAACAAGACATAAATAACAATTACATGCAGAAATATAACCAATAACAGAGAATAATAAACCAAACCAGAAGAGAACACAAGACATAAAGATTTAACATGGTTCACCCAATCCCTAGGCTACGTCCACCAAACAACAAATTCCAATATTGTTCTTATCCAGTAATTACAATCAGATCACAATGCAAAGATCCCTTATAGCTCAATACCACCATAAACCATACAACATGATAATGAAACCCTAACCCTAAGCCAATTTACACTTTCTTGGATAGTACTTTCCTTATCAGTCACCACAATATAAGAATTGACCACGTGGAATAACAACAGTCAAAGTGATGAGGATCTTGGGCGCTATAAATTTATACGTGGAAGGGGAATCGCAAGTGGTCATTAATGCTATCATCAAAGGTACGATGAAAGAATGCCATTTATAAAATTATATAGACCAGATTGTGAGTGAGCTAGATCTAATGGAAGACTACAATATAACACATAACAAGAGAGATGTAAATAAGGAGGCAGAAAAATTGTCAAATTGGGCATTATATTTTACTTTAGGAGAAGTTAAAATTGAAGACCTTTGAAATGTGGAACCCTCAGATTAAATGGGGAATGTATTTTATTAATTTCTTCCATTTATGACACGGTGGTTGGTGGGGTGGTGACATTGTATTCCAGAGAGAATTTTATGGTGTTGGAAGGCCAAAGTGATAGTGTCAATTTTGGGAGGACAATGCATTTAAGTTGAGGGAAGTATGAGAGATTTGGTAAATTCTCTCATTTGTTCCTTTTCTATAATGTTGTTTATTTTCTCTAAGCTTGGGGTTTTTGAAGATGGATACATCCTTCACACTATGAACTATGAAAAAACAAAACCCTTTCTTTGGGCCATTGAAAAAGAGAAGGCTCAGGGGAATGTTTTGGTTCCATGATCCGAGGCTGGTGGATAGTGTTTTCATGTTGTTGTGTGACATGTTTAACAAAATAAAAAACTGCAACCAGATGAACACAAATGTCTACTCAATGATCATGGTGTGGGGCTTACAACTCGACGAAATGGTGGATGTAGTGTGAACGAAAATGCTCAATATAGTTCCGGTTGATTTGGATCCCCTACTCTCTAGAGCTATCCCTAGATTAGGAATAATTTTCATGGATGCCTGGGCTTTTATCAAAATGGTTGACGACATAAAATATATGCCTTTTGTGTGGAGGTTTGATGAGAAAAAGAGAAACCACCATTTAAGAGAAGCTCGAATGGGTTGGGCAACGGTGAAGATGGTTTTACAAATTAGGCAATTAGACAAGGAAATCAAAGAGCTGGAATGAGGGCCAGGAATCCTTGAAGTGGCAGTCCCCAAAAATAATGATTACCAAGAAGAGGGTGTCATGGTTGTGGGGGTGATGATGTTGCAACTCCTGGAAGCTGATGGAATGGAAGGGATGAGGGAAGAATTGTGAATGCCAAGAAAAAATGGGTGCACATGTTTTTTGTTTTGTTCTCAATACTTTTTGTGCACAATTTTTGCTCTATTACTGGTTTGTCTCTGATCGAGGGTTATGTGTACGAGTCAGTTTGTGTTTATGCACTTTAGCTATTAGAAACATTGGACTCTAATTGGTTTTTTTTGGTGGGCGTTGGGGTTTGGTGTAGGGGTTGGAGTACTATGATAGTGAATTAGATGTTAATGTGTTGGGTGGTTTGTGATCTTTTGAATGTGGTCTTATGAAACTCTCAATGGATGTAAAAGTAATTTACTTTTCAATTAAAAAAAATCTATTACCGGAAAAAAAGTATTAGAATTAATTTAATTATAAATTATTTTATTAATATTTTAACTAATATAAAAATACATATTTTTATATAAATTCTAATTTATTATTTTTACATTTAAATTCTAACTATAATTTCTTATCAACTTTTCCCTTGAACCTCCTTAGGTGAAAAAGCTAGTTATATGTTAATGTAATATCCCCTTTCTAATCAATTCAGTATGGTGGACTATTAGTTGATTCAATGGTTCCTCTGGGCTAATGAGGTAGGGTTAGGGAACTCATGGTGACAACTTATGCAACAATTTGGCAATGATGGGTGTTCATTTCAACATCGGTAATGACAATGTGAATAATGCCCTTTCCTAGAGTGGTTTTGGGTGCGTTTTGCAACTATTGTTAGTAAGTCAGATTTTTGAAATGTCTGAGTCAAATGATAGTGTTACATTTTTAAGATGTGTTGATGGAAGAAGATTTTTTTGAGGTAAGTGTTATCGGTATGGGGATATCGCCTTTTATTATATTATAAAAATACACTTGAAAGCTACATAGTTTTAGTTCATATACTACTGGAGCCATGCAAATTGCTCATGCAGATAACTAGTATTCTCTCCAATAATAGAACATGAGAGAAGCTATCTAGTCAATATGTGGAAAATCTACTAAAAAAACTAATACATCTACGTCATTTGTAAAGTAAGTAATGTGGGACTTGGGAAGTGAGAGCTCAGAAATTGAGGAGGTTTTCAGTTGAGCGTTACTGAAGCCACTAATAAGATAGCAATGGTGGCGAGGAGGACTGGCAGATTAGCTGACGCCTTCATGATTTTTGTGGTAGATATCAAAATAAATGATGTTTTTGATGGCCTCTGTAAGATTTTCCTGCATGATATAGAAGGATCCCTCTCCTGAAATGCCCCCTATGTTTGCTAATGCATATGCAGCTTTGTTACCCTCTTTGTAGGTGTGTTGTAGTTGATGACATGTAACTGATTGAATGTTTGATAATGTTAAGTTGAAGATGATGCAAGACATTAAATCTGTTAATGGTTTGTATTGTCATTGATGTCAACTTGATATCATCTGTATGGTCATATACATAATGCCAAATAATTCAAAGAATTAAAGGAACAAAGGTTATGCTATCAACAATGCATAAAATTCAAGTATTCACTAAGTGACAGACAACACTGACAGAGTGCACACCATCGGTAAAGGCAAAGAAAAAGTTACAGTGATGCCCAACGAGCAGAAGATAGTATTGCCCGACAAGCAAAGTCCAATGATGCCTGATGGACGGAGATCCCAAAGCTAACTAGAGTCACACTGACGGAACTGGCAGTTATCACCGATGACTAACTGTAGAGTTGATCGACAGAACAGAGAGTTTAGAAAATGACAAAATATCTAGCTAGCAGAGCTTAAGGATAGACTTAACTAGTTGTTTTATTTGTTTTATTTGACCATAGTTCAGTAAATGATTTAAAGAAGATATGTACAGTTGGAAAGAAGATAACTACGAGATAAATTAGGAGTTAAAGCTGTAAATCAATTGGGTGGATTATTTTTCACGCCAAGAATCAAGAATCAAGAATTAAGGAACATCATGTCTATATAAGAGAAAAACATAATTCATTTCCGTAATTACAAGAATTCACATACATGGGAAGGGGAGTGAATAGAAAGAGGATGTTGAAGAGAAACTGATGAAGGATAACTTTATACAGTCCTAATCAATCAAGCTGAAGAAGAGCTAAAGAATTTTGCGGACACCGATGAACAGTGAAGCATAGCATCACGGAGCAGAAAGTGTGGAGCACAAATAATTGAATTGATACATTGATCAGAGAGGTATTGTACTTAAATAGATCTGAAAATCTACAATTCAAGTTGCATTAGAAATAGGTCATTGTGTTTCAATTTAACCATTGAAGCATTAAGTCTCTTAACAGAGCAGGACTTAACAGTCTTCTACATTTGAGGTATATCCTAACAGATTGTCAAAAAGATTATCATGAAGATAGCATTCAGTACCCGATACTAACACACAATCTAAGAAGGAGGCTGATGCAGTTAGGTAGCACCAGATATGCCAGATACCTATTGTGCCCATAGAGGTTGATCAATATTGGTAGCATATACATGCCAGATATCAAGTGACATTCTATTATTAAAATCCTCTAACAAGGTCACACTTAACAGTGTGTTTGTAACCTTCAACAAGGTTGGCTCCTAACAGGGCTCACTTCAGAAGAGTGAAAATTTGGGGTACTGGTCCCCGTGGTTTTTCCCTTAACAGGGTTTCCACATTAAAAATCCATGTGTTATGTGTGTATGGTTTATTACTTTAGTGTTTTACATTTCACATATGCATTTATGGATTGATTGGTATACTCTACATATTTACTGAGTATCGGTAAATAAGTTTTACTGCTTATCGGTTATCAAGGAGAATAAGGACAGACAAGGTAAACTGACAGATAGTTAATTATTACAAGTATTTCAAGGCATGCATCTTGTAGGGACTTAATAATCTGAGATTTATTTGATTGGTGGTTAGTGATTAAAGGATAAATTTTTGAGGCCACTGATTCACCCCCCCCCTCTCAGTTATTACTAACAATTGGTATCAGAGCTTGTGTGCTTAGAAGGAAGGTTTCAAGACCTAAGTAAAGATCACAAGATGAATAGAAAATATGTGCCCAAGTTGAACAAAGACAACTTTGCTTCATGGAAAAGCAGAATAATACTCCACTTATCAGGTATTGGTAATGATGTTACTCAATATACTTAGATACTGAATATGTGTTGCCCACAGGACCATTAACGGTAGATCAATTGAGAGTGAATCATGAGCACAACTGCATGGTCATAGAGATTTCTTCTTCTCTCTCCGATGCTAAATTTGAAGATGTCAAAGATTGCACAACTAAAAATAAAATGTGGGACAAACTAAAGCTTGTACATGGTGGTGATGCAAATGTTCTAAGAGCCAAGGCAGAAAGCCTTAGAGGAAAATTTGATGATCTCAGAATGAAAGAAGGAGAAAACATCATATAGTACAACACAAGAATAAAAGAATTAGTCAATTCTATACGAGGTGTTGGAGGTACACTTGAAGAGGAGACGGTGGTAAGTAAAATCTTAAGAACCTTATTGCCTGTATATGCTATTAGAGTTTCTGCTATTCAAGAAATGAGAGCAGTAGCAAACAATACAGTTACTCTTGATAGTTTGATTGGTACACTGATTTCACTTGAGATGAATAACTTTGATAATAGTTTCTTACCAAACTTAGAGTCTGCATTTAAGTCTTCTATGAGAATAAGCAAATCTAGTTAGAGACATTCATCTAGAAGAGATAGTGAAAGTGAAAGTGAAAGTGAAGAAGAAGATCTAGATGAAATAGAAGCACTCATGGAAAGGAGAATGCAAAGAGGCAAAGGTAAATACAAAGGCAAGTTACCACTTGTATACTTTAATTGTAAAGAGATTGGACACTTTGCTGCAAGATGTCCTAACAGAAGAAAATATGATAGAAGTGATGACAGATCTTTTGAGAAGAAATCTGACAGAGGTGATAACAAAGATTACAGAGGTTACCGACAATCAGAAAGAAGAGATACCTGAGACTAAAAGGATAAAGGCAAGAAGACTAGCTACCTAGTTGCTTGCAAAGATGAAGATACTGACATCGAACCTGATGATGACATTGAGATGCTATTTGTAGCTATGAAAGATGATTCAGATGAGGATGAAAGGTACAAAGAAACTGCTCTCATATCTAAGGTTAGTAAGAATGATATCTAGATTATAGATAGTGGCTACACTCACCATATGACCGGTGACAAAGAAAATTTTAACACTTTTGAGTATTATAATGGTGGTACAGTAAGAATGGGTAATGATACACCCTGTCCGGTTGAAGGTAAAGGAACTATAATGTTGAATAACCTGATTAAATGTGAAAATGCTTATTGGGTAAAATGATTGAATTATAATCTATTGACTGTTTCTCAGCTAAATAATTCAGGTCATAGAGTAGCATTTGAGAACAAGAAGGCAAAGAGCTTCAATGAATCAGGAAAACTGATTGGTACCGGTGAACAGACTAAAGGTAACTTATTCTATCTGAATGATACTAACACCACTTTCTTAATGACTAGAAATGAAGACATATGGTTGTGGCACAAAAGA
>MU227375.1:532092-543422 GCA_018584345.1 Thuja plicata | reverse complement strand
TATATCAAATGGATGTCAAGTCAGCATTCCTAAATGGAATACTTGAAGAAGAGGTATACATTGAGCAACCAGAAGAGTTTGTAGATCCAGACAAGAGGAACATGGTATGTAGACTTCACAAAGCCTTTTATGGATTAAAAAAATCTTCCAGAGCCTGGTATGAATGACTTCATTCCTATCTAATAAGTATTGGATTCATAAGGACTAGTGAAAAAATTAATCTTATTTGAAAAAAGATACTGATGCTAACACTTTGATTGTTGAAATATTTATTGATGACATCATATTTGGAGGCAATGATATACTATGTAAGTCATTTTCTGATGAAATGAGAAAAGAGTTTGAGATGTCTATGTTTGGAGAGATCAAGTTCTTTCTTGGTCTACAGATCATTCAACAAAGTAAAGGTATTTTCATTACACAGTCCAAACACATCAAAGAGGTCCTGAAAATATTCAAGATAGAAGATTCCAAACTAGTTGGAACACCGATGGCCACTGGAAGAAAATTAACAAAGGAAGACAAGACAACAGAGGTAAATCAAACTTTGTACAGATCAATGATAGGAAAACTCATGTATATTGTACACACTAGACTAGATATTGCACATGCAGTAGGAATTGTTGCTAGATTTTCTGCTAACCCCAGGGAATCACATATGACTGATGTGAAAAGAATTCTAAGATATCTAAAGAATACTGAGGAATTTGGCTTATGGTATAAAAGAGAAGGCAAATTTGAACTTAAGGTGTTTACCGATGCTGATTGGGCTGGAAATCTTGATGACTGGAAGAGCACAACTGGAGGAGCATTCTTTATGGGTGACAGACTTGTCACATGGATTAGCAAGAAGCAAGGATGCATCTCACAGTCTACTGCAGAAGCAGAATATGTTGCTACTGTTGCAAACTGCTCAAATATTGCATGGATCAAATAATTGCTGGAAGGTATGCATATGAAGATCTTAGAACCAGTGATTATCTATTGTGATAACACCAGTGCAATAAACATTTCCAAGAATCCAATCATGCATTCCAAGACTAAACACATTGCAATCAAGTATCATTACTTAAGAGAACAAGTTTAAGAAAAAGAGGTGATACTTGAGTATGTGCAATCTAAAGAACAATTGACTGATATCTTCACCAAGCCACTGCCCAAGGATACATTTGAGTACTTGAGAAAGAGACTAGGGGTCAAAACCTTGTCTACCAGTCAGTAAAATACTGAAGGCTGCATCAACCTATATATTATCAGAATATCATTCATGTTGATGCAAGCAAGCAAAAAGATGAACTTCAAAGCTACATCTATATACAGAAAGGTATATATCAGAACCGAGCACCAGATCATATTGATATATTGCTGATGGATAAGGGAAATTCAATGAATATATTATGGATCAAGAGAAAAGATCACTTGACATTAATGTTAGATATCTGTGAGATATTTGTTTGGAATTATTGTCAAAGGGAGAGAATGTATCTAGTATCCATATTATCACAAGAAATTATTCATCATCAGATTACTCCAAACATGGAGAGATCATATCCATAGGGAGAGAATTTGTATGAAGGAATCATATACAAAGGGATAGTTGCTGACACAAGAGACAGAGACATCAAACAAAAATAACAGTCAAAAGAGAGATATTGACACAAGGGAAGGACACAACACATTAGAACAAGAAATACAGAAAGCTGCAAGAATCAAATCTAAGCTAACACAGAGCTTATCGGCGGTCAGACATTTTTTATCGATTATCAAAACAAACTGTTTGGTAATTTGATGAATCTCAACAATTGTATTTCATATTGTATTATAAATAGTATAGTGTGATAATATAGTATGTTGCCATCAATGCCAAACGGAGAGATTGATGACATGTAACTGATTGAATGTTTGATAATGTTAAGTTGAAGATGATGCAAGAAATTAAATCAGTTAATGGTTTGTATTGTCATTGATGTCAACTTGATATCATCTATACAGTCATATACATAATGCCAAAGACGTCAGAGAATCAATGGAACAAAGGTTATGCACATCAACATCAACAATGCATAAAATTCAAGTATTTGCTAAGTGACAGACAACACTGACGGAGTGCACACCATCGGTAAAGGCAAAGAAAAAGTTACAGTGATGCCCGATGAGAAGAAGACGGTATTTCCCAATGAGAAAAATCCAATGATGCCCGACAGATGGAGATCCCGAAGCTAACTGGAGTCACACTGACGGAACTAGTAGTTATCACCGATGACTAATTGCAGAGTTGACTAACAGAACAGAGAGTTCAGAAAATGAAAAAATATCTAGCTGGCAGAGCTTAAGGATAGACTTAATTGGTTGTTTTATTTATTTTATTTGACCAAAGTTAAGTAATTGATTTAAAGAATATTTATACAGTTGGCAAGAAGATAACTACAATATAAATCAGGAGTTAAAGCTGTAAATCAATTGGGTGGATTGTTTTTCATGCCAAGAATCAAGAATCAAGAATTAAGGAACATCATGTCTATATAAGAAACAAGCATAATTCATTTCCGTAATCACAAGCATTCACATACATGGGAAGGGGAGTGAATAGAAAGAGGATGCTGAAGAGAAACTGATGAAGGATAACTTCATACAGTCCTAATCAATCAAGTTGAAGAAGAGCTAAAGAATTCTGCAGACACCAATTAACAGTGAAGCACAACATCACAGAGCAGAAAGTGTGGAGCACAAAGAATTGAATTGATACATTAATCATAGAGGTATTGTACTTAAATAGATCTAAAAATCTGCAATTCAAGTTGCATTAGAAATAGGTCATTGTGTTTCAGTTTAACCATTGAAGCATTAAGTCTCTTAACAGAGAAGGACTTAACAATCTTATACATTCGAGGTATATCCTAACATATTGCCAAAAAGATTGTCATGAAGATAGCATTGAGTGCCCAATACTGACACACAATCTAAGAAGGAGGCTGATACAGTTAGGTAGCACCAGATATGCCAGATACCTATTGTGCCCATAGAGGTTGATCAATATTGGTATCATATACATGCTAGATATCAAGTGACATTCTATTATTAAAATCCTCTAACAAGGTCACACTTAATAGTGTGTTTGTAACCTTTAACAGGGTTGGATCCTAACAGGGCTCACTTCAGAAGAGTGAAAATTTGGGGTACCGGTCCCAGTGGTTTTTCCCTTAACAGGGTTTCCATGTTAAAAATCCATGTGTTATGTATGTATGGTTTATTACTTTACTATTTTACATTTCACATATGCATTTCTGGATTGATTGGTATACTCTACATATTTACTGAGTATCAGTAAATAAGTTTTACTGCTTATCAGTTATCAAGAAGAACAAGGACAGACAAGGTAAATCGATAGACAATTAATTATTATAAGTATTTCAAGGCATGCATCTTGTAGGGAATTAATAATCTAAGATTTATTTGATTGGTGGTTAGTGATTAAAGGATAAATTTTTGAGGCCACTTATTCACCCCCCCTCTCAGTTATTACTAACAGTAGTGTGTACGAGTTCAATTGATTAAGCATGTATAAAATCTTGGGAAACCATTTATTCAATTTCCAATTTTGAAATTTGGAGTTTGTAATTTTGTTGGTGATGATTTGTGAGTCACCCTTGATCACAACTTTGAGAGGCTTTTTTTGGATGCAGAGAGTAAGTCCTTCTAAAGCTCTGATTTATGCTTCGTTGTTTGTCATGTTACCAAGTCCTCAATATATTATTGAAAGGAAGTAGCCATTTTCATCTCTCAAAATGGCTACTTGTCACCCATCAAAATTAAGTTTGACCCAATCTTTGGGAGGAGTCATCCAATAAACAAGTTTTCTTTCCACTTTTTTGTGTCGTGGCAATAGTCCCCAAGTTCTTAAAAGACCATTTTGTTTCCATGTTCTTATCCCAATCATTGTAGTATTTTCTATTCCTCATTGTTTTCCATTTATAACTTCCTCAATGGCTATTTTGATTTTGCTTAAGAGAATGTTCAAAGAGAGGCTAGATTCATTAAAGATTCTTCTATTTCTCTCCTTCTAGAGATTCCAAACAATCATCGATGGTCCCACCAACCATAAGTTTCTCCATTTATTGTTTGTCTTTTTAGGCTAGGCCAAAATGAAATAAAAAAGTTTCTTGTTCCTTGTTGTGATGAGGTCAACCATGTCATTAAACCAATCTCAACATTTGTTGGCTACTGAACAATGGAGAAGTAGATGGTTGGCAATTTCCTCATCTTGACTATGCATGACACACCAATTAGGTCCAACAATGCCAATTGTTTTTAATCTATTACCTATCAAAATTCTATCATGTAGAGTAGTCCACAAAAAGGCTCCAACTTTTGGAAGAATCTTGTTGTTCCAACAAAGTTTGCTAGCCCAGTTTGGATTATGTGTTCTATGCCTTTGGACTTCATATCCAAGTTTATCACTGTACATCCCTATTTTTATGCACACCAAAAAAACTTTTCATCATGAACTGAGTGGATGATTAATCTACTTCTCAATATATCCTCCAACTTATCACAGATCTCCTTGTCACTAATTGATATTTTCTTCCATGTTATTTTTTCACTTGATTGGGTCATTCTCTCAAAGTAATGCGCAAATTTGTCCCCTATAATTGATTCAATAGAGTGTACCCATTCCTAATTGTCAAATGCTTCTTTGATAGGTTTTTCTCCTTCCCAAGAGCCATCCCAGAACTTGGCTTTTAGGCCATTTCGTATATGTTGGGAGAGATGTTTTGTGAGTCCAGTCTTCTACTTTCCCATAAGAAATCCCAAGGGGCTGATCCCTTTGCTATGTTTTCACTGGTAAGGATTCTATCAGTATCATTTGAGTCAAGATATTTATCCCTGAATACTTTGCACCAAAGTCTGTCTGGCTGTATATACAATTTCCAAGCTAATTTAGCACCAAGTGCAATATTTTGTAAGTCCATTTTCTTTAGGCTAGGGCCTTCTTCTTTCTTGATCGTGCATTATTTATCCCAATTGATCAATGAGATTTATTTATGTCTTTAGTACCTTCCCTAATTATTTATTTGAGAAGGCCATCAAGTTTATTTCTCGCAGTGTATGAGATCCAAAAACAAGACATACTATAGATTGGGATGGTTGAAAGGACTTCTTTGATCATCATAATTCTGCCTACCTAGGAAATACATTTGTTTTTCCACTACTCTGCTTTTGAGTGACATTTATTGATTACTTCTTCCCAAATTTTATTATGTTTGGAGCCTGCGTTGATTTGAACACCAAGATATTTGAGTGGTAGTGAGCCAATACTAAATCCCAACAGATTAGCATTTTGATTTGTGTGGCTCTATTAGAGTTGAAGAATAAAATTTCAGACTTGTCCTTGTTCATAATTTGTCCTGATGCTTGGGAGTATTCTTCCCAAACCTTTCTTGTGGTAAATGCTTCTCTTAATGTAACCTTCCCGAACAATAGTGTGTCGTCTACAAATTGGGAATGAGAGGCTGGGTCTGCACAAGGGTGTAAAGTGATACCTTTTGAGAGACCTAACCTACAATGGTGATTAATTGTCTTGTCTAGTACCTCCGCCATCAGAATAAAGAGTGAGGAGGAGAGGGGGTCTCCTTACCTCAGACCATTGCATGCTTCAAAGAAGCCACAAACAATGTCATTGACAAGGATGGAAAATATTACATAGGAAATACAAAAAAATATACCTTCTATCCAATTGCTACTAAAGCCATATTTTTTGAGAATTTGAACAAGATAGCCCCAAATGACTCTATCAAATACTTTAGATACATCAAGTTTGATGGTCATACCTTTGAGGTGATCCTTTTTCATTGTGTGTAGTACTTCTAAAATAAAGATTATGCTATCTGAGATTTCCCGACTAGGAGTAAATCCATTTTGGTTCTCTAATATGAGTTTAGGAAGAATCTTTTTTAATCTATTGGGCCAGGCCTTAGATATGATCTTGTAGGTGGTGTTGAAAAGGGAAATGGGACAAAAATCACTCATGGTTTCACATGTTTATTTCTTCGGGATGAGAGCAATCAAAGTGTGGATGATTTTTTTGACAAATTTCTTGTGCTTTCCAAAATCTTCCTTGAATTCCCAGATGTCCTTTCCCATAAAGTCCCAGCAATTTTGGAAAATTTCAACAGTCATTCCATCTGGACTAGGAGTTTTATGTGGTTGTAAGGAGAAGGTGGCTTGTTTGACTTCTTCCATGGAATATGGCTCCACAAGAATCAAGTTGTCTTCTGGAGAGACACAAGCATCTAGAAAGTCCAACATATCAATATTGGAGGAATCGTAAGTTTTGAGTCCCAAAAGTTGAATGAATTGCTCAATAGTTGTAGACATGCTCTCCTTATCATTTTTTCTCCATCTATCATCTCCATCTTTAATAGTACTAATTTTATTAGAGGATCGTCTGGCTTCAGTTGAGGCATGAAAAAACTTGGTGTTTTGATCCCCTTCTATAATCCACAACTCCCTTGATTTATCTCGCCAATAGATTTCCTCTCTTTTAAGAATCTCCTTGTATTGATCTTTCAATGTTATTTCCTATTTAAATTTTGCATTAGTCATGCGTGAGATCATGAATTTTTACTGAAGGGTTTCCAACTTCTCTTCCAGCCTGAGTTTTTCATCAAAGATATATTTGAAGGTGGTTTTGTTCCACATTTTGATTCTACTTTTCAAATAGTGCATCTTCTTGACAAGCTTGTACCTAGGAGAACCTGAGAATATTCCTTCCTCCCACCATACTTTCATTTGTGTAGTAAATTCTAGATCTCTCCACCACATGCATAGGAATTTGAAATATTTTTTGTGATTAGATTTATCTTGCTCTAAACTAAGTTGAATGGGTAGGTGATAAGAACCTACCTAAGGTAGGATGTCAAATGAGAAGGAGAATGATCCTGAGATACAGTTTTCACCCACAAAAATCTGTCTAGTCTCTTTGAGACATTTGAGAAATTTAATCTTATGTTGTCCAAGTAAATAATCAATTTTTGGGAATGACATCCATAACTTTATTAGAGGAAATGAAATCTCTGAAGTCTTCCATTACTTTGGAGCTTTTCTCGAGGCCACCTTTCTTGTTGTCAATGTCCAAAAGTGCATTAAAGTCACCTCCCAGAATAATATTCCCTCTATTGATGGTAGAAATAAAATTGGTTATTTTTGACTAGATATTGCCCTTGTCTTCAGCTTTTGTGGGACCATAAAACATTGATAATTGGGAAATCCATGACAAGGTTTGAAGCAGAGCTATTACAAGCCATCCAATTTTCAAATGAAGCCAATAGGCTAACTTTTGTGTTGTTGGGGTTCCAAAGGATGCCAAGTCCACCAGAAGCACCTTTTTCATCTTGGAACAAACCATCCCATTTGTGGCAAAGTTTCAAGAAATCAGTAGCCTTAGATTCACAAAGCTTGGTCTCTTGAAGGAGAATGAGATCAATGTAAGATTTGTTGATAGCCCTTTTCACCTAGCATTTTTTGTGAGGGGATACATTCCAAGAGAGAATCTTCATCTCTTACCAAGGGAGGATTCATCTCCCTTGGTCTTCTTGAGAAAATCTAGTACACTTGTGATTCCTTTTTCAGATGCTCTTACTTCCCTAACCTACCTATTGCTCCTTCTACCTCTGGGACCTTTTGCTATATCAAGCTGTGTGTTGGCAGATTGGTTGATGCATCTGGGGTCTAGATTGTTGAGTTCATCTCTCGTTCCATCATTAATGTTAGATGTCGAATCCATGTTGTCATCTGATATCCTATGGGCAACTACTTCTTCTATCAAGGGTGAAGCAGAGAATTCTATTGGATTGTTTGGCATGAAGCCATTTTTGGCCTAGTTGGACTGCTCTAATTCTTTAGCCATACTGGAAGACGGTTGTGGATTGACGTCCACCGATTCACACTTCTCCTCATGCAAATTTTTTTATTATTCAACCCATTTTTGTGGGTGCTTTTTAGGAATTACGTTTCTGGCCTATCTGACAAATATTTGATAGTCCATGGGGTGATGAAGTTTACTGTCGCATCTATAGTAAGAGGTTTTTTTTTTTTGGTCTCAATTTGTTGAATCCAGAAACCATTTTTCATGGTGAGTAGGATTTTCTTTGGAACAATTTTTACCGCAATGATTTTGATCCTGGCGAAAGAATAGAGATCGTTATTAATGATTTTTGTGTCAAATTCAAGCAAAGTATCGAGCGATCTTTTGATCTTGTCAAGACTTCTGTCTCCCCAATACTCAATAGGCAGGTTATATAGTTTGATCCAAATTGGGCTATCATATACATCAAGTGGTACAGGATTGAAATTGGGGACTCAGGGTTGAATGTATATAGAATGGTCATCTATGAACCAGCTCTGACTATGCATAATTTTATCTCGTTCTTCATCTTCTGCAAAAACAATAATGAAGAAACCTTTGGGTAGAAATTTGATAACAAGTTTTGTTCCAATTTTTGATGTGGTTTCTGGACATCTTGGAGCCAACGACCTTCCCAATGAGCATGTGTTCTTCCCACAATCCTCTTTCTTCTTCATTGTCACTGGAAAGATCAATGACAAATTCCTCTGGGCTGTCTACGACTTCAAATTTGCTGACATGATTGCCTTTGCTTGATTGTCCGCCATTAGAGCATAACTTATTTTGCAGAGAGGAGCCGCTCCATATTTGTAATATGTATGTCGATGGAAGAAGTTAATATTGATATCTCAATATTTATTATCGTCCAACACATTTAAATTAAATAACAATAAGTCATTGAATAATAAAGTTTTAAAATTAAAGCTTTTTAACTATATTATTATTTTTAATTTATTCAATAAAGGACTATAATGACACCAAATATTAAGGTGAAGTATTTAATTTAATTGAAGGGGACTTTTTGGAATGTGTACCACTTAGTTTAAAGCGACTCTTTGCCTTCACTAATATATTTGGGCCTCATTTTCGACCTTTATTTTTGACCAAAGGTCATTTTGGCTTGTGATGTTCACTTTTTTTTTTTATGTCCCTAAAAGGTCAAAATTTTGACTTTAGTTAAGTTTATTGTAGAAATTTTGACCAAATCGGGATATAAAAAGAAAAAAGAAAAAAGTGATCAAACTCACTTCATTCTGTCTTAGTTGGATCACGGGCGGGAGGAAGGGCTTCATGATCATTGTGCATCGTCCTAATACTGGTATGTTTCCTTAAAAACTCTAGAGGACATGACATTACATTCTTAGTGTTAGGGTTTCCTATCTAGATTTGTAATGTAGCTAGGGTTTCCTAATGGACATCGCCATAACAATACAAGTAAATTGCTACAAACATGAATCTTAATGGACATATTACCTTGTTGTATGGAGGCCAATCCCACTGGTAAATCTTGTTTGGTTTAATATCTATGCAAATAATTTTCATTGGTGAATGCTCGTGAAGATAAAGAAGCTCACGGGCAATCCCAAGGATAATGTTATAACATTTATGCCAATCTAACAGTCTAAACTTTTTTGGATCTTCAATCCCAATTCTTAGACTATCATGCCTTTCAAACAACTTTGGAATACTAAAAATCTCGATGAGAAAGGGAATGATCACGAAACCAAGTGTAACTTACCGAAGAGGAAGGTGTCAAGGCTCTTGTTGGGTAAATACTCATAAACAATCAACCTTTCATCTCCCTTAGCAACATCCCAACAGTTTCACAAGGTTTCGATGTTGAACATTAGCCACAAGTTTCACTTTGTTTTCACAAGGTTTCAATGCTGCTCCTGTTGAAATAACCTCTCCATTGAGTGAATAGGTAACTGATTCCTCTCTCATTCTTCTTGTTAAACTATAGCTCCCTCCTTTAGATTATTTTTTTGTTTTTGAAAAATAAATACTTGTGTATACAATTAACCAAAAAGTAAGAAAATGTAAATATCAAAATGGCTAAGATAGACACCAAACATGTAATGATCTACTATGAATTAGAATTTACCCCACTACTTATTTTGAATAACAATGACCCTGCTCTACTTAATATAATTGTCCTCAATGTTTTCTTGACTCCAAATTTCTCTTGAACACCATTTTCAATGCATTCACTTCCATTGGTCACAATATGATACTTTAAACTCGTCTCACTAATTTGAAACTTGAAGATATGTCTCTTCATGACATGTTTACTTTCAAAAACATGGACCTAATCTCTATGATAATTTTGCATAGTACTAGTCTTCCATGATAGCCGAGTGAACCCACAATAGTGGGTTACACTTTTTCGGAGGAATAAATTCTTCACAAAATCTGTGAGGTGGGAAATTTAGTCAGTTACTTTTGATAGAAAGTACCCGATTATTTTGATTGAAACATTCTTATTTTTGATCGAAACTACCTTTTTTGCCTAGTTTCGATCGAAACTAACCAGTGAATATTTTGGTGGGTTTCAACCCATGCCAACATTAAACTAAGAAAGCACTTTTGATAGAAAGTACTTTCTATCGAAACTAATTAGTTTCAATCAAAAGTACTTTCTATTGAAAGTCTCTGAATATAGGTCATTTCCAAAGGATAACAAAAATTTGCAGTTTTCATGGCTCCGAGGCTCAAGCGCAGGGCTCAAATGGAAGAATAGGGAGGTGTCCTTTTGCATTGCACAAGTACTCTGAATGAGCTTTCTAACGAATATATATTTGACAATTTTTGAATTAATTAGGTCTATGTTTATTGGCGTGCATCGAATGTAGGTTTTTTTATCGAATATAAACCTCCAAGTTTGACGTTCAATGAAAAATAGAAGAAAAGAGAAAAAAATTGAAAAATAACAGTGCCCTACGGCTTCGAGTCTTCTTTCTATAAAAAAAAATAATTTTGATAAATACACAACAAGTTATCAGCTACGCAGTCAAGGTATGTCAAAATTACGGTTGACTCTACTTCAAACTTTCATAAAATATGCAATAATCATGATAATGTCATCAAACCAATTGCATGCCCTATGTATGGATGTTATAATACCAAATTCGAAAGAAGCGCATTGATATCTATTTTAGAAAAAAAAAATTGTTGTACGAAGTCATTGTACCTTTTTGAAAATGACATTTTCAGCAACGTAGTAGTTTTAGTGGGAGAAAAAAAACCATTAAAATCAATTAAAAAAAAAAATTAGAATCTAGACAAAAAATATTAAAATGGTCTAGTTTACTTCATCTTCTGATTTCAAACAATTTAACGACAATATGCATCCGAATGTGAAAGTTTTTCTCAAAATGTAGACTTCAATGTCCGTTTAGGCAAAAAAGTGTAACCCACTATTGTGGTA
>MU227375.1:496984-531312 GCA_018584345.1 Thuja plicata | reverse complement strand
AAAGTTAAATTCTCTTCAGCTGTAAGTGGATAGGGATTTTTTGAATTCCCTTTTTTATGAAGTGTTGTGCAATTACTTTCATGTTATGTTTTATTCTTGAGTATTTATTCTACAATGTAAAAAATATATTGGTGGATTTTCTTTGAGAGCATATATTACCAATGTTGTTTTGTTTTGAAAATGATTTTGTTTCTAAAAAATGTAAGCTATTAGTATCCCTTGAGGCTCATCTGTAATTTTGGTCGCCATGTTAGATCACATCGTTTTGAAATATCCAATTGAATACACATACACAACTTAAAATTTTTTAGGTTTTGATATTGTTTAGAGTTATTTGCCAATCAAAATGGGGTTTTTTTCTATATAAGTATCAATCTTAGAAATTTTAATGATCTTAGTATGATAAATATGCACATCAAACCATTTGATAAGATTGAAGGGACACAAGTCACATATATACACTATCCTGGTCAGATATTTTTTTATTGTCAATTGAAACTTGAAACTTTGGGGACTATGGTAGGTTCCTTAAATTAGGAAGTTTCTAGTTTCACTTTTTTTTTTTACTGTTTCACCATAACTTGTTAATGGAAAATGTTTCAAGTTTCTACCCCTTAATTTCATTTTACCTTTTTCTCTAACAAAAGAATACCTTGAGAAATAAGTTGTCAATTTGAGTTGACTTTTTTGGTTTCAAGTTGTATAGGAAAGATTGTTAACTTTGAGTGCTTGGATAAAGTGTCAAGATCTATCAACAACTAGTACTCAGAACGAGGTCTTCTTACAAAGGTATGAAATGTTTATTTCATGTGAGAGGTTCTCTGTATGGTTATAAATTTAATGGAATTATCTCCATTTAGATTGGGTTGTTTACACATCATGGTCTTTGAAACCAAAGGTTAATAGAACTATAAAATCTTGGTTTCTCTCTTCCTAGTAAACTTGAACTAACTATTACTATATCATCTTATTTTTCATGTTACACTGATGTTTGTGTATTTTCTAATCATGCTTGATTTAGAAAATTATATTCAATGTCTAATAGCCTTAAAAAATTACAATCCCAAAGGAGTCAACAAACCCCTCTCTACTTAAGATCATCAACTCTTCCACAACATAAGTACCAACTTATACTATCTGAGCATTAACTCAACAACCTTATATGAGCAACAACTCTACAATATTCAGGGCTCCAACCCACTCAACTTTTCAAGTTGTTAATGTTTTTGATACAAAGAAACGATTGTCAAATTCAACACAAGTTTTCAATCTAAATTCATCCTTAGAACATACATATGTAATTTGCAAATTGGAATGATCAATGCATTCAACCAAAACATAAATAGTTCCTACAAACTGAATGTTGTCAAGAATACATAACAAGTTTATATTTTTGTTACAACATAGCACCTTTCCTCCTAAAAACTAAGAGTTGTTCTAAAAATAAAAATAAATACTTTGTTCCCTGATTTTCAACCTGATTCAATGAT
The DNA here is from genome assembly GCA_018584345.1 of Thuja plicata. Taxonomy (NCBI): domain Eukaryota; kingdom Viridiplantae; phylum Streptophyta; class Pinopsida; order Cupressales; family Cupressaceae; genus Thuja; species Thuja plicata. The sequence continues at coordinate 529,822 of MU227375.1, read as the reverse complement.
TGTTGTAGTACAAGATCAATCTAAAACAACCTTACTGTCAATTACCTATCACAAATTTATACTATATGCTAACAAGGTAAAAGGCCAGACTCCAAACTAGTCTATACGATTCCAAATCAATGTACTGTTTAAGATTGCTTATGTTTAAAAATATCTTAGTACATAACCAATGAAAATTATAATCATTAATACACATTTGTAGTAGATAGAGAAAACTATAATCATTAATACACCTTTGTAGCAGATAGAGAAAAGCACAACATTAACACTGATATACCTGACTGCTACTTATGCATGTGCATTGCCTATGCTTTTACATTTTGCATACAAGTCTACCAGAGAATTTCCAACTATAATATCTAGTTAAAATATCCTTTGTAATAACTTGTTCCAAATATTTAACTAAGGCATTTGGTCAAACAAGTCACTCTCCTTGTCTATGCTTCCATATTTTGTATGTACATAACAACCAAGGCTGTTGCAAGTACAAGATTTGACAATAATCCTCTATCCTTTATAGTTTTATGGATCTCTATACCCCACTCTTGAAAAGTTCTTATGTCAGCCTCTGATATTTTGTCTACATCCATGAGCTGACATATCTTTCAGACATCGTGTCAAATGAAGATGCCCTAAGGTAAACAATGAATGAAGATGCCCTGGGGGACTATAAAAATGTCTCAAACTGAAAAATGGAAAAATTCAAGGAAATTTTTATTTTTGATTAAGGTAAAAGAAGGTTTTGAAGGGAACCCCGAAACCCTTTAACAAAGCAAAGAAAGGATAGGAAAAAAGGCCCAAAGAGCAACAGACTGTCCCAAAAAGGGGAACAATCAACAGAGGGTCAAAACCCAGATTTGGCAACAATTACATAGAAGACAAAAAACACAAGAACTGCTGGAAAGAAAATAGAAAGAAAGACCACCAGCACCAAGTCAGAGCACAGATTTCAGAAAGCTTTCAGAATCCACCAGCTGAGTCTTCATTGTCATCACATTCTCTCTCAGCTTCAGGAGATCCGGATCCTCAATCTTCTGCATCTTGGATCTAGTGCGAGTACCAGGCCCCGAACGCTGGGAAGAAACAGGGTGATCAGCATTGTCTTTATTACTTTCCAGCCAATTGCTCAGAGAAATCAGATTCTTGAGAGTAGCCTTCATTCTAGTGTTAACCATCGTGAGCAAGTGTTTCAACATTTCTTCATTCCCATTAATTTTCTTGTGGATGGGAATCATTGCTAACTCAACAGCATTTCTGATTTTTTCCTCAGTACCATCATTAACTGAAACATTGGGATTTTGGGAAATATCTTTACTAATAGTATTAATGGTTTCTTCAATCAAGGAGCTCTTGTTTTCCAGCTTAATGCATCTATTTTTGAGTTCCACCAGATCAGACTGCACCCACTTATCCAAATTATAACTATAAATTGACTTATTTTTGGCAATTTCCAAGGGGGACATTACAATAGTCCTTCTCACCTCAGTGTCCATCCTACGGATATCAGTTTGGAGAGACTAAAATTTACTCCCCTGGAAGGTTCTATCTCTATCATCTTTCATATTATCCTTCTCATGGCTCAGCGACTCCCGTGGCTCAAAATTTTCCTCTTCAAGGACTTTGAAATTGTTATCCCCTGAATTCTCAGCATTACTATCCAAGGTATTAATATCTACATCTTTGTTCTTATCAATCTTTGTCCCTTTAGCCTCCTTTCTAGCAGGGTTGTCATTATTCAGACCAGAGTTAACTTTTTCCCCAGACTTAGGGGTGATACAACTAACCTCTGGGATACCCTTAACATTAGTATTTTCAGGGTCCACCATGACCTTCTCCACAGGGGTCTTAGATTGAGGCAGCTCAATACTAGGAACCCGCTGACTATTCTGGGCATCATCAATAACAGATTCCAGAGAAGTAAGCTTCTTACCATCAGACGACTGGATATAAAGACCAAAAGGAACATTCGGGACAATCTTTTCCGAACTAGCAATGACACTTGAAAGGTTAGGACCAGAGGAAATGGAGTCTTTTTTGGATTTAGAGAATTTGGGCAGAGACCCCATAGACTTCCTCTTCTTGACCTGGGCAGGTATGGGGTCAGGGATATGGTTTCTGGCATAATCAGCAATTAAGTTGATCAGACCAACATGGAGGATAGGGGCATTCTTCAATCTGAAATAGGAAATGCTTTGATTAAGCGACCAGAGCAGGAAGAAGGGGAAAGATATAAGGATCTCATGATGAAAATGATTGACTAGGGCAAAGTGATAGTTGTAAACCCTAGTGAATCTTCCCTCCAACATAAAGTATTCCATAATGACTTTTATTACAGAGCCCCAAACTTTTTCAATATTATCAATTTCTACATAATCCTTCTTACCTTTAACCAAAAGAGCCCGTTCCTCATCTGTAGCTGGAAACTTTTTTTACGCTCTGGTCCCAAATTTCACCTCCTTAGAGTAGTTCAACCCTTCCAGAGGGATACCTGTAATTTCGGACAAGACCTCTAAGCCGAGTCTGAAGGATTTACCAGCAAAATTAACCATGCCCTTATCCCAACCTTTTGCAAAATCTTTTGAAACCTCAGGATCATATCCATGGAGTCTCTTGAGATAACGATGGAACTATCCTTTCTTCAGGATTCTCCAAACTTCCTTGTCTTTCTTCCACCTACACTCCGCAGGCTCCTCCCTTCTAAGATCTCCTCCCATAGCGACAGGTATCACCTTCTTTTTTTATCTCAGTCTGGGAATCATTTTTTTGTTGTTTTTTCTCCAACTGGCTAGTTATTTTAATCTCTTCCTCTTTTTTCTTCGCATGCTTGAACTGGTCACAGTTAATAGTAATGATGGTAGCGATCATAAAAGTTTGGGCTTTAATAATTAGGGTTAAAAGCCGCAACTTGTGAATGTACTTCCCCTTGATTTGGCCGTCATTCCAAATCTTCCCACTCTGAGTTGATTTATTTCGTGCCATTAACAACACTTTTAATAATTCCTTCTTTATGCCTGAATTTGTCATAGTTGATAATTGATTTGACCGCTCCATCATTCATAGGTATTCCTTTCCATTTTTCAACTCCATCACTTTTGGCGCCAATGTTAGCAAGATAATCCGCCACCTGATTAGTCTCCCGGTAGTTGTGAGATATATGAACTGCTTCAAAGGTTTTAAATATAGATAGTATCTTAAGGATAATATTCTCTATAGTCCAAGAAGGAGGATTGATTTCTTTAATGTTGTTGATTATGTTCAAAGAATCTCCTTCGAGCCAAACCTTTTTGAAACCCATTTCTTCCACCAGCATGACAGTATTCAAAGCAGCCAGGGCCTCAGCTCTATGATTAGATTGAAATCCCAGAGGAATAGAAATAGCTCTGAGAAAATTACCATAGCTATCTCTGATGATGCCACCTCCCCCAGAGACACCCGGATTTCCCTTAGAAGCACCATCAAAATTGGCTTTAATCCAGCCATAAGGAGGGGCAGTCCAGACAGTTGACTCTCTTTGGGAACTGATAAGATTTTTGAGGATTGGGAATTTCCAGTTAGACCAATTGACATCCGGGAGAAAAGGACTCAAGGAAATTTTTGTTGACTAAATATGTAATAGTCATTTTCTCACACATAGCATTGTTAAAGGAGTTGATGTGATGTGTTTGATCTTTCTTTTCAAGTCTTGGACAGATGAAATTATAAACATGGTGCTTACTATATGTCACTGCCCTATCACAGGAAACACAAGGTAGAAACTATGAAATTTCATTTTGTTTTGACAATCAGGGCATTCTGAAACGCAATCATAAAGATACAACTTTGGATCATATTAGAGTTATTATTGAATTGTTTTAGAATTTGATTATATGATTATACGAAATCTCTACCATTAAGATGATGATAGATTATCCAATATGATCTGAAATGTTGACGTAAATAAATAAACAAATAAACACAATCAAAATTAGAAATACTATAAAAAGTAAAATATATTAGAGATATTAGTTTTACAAACTATATATATCTTGCAATCGGGCAGAAATTCAAACACAATCAATCCCATAAATTATTGCAAATGGTATATATCTCTGTGTTGTTTATGAATTTGATTGTATTTATTTATTGCATCTTCTTGCTCTTGAATTCTCTAACATTCTGATAATAGATCATAGAATATTAATATATATAATCAAAAGTAAAACAATGCAGAAAAATAAATATATTATGAAAATCTATGACAAACTGATAGAGAAACTCAAAGAAGAGGTTAGAGTTGTACCAATTGGAGGAATCATGGCTGCCAGAAGCATGAATGTTATAAACCAGTTGGGCCATATGCTTTGCAATCCATTCATCATAATGTTATGCCAGCTATCCAGCCTTACACTTTTATTTATATTCAGATAAACCTTAACAACTGTATATTTCTGTCTTCAATACATTTGTTCTTTTTAAAACATAGTTGACTTGGATTCCTTGAGTTTTTTTAGTTAATATAAAATTGGTTTGTTGAATTTTCAGTTTCAGATCCATCAATTGGAATAATCTTGTAATATTTTATTATTTTTTATTATATACAAGATACTAATAATGCTTGTATGTTTACATTTTGTATATTTGTAGCCCAAATAATTGCCTGTGAAGAAATTCCACACCTGGAAATATGAACCTAAAACAAAATAACAAGACAATTGCTAGATTGCGGTCTCAGTTCCAAAGAAAATTTGATAAATGTAATTGTCCTTGCAAAAAGTGTAAGATCTTAAAGAATCAAAGAATTCTAATCACAACAACCCAGAGTCATTGTAGGCAACATGGTCACGTTGAAGGGGGCAACGATTTTTTTTGATTGGTGAATGTGGATTTCCAACTGGAGGAACATGGAGGTGTGAATATCCAAGATGGGGATAACACTCCCATGGAAGAAGATGATCATGTGGCAGAGAACACAATTGAAGATGATGGTATTGACGTAGTTGATAATGTGCCAGAGGACATGATTAAAGAAGATGGTATTGGCGTAGTTGATCAAGATGGTCATGATGATGGTACTAGCACATTTGATAATGATGATGAAGATGGTCATGATATACCTATACTTGAGAAGGCATACGAGACCCTATACCAAGGCTCCCAAACAACTCTTCTCTCTGCTATAGTGTTGTTGGTGAACTTGAAGGTTATGAATGGTTTATCCAATGTAGCAATGTCACTATGCTAAGGTATGTCATTTTTGTCATCTTCAATGTTAGCATACCATTACTATTCATTATATTAACAATTCATATTTTTTGTTGTAGGTTGATAGGTGAGTTTTTGTTACCACCATCAAACATTCTTCCTCGTTCGTACCGAGAGTTATCTACCATTATGAATCAAATTGGAATGAAGTATCAGACAATACATGCATGTCTGAATGATCACATTCTATATCATAAACAACATGAATTTGCAACAGAATGCCCTGATTATCATATTAGTAGATATTGGTCATATCAAATAACAAAAGAGGTGCCTCACAAGGTTCTTCGGTACATTCCCATTATTCCATGTCTTCAACGATTATTCAGGTGCACTAGCTTGGCACAATTTATGGATTACCATGAATGCAATAGAAGTCAAGATGACATTATGCAAATGCCTATGGATGGTTATGTATTTAAAGACATAGAAACAACATGGCCACACTTCAAAGAAGAACCTTGTAATCTCAAGCTTTCATTGGCAGCAGACGGTGTCAATCCATTTGGAGATATGAGATATGTTTACTCAGTGTGGCCTGTTTTTGTTATTAACAATAGCATTCCTCCTTGGATGTCCATAAAGAGGGAGCACATAATGTTGTCAGTGATTGTACCAGGTATTTTTTATTTAATAGTTATCTAAATTAATTTATAAACACCGCATCAAAATGGTCATAATAATTATGTAATGTTTTTGTTTATTCAACTAGGTAAGTACCAAGTTAAAGATATGAAGGTGTATATTGAGCCCCTTATTGAAGAGTTTTTGAAGTTGTGGAATGGGGTCACTATGTATGACATCTCTAGACCAATAGGACAAAGACAATTTCAATTCCATGTAATGATTGTATGGACAATACATGATGCCCCTGTGCTAACTCATTTTTGCAGTATGTTATATATTGTTAAGGTCACATATTTTTGGTATGTTATAGTACTTACACATTATTGCTGTATTTTTATGTTGCACATGATAATTGTACATGATCCAATTGTATGGTATCTTTTAGGTCTTCAGACAAAGGGTAAATTTGCATGTCCAGTTTGTGGTCTGAAGATGAAATCTCGTCATTCAAGAAGTTTAGGAAAGCAGGTGTTCAATGAGTTTAGGCACTTTCTCCACAATAATCATAAGTATGGAATTATTGAAAAACATCTTTTTAATGGGAAAGAAGAGACAACATCAAGGCCACGAAGAATGACACCTCGTCTATGGAAGTTGGAATACAATAGACTAAATCGCCAAGGTAATGTCATTCTATATGATGATTTTTGTTTGAAATTTATATTTTGATATTGTCTTTTATTTACTAATGATGTAATTAATGCTCATGAAGGTCTTCAATGCATCAATGACCAACTTTATAGAGTAATAAAAAGTTATCCTATTCAATTTAGTAGGTTTTTGTACTACAAGGATCTCCCAATCGTGCATTTGTTTGATGCTATGCATATTGGAAAGAATGTAACAGGGACACTATGGAAAATATTGGATGGAAGGCGTGACAAAGAAAAAATTGCCAAAATTTGTAATGACATTCATGAATCCAATCATGCACTGAAAAATTTCATTGAATCAAATAGCAATGGAGACCACATAAATACAAGTGCCCTTCCTTGGTTATTAACTGAGTAGCAAAGTGATGCATTAAAAGAAGTCATAAAAAAATAAAATTACAACATGATTTGTTGCAAATATAAGCAGTCTTGTATCAAAGAAAGGTGATTTTGGATCAGGGTTGAAAACACATGATTGGCATACCTTCGTCAAGGTAAGTCATGTTCTCTATTTACAATATATTTATAAAATTGCATGTACTTTTTATTGTATTTTTTACAATATATTGAAAAGATCATTTTTAATTATTGTAGTATGTCCCACCTCTATCCCTCCCACATCAGTTTGACAATAGTGTTAAACAAGTTATATACGATCTTGGAAAATACATGAGGTTAGAAGTGTTATTCCTTAGACTTGTTGTACACATATTATATTTATGACTTGCTTTACTTTTTATGTAATTTATTGTAATTTTTTTTCTAAAATCTTGTTTATATGTTCTTGCAAGTTGAATCTCTTTTAGGTGGTTATCATCTAAAGAAATTTATATATATATATATTAGAAGAGAAAAATTCCCTAGCTTATGTGTGAAATGCAAAAGTGTCTACCTCCAACTTTTTTCAATGCTCAAGAACACTACCTCATACATCAAGTTGAGGAGATTGAATTGTGTGGACCTGTACAAAATAGGTCAATGTGGATGGTTGAGAGGCACTTGAAATTTATGAAGGGCTTGGTTCAACAAAGAGCACATCCTGAGGGTTCTATGGTGGAGGGATATATGGTATACTAGACCATGGTGTATATTAGTGAATATCTTCCCAAGTTTGTAGCAAATATACATGTAGATTGCATTTGGGATCCCAACTCTATTAACAAATTTGAAGGGGAGTACTTGATGGGGAAAGGTAGATTGAGAAAAGTGACACGTAATTATACGATGTTATTATAGTTTATTAATTCTTGTAAATTTTCAATATAAGTTGTTTATAAGCGGTCTATCTGTTTTATTTATAGTTGCTCGTGAGTGGGATGCACTACATTTGTATATTGAAAATAATCTTGATTGGATGATGGTATGGATTCAAAACTCTCAAGAAAGTGGTCGCTCATTAACATGGGATGGTGTTGCATCATTGGTTAAATAAGCTCATCGTAATGGAGATCCCAATGTTACACCAATGGTACTTGATCTAGCATATGGTTTAAGAGGTAGAAAGGTATGTATAAGTTTACTAACCATGACCCATAAGTTTAATATCAACTCACGGATTGATGCAAATAATATTGACATGTTTGAATAATTGCAGAGCAAACACCACAAAGCTATGTACTAGCATGGCCATAAATTTTGCATAAAAAATCTAGACGACACAAAGAAAAGTTATGATTCTGGGATAAGTGCAGTCTTCAAGGTCGCTAATATTTCATCTAGAAATGACATACATCTTCAACAATCTAAAAATAGATACTATGACATTTTGGATGATATACTTGAGTGCGAATTTAATTCATTCAAATTAGTTATATTTGTCGTCAAATGGTACAGGCTACGGCTGAATCAAAATGATCATGATAGGACTATTATTGAACATGATAATGGATTTACAATGATTAATACAAGGTCATTTGAACTAGTTGAAGATGAGCCCTATGTTCTTCCAAGCCAATGTGAGCTAGTGTTTTACTTTGGCATTCCACATAAACCGGGTTGGTCATTTGTTGTTAGACATGATCCAAGAGGAAGGCCAGTAAATTATAATTTGATGGAAGAAGAAGATACTGAAGAATCAAAAGATGAAGTAAATGATGATCATGAACAACTATTACACAAAGAAGAAGAAGAAGAAGAAGAAGAAGATGATGGTTTCAGTGATGTTGACGACGATGATGATGATAATAATCATGGTGATGAAGATGGTGTTGATCAAGGCGATGATGGTCATGATGATGATGGTCATGATAATGGTGATGAAGATGATGGTGATGGTGATGAAGATGGTGGTGGTGTTGGTCATGATGATGATGACAATGATGACGATGATCAAGGTGACAAGTACGATGATGGTGATGATGATGATGATGATAGTCATGATGATGACATGGATGAAGAGGATGATTGATAACATGATTAATGAAATGTATGTCAAGGTAGGATCAATGTCACATATGAGGTATTGATTTATTCATATAAATTTGTTTGACTTGTATGTTTTTATAATTAAGTTATTATGTGTTGAACTCTAATGTCATGGAGTATATTTTGCATCATGTAAATTTTGTCTTCTATGTAATTTGTAGCTTACATATCATATAATTTTTGGCTAACTTAAGATAAATTATTTACATATGCAGGAAATTTAATGCCTTTGACATGGATCGACAGGTATAATTTATTATTTTGTTTCCTTCTCTTTAGTCAGCATCCTGCTATGTCTCTCATTTGATGGAATGTAGGTATCACCAAATAGGTATTTGTCTTATCTGTCTTCCTCAAGTGAGTAAAATGTGGGAATAGAAGACAAAAGTGAGACATCTAGTAGGTTTAAAATAGGGAGATCAACTAGAGGTCAAAAGATTAGAAGAAAATTCAATAAATGAATGCAATTTTTCCTTGCTGAGGGGGTCATGTTCTTATGATAATGAGACCAAAGGTGATAGGAAGGTTCCCTGAAGGTACACACATCTTCAGAAATAATGGGTACCCAAGGAACTACCTCTAGTTAACACTGATTTTTCTGTTAACAAAAGGATATATCACATAGCTTCGTCTTCATTACATGGTTTGGGCTTATTTTCCATGGATGGAATAAAGGTTAGTTATAATAAAGTTGTTGAATTGATGTAGTATGTAGGACCTTGTTACAATTACAATAATTGGATGCAGATTATGCATATAAAAAAAGTATGTGTAGGTATGCATTGTCAGCAAATTATATACAATGCAAAGAAAATGATCAAACTAAAAGGCTCACTATGTATATTGATAGAAGGACAAAAGCCACAGGTAATATTAGAGGTTTTATAAATGGTTCTTGACCTGTGTCAACTAATAAGCGACCAAATTGTATATTCAAGGCACGTGAGGGAAATCGTGTATTTGTACGTGCGATAAAATTAATAAGTGCGGGGGAAGAGCTTCTGATAGATTATAATTTGAATCGTGTGGATACAAATAAATTCCCTATCATGGGAATAGTAAGTATAACATTTAAACCAATTGCCTCCAATTAATATTGACTCCAATATATAATCTACTGTTTTATTAATAAATTTTTTTGGTAAGTTTATTATTTTCATTTCATTGTTGATTGCTAAGAATTACTAATCGTTGTCACAGGGCGACATGGATCCACCACAAAACACAGGCGGGGATGTTCCTCACACACCTTCTTCATCAAAGGTAAACCTTAATTAGTGTAATTCTACAAATTATATAGAAACAAATGTCATATTATTATGTTCTTTTCTTTGTGGCTTTGGAGTTATTTTAATATAATTTTACTGATATTCATGTCACAACTTGATACTTATTGATAGGGAAAAGCACAAATGATAGCATATCAATTGCGATCTTAAATTGAGGTGGCATTTTTAGATGACATCATATGTAGTGCTAACCCTGTCTTCATGGCTACTCAGATTCTAAATAAATATAGTAAATAAGTTCTTAACCTTGTCATGGAAATAAACAAAACTGAGGAGAAAAAGGCACTCAAAGATGAATTGATACGTAGAGTCAATTGTATGAATGTAAGCAGTAATTAATCTTAAGCAATGATTAAAGTTCAATAGATGTGTATATTTTATACTATCTTATGGATCATGATCTAAAATGTGATGTGTTCTTATTACAGGATTTTTTGACACATGTGAAACATGGTCAATATGGTGAGGGTTGTAGTGCACAACCTTCATGTAAATAATCCTTAAACCTTTAACCATTCATTTAACCTTTGTATGCATTATTGACTCAAATTATGTTTGGGATGCTTCTAGTACTCCATTTAATCTTTATCCATTGCAAATGTCTTTGCTAACAATGTATTCTTCATCTCATGATGAAGTGCAAACACATCCTTTGATCAACAATCTGATATTGTTGACTGCATTGTCTGCAACAAGGAGCTTGCAGACATCTTCCTTTGTACCAACTACAACTGGTAAAACCTTATTTTTCTATATTTTTTTTTATGCTAATCATGCATTGATAGATACACCTATTTTGTGCACTAATAGATACATCTACACCTGGCACAAGAACAGAGACCAGTACTAGTGAAGCTCAACCATTTCTTGGATCAGCCCATGTTACTAGTACTGGTTCGTTTGCGGGGTCATTATTGTTGAACAAGAAAAATATGATTCTGTTAAAAGTACAAAAGCTTTTAGGTGCTTTAAAATTGTTATTATTTACAGTGTAATTGTAGTTTACTTATACATAACTCATTTTGGACTGATAATCCCATGATTTTTTTTATGATACTCTTTTTGAAATGACATTGAAGCTATTTGGGCCCACCATATGTAAAAGGTACATAGCTTCATAATATTGGTACAATATTTTTCTTATCTTCCATTTATTGTAATATATTAAAGTGATGATATCAAACAATTTTTTTTTTTTTTAAAAAGTGGAATGAACAGGATGTTGACTTAAAAAATCAGTTCATTAAATCTTTAGAGGACCTCTTTGGAAATAAAACTTTTGACAGTGCCCTGATTCTTAAAAAATCATCCAAACATATAAAGACTATGAGGGACCAATATATAAGGGCTCTAAAGGATAACCCAAAGTATGAGCATCCTCCTATGATTCCACCAATGGAGTGGAATAAAATAATGGAAGATGCAAAAGAGAAAAGGCTAAAGGGTAGAGAAATTCAACCAAAAGATGAAAAAAGAAGGTATGTCATGATAGTATTAAGTATGATGTAATCATGCACTAATTAGCGATCTTTGTAAATATATAATCTAACACGTTTCAAACTTTTCATAGACTGCAGGACACATCAAAAGCTACAGAAGCAAGATTAAAAAAGTTTGGCCAACGCAAACTTGGCTTTGGTGGCTATATGAAACTTCACTCTCGACTTGTAAGTAGCAGCATTGGAATTTCATATCAAATTTTTATATATTTAAGGTTCATAACAAAAAATATAGGGCACAAAATTCAATGTAGAGCCCACGGATGAAGACAAAAGAATAGCCTTTAAAGAAGGCTATAAAGTTGTGGCTGCATGCCTACGCCAAGAATCCAAAAGCCATAATGAAGAATCTGTTGCACCAGATGAGACACAGGTAAATTGGTCAAATGAAATGTAAATGAAAATTGAATAGTCAATTTTGAACATAAATTGACTATTTCATGATAACAATGCGCATGACATTTCACTGCAGCCTTCAAATCCTATCACAGAACCTGGGCCTGACGAAGGCCATGATGTGCATCACAGTGGTGGAGGTAATAATTTTCTATTGGAAATAAATTACATAATTATTAATAGAATTTTAACATCTTTAATTGCAATTGGTCGTGTAACCTTTTTATGAATATTTTAGAGCATGTTGAGGTGGCGACAGATCAAAATTTTATTGTACATGATGTGGCATTGTTAGGTAAATAAAAATGTATGTTATGTTCTATTGGTTAATTAAATACATGTAACAGTAAAAAAAAGTATGTGAATTTAACCCATTTAAATGTTATTGTAGCAGACCCCCCTTTAGTGCAGCAGCCTCGTACTCCTCAAAACATGAGGAAACATCATAATTTGAGATCATAGCCACAAGATGAGGCAGAAGATATTGATGCTCCTATCATCCTTTTCCAAAAGAAATCTAAGAAAAACCCAAAAATGAAATGATTTCTTAAAAATGCTCTTTGATAAAAAAATTTTGATTAACTTTGTTGGATAATGAAACAACATTGTTTTAAGTAATTATCTATGAATGCGTTGATCTCTAAGTTTTGTTGATCATTAGTGTCCCACACTTAGTCATTTATCTAGTCAGTTTTAGCTGGTCATCACTGTGGCCGAGCTATCTGTTATAGGCTGAGCTATCTGGCACAGTCGTTGCTGAGCAGATAATAGTTGCCAAGTCACATGGTTGACAAGTTCAGTCCATGTCGAGCGCCAGAGTCTTTTTGTGCCGAGCAAGATAGTTTTGTTATGTATGTCAGAAATGACACAAATTTCAAGGTAAATTATTTTGGGCCAATTTATCTAAGCATTTAATATTTTCAACGAGATAATTATGCATTTAATTATTTGAACCCACTATGTGGCATGGAGCCAATCAAAAATTTGGAATTTCCTACGCGGCATAAGCATTTGATCCTGATCGTTGATCTAGATCTAATTGCCAGATCCATAAAATATATTAAGATTGCTTCTTATCCTAATTGAAGAGTACTGTGAGAGAAGGTGTATGCGTACATGAGATATGTGCGAAGGGTTATTTTGATAGAGGAAGCATAGATCTAGCAGAGTGAAAGTGCAGTGTGCAGCAAAGTAAAGATATATCAGATTATTAGATCAGAGAAGGTATTGAAGAGAGGAGATCCATTATCAGCATCAGATTGCATATCGAAGGATCAGATCTTGAGACATTCTAACAAGTGTATCAGGTGAAATCTCTTAACAGAGTGGTTCTAACAGACCTTTCTAAATATCTTAGCTGAGTGCTTACTTTATTGTAAGTTTAAATCCTTTTACAAGGTAGATTGTAATGATCTATAGCTCTTAACCAAGCAGACCTTTAACTAGGTAGATTACATATTGTGATCAAATCTTGTAGCCCTAACAGGCACACTTTATTGTTGCAATAGTGAAGATTTTTGTGGGTGTCGTCCCCACCCCAGTTTTACCTTATTGGGTTTCTGGGTTACCAAATTTTGTGTCTTGTGTTATTTATTTACTATCATGGATGCTACCAGATGATAGATCAATTACATTTATGTATGATTGTGGATTAGTTTGTTTTAAGAGATAAAAAGTTGAAGATCTGATTCACCCCCCCTCTCTCAATACCTTTATTTCCCATATTGTATTTCCAACAATTGGTATCAGAGCTCAGTTCTCCTACAAAAGGTTTTAATTAGCTTGAGAGTACAGATCTTGAGATGGAGATTTACAAATTGGGTAAAGTCATTACATCAGCTTGAGACAGCAAGACAAGAATTGAGAAAGTCCTTGATATCTAGGAAAGATTTGGCCAAACAGATGAGTGACACTCATTATCAGGAAGAAGACACTACAAATATATTTCATAATGAAAACTCTACTGAGAGTGATGCATCAATTTTAGATCTACTGGAAAGGAACAACATTGTGTGAAGAAGTCAGAAACCTGAAAAGAGAACAAGAAATGCAAACAGTAAGACTATGTGAAGTAGTGGAACAAAAGAAGAAAGTTGAAGATGACAAAGCTATGGCTGAAGAAGACAAAAGAATGATGACTATCAGACTTGATGAAAGGACACATGATGTACAAATGATGACAAATAATCAGGTTGACATGGTGAATCAACTGTTACTTGAAAATCAGGAGATCAGTAGGAAAGACATGGAAATTGTGAATCTGAGATCTGAGAACAGACAATTGAAAGATGAATTGAGATCTGAGAAAGAACTTAATGAAAGATTGAACAGACCCAATGAAGATTTGACTTATTTTGAAAACCTGATGGAAGCATCAAGGAGATCTAAAGATTCTTCTGGATTAGGTCATATTGAACAACATACATCTACTAAGAAAGGATAATCATCTAAGATTGGTGAAAAGAGGAATGAAAATTCAAAGAAAATCAAACATGTATGCCACCACTATGGAAAATCAGGACACACAGCAAACATTTGCCGAAGCAAGAATGGTAAGTCCAATCCTAAACCTAAGTTCAATGGTTATTGCTTTAACTGTAAGAAGTTTGGAAATCAAGCACATGAATGTTGGGCAAAGACAAATAATGCACCTCCCACACCTAGATTCAATGGGTATTGTTACAAATGTCAAAAATTTAGACATAGAGCACAAGATTGTAGATCTAATGCTAAACAACAACAGACATCAAAGACACAATAAAAAGCACCAAGGAAAGGTAGAACTTACAATTGGGATTAAAACACATGGAACAATTGTCATTACTGTGGTGAGTATGGGCATGTTCCAAAAAAATTCATAAAGACACATTTCAGAGGAAAATCTAAAAGTTGGATGAACGGAAGCCTAGTTTGCTATAATTGTCTAAAAATCGGTCACACTAGGAAGGATTGCAAGACAATGGTACTTGCTCCTACTGTTGAATAAATTAGAGCATAGATGAACCAGACATGGATAAGGAAAACATAACCGAGCATTAGTGAAGGTATTGAAGCTGAGGTCACCCAATCCAATGGATCAGGTGATCACACCATCACTAATTAAGCAAAATGGTATGTAAGGAACTATGTTTATATCTCATATCTTTTATCAGTTACTAACATATAAAGTGCAAAAGTCCATAGCTGCATATGTTAAGATGCATCAGGACATATTTTTGAGACATGTACCTAGCAAAATCAATATGCACTATAGGTGCCAAGCAACAGTACTAATGGACACTAAGACCGAGTTCTCTAGTATGTGTTGAACTAGTATGGGTTGTAACCGAGAGATAGATGAGTTTTGTGAGTTAGTCAAGGATAGTTGTTTGGCACTCACTCAATGAACAAAACATTTATTGCAAACCTAAATTTTGACCTTTGGAGACGATAAAGGAATGAGTCGTTCATTATTCATTTTCACCTTGCGATTGAGAATTTCACAGAGTGTTGGAGCATTTGCGAACTTGATTTCTGCAAAGATCTTTTGAAGACTTCTACAGTGTGTCATCGACTATTTTGAGTAAAAAGTGTGAATTTTGACATCTACCGAGGAATTCTGTTCATCATCTTTGAAACACAATTTCTTTAAAAATCATGGCCTCTAGTTCTTCCATAGCAATGAAGGGTATGGAGTTGCTAAAAGTTCAATTGGTAAGGAGTGACACTTGTGTGCCTCCTAATTTTTGAGCAATTCCTAAGAGCGCCATCTAGGGTGATCTGACTGGAGCCCTATCATCGATTACACCTAATTTAATCATGATTCATGATATTAGGTCATGTTAAATGTGCAAAATAAGTGAATTTGGAAATTACCGGCTAAGAGAATCTTATAGAAAATTGTGCAAAGATGGAGCCCTAAAAGTTGAACACAAACATTTAGCCAAGAGAGGGTTAACTTGTGCCCTAGATTTTCCAAGGGATTTTAGAATGGAATGGATCAAGATTGTTCTAATTCGTGTACATGACATGAACATATGGCTGGAAAATGGACCAGTTAATATTACAAAGGAAATCATCCATTGCGTAACTGGTTATCCAATTGTTAATGGGAAGAGAACCATGAGATGACAGAGCAAGGAAAACATAGAAGAACTCACTGGAGCTATTTGGAATAAAAGAGGGATGACGATCTCTACTATCATAGATTTGGAGCTTGATTTTGTGGTTAGGGTTATTGCTCATAAGTTTTATCAGTCGAGTCGACTGGACAGTGTCCCATGCATTGCAGTTGACCAGGCTTGGAAGATTGTGAAGAAGGATCATACTTATGACCTTGTTGAGCTTCAACTGATGCAACTGGTCAAGAACCTTGATTCAATCAGAAAGGAAAAAAATTCAATGTGTAATTTTGGATCTCTGCTTGTTTGTATATTTTTATACATACATAATATATTTCCTACTTTTGGAAACATAGTGTGGAAAATAGACAAACCTATTACACAACAAATCAATGCATTTATTCAGTAATTAGGTGATAATTTTGACAATGTAATGGGAACATATTTTGTCAAATTTAAGAAAAAGATGAGATTGAGGAGTAGAATTCCTAGATCACTAGTTGAGAAACACTATGAGGATGTTTGTTTCCTAGTAGACACAGATTTCACCTATGTGCAGGCAGTAGCGGTGAGGGTATCATGGCTGAGGCCATTACCTCATGAAGTGAACATTGATGAGATATCTGTAGCTATAACAACTCTATTGGTAGAGGAAATTGATGGTCCAGCCAAACATTTTGGAAACTATGAAGACTCTAAGTCCAAAATCTCTATGGATTTGAAGGCTGGAACTATGGAGAGGAAAAGGAAAAAGATTGTCAAAAATATGAAGAAGATGGTTGGAATTGAGAGTGATGAAGAAGTAGAGGATGCACCTTTGGGTTTATCAACAAGACATGGAGAAGATATGTCTAGTGAAGAAGAGGAGAGTGAACCTGAAGAGGATATCACTGTGAAAGGAAAAGGGAAGTAGCCAGTGGTTGCCAAGGAAACTAAAGTAAGCAAAGCCTAACCTACGGCTACCCCTCCTATTGCTAACCGGCCTAGGACTAGGGCATCAACCGTTTCATCTCAAGCTAAGTCAATGAAAGTATATACAAAGAAGAATGCTGGAGAGAGTAGTTTAGGGAAGAGAAAACAAGTTGTAACTAAGGCACTGTCGAGCAAGCTTGAGAAGAGACAAAGGAGGAAACTAATCTTGGAAGAAGAAGATGATGAGGAGAAGACAGATACAAATGAACCTAGAAACATACATACAACATCACATAAACCAATGACCAGTATTGATGAGGTATGCAAGAATATTAAAAGTACAGCTGGTTTAGCGAGATTTAAATTTATCAAGTATGAGAAGCAAAGCATAGAAAACAAGCATAAGATTCAGGAAGCACTACTAGATATTATGTGTACATTCAAGATGACACCTGTAGAGATAGGAAATATTTTTCCTACAAAGCTATGTGATATTTTATCACAAAAGTGGCAGTATGCTTTGATGACCGAAAGACAAATAAGGGAAGGAACACTAGCTAAGGTCATTCCTGATTTATCCAAGAAATAGATAGCTAAGTTTATTGAGAAATATCAAAGGAATTTTATTCCTAAAAAAAGAGCCTATGCAATTCTAAAAAATTATGTTGAAGGTGTAGTACAACAGAGCACCAGAATATGGAAGGAAAATTTTGGGTTAATCACTAAGAAGGCCGATGAGAAAGGCGAAATCACCTCAGAGCCAAAGGAAATGGAGGAAGAAACTGCTACTGATCAAGCAAAGACTAAGATAGAACCACAAGAGGAAACATGAGATGAGAAAAATTTAGATTTGACAATGGATAGTCCCATTGACACCACACTTGAAGATAATAGTCATGTGGATGCTAAGGATCAGAATGAGCCAGTAGACACAAGTGTGCAATCACCCATTTGTACAACTGAAGCCAAGTCAGAGAAAAAGGGAGAAAAGGAGGTAATCAATAATAATCCACCTATTTTAGAGGTTGTACAAATAGATTTAGAGAGTGGAGATAAGAAGGAATAAATTTCAAATAAGCCTACAAAACAAGAGGCTATACAAGTGTTGGTGGATCTACCACACTTTGTATCATCTACTCCCACTGGACCCAAAATAGGAAGTATACCTGACCTGCAGGAAATATTGACTCAGATGAAGGCAACAATTGAAATTGATACTGACAAAGAAAAAGATATCACAAAACCTGAGTCGAGTATTAGCTCACTAGAGCTCAAGAAGAGGAAGCTAAACAAGAAAAAGTCACCAAGCCTAAATGTCACATTAGATGAAGTTATTGTGATTCCTAAATGGGATCCTAAGAGTTTGACATATGAGTGGATTTAGACCCTTCAAGAACTATTGAAGAGGAAGAAAAGATAAGAGGAAATGAAGAATGAACAAAAGCATAAGCAAGTTCTGCATGACATAAAGGATATTTTTGTTAAATCTTTTGATATGGAAGATGTAAATGAGAAAGCACCAATACTAGAACAATTAGTTCACATTGTGCAGAAATTTATTGATGAAAATATTGAGGCAAATGACAAATTATTGCAATGGTCCGAGAGAAGATTTGAGAACAAAGTCTTGGAGAAGATATCTGGAGAGATTGCTACCAAACAGGTTGAACTTTCTTCTCTTGTTGAGATTCTTGAGGAAGTTGCAAATAATTTTTTCTCATTGTACAAAATATTATGTGATGTAACATTCTTTACAAAGGATAATTAGCAACTTATTGAGAAGTTTCATTTAGATATGAAGTCAACAACAAGTTCATTGAGCATGGATGCTAGTTCTAGCTCCATACATTTTGATAGATTGACTCATGCATAGAGGAGATTAGCCAAGCTTATGGCTAAAGATGGCCGAATCAGGGCCAAATTAATAATAATTTAGGCTAATTTGATACCTCATCTAGAGTTTATTCAGAAGGAACTAACAGTTGCACGAGAATTGGTCAAGAGAGATTCTCATCTCTCTACTACGGATAGTTTGGTAAGTCTAGCTGCTGAACTAGAAGTTAAGTTGGAGGTTATGAAGTTTGTTAAGGATAGTTGGGATACATCTTTTGCATTGATATTATAGCTTCATAAACCATTTTTGGACAAATAAAACTTAACGCCCATAGATATCAGTGACAAAAACAAGGGGGAAGCAGGATAGGAAACATGCAAAGGAAAGGAAACAGAAAATGATGTGCAGAACCAGGTATAAATATCTTTGTTGAAGGCATGTATGCTATGTAGATAGTGTATGAAGTATGAATTATAATCTAAGGGGGAGTAAATTGTGTACTTAGGCAAATTTTGTGAATATAAAAGAAATGATAAGTGTTTTTGCCACTAATATCAAAGGGGGAGATTGTTTTTTTTTATCGGTAAAAAAGTTTTTTCATTCATATATTCAAGAGATACAAAATATTGTCAGATATTACATTGTATTCCAAAGCTCAAAAAACCATTCGGGAACACCAAAGACTGTATAAACACAGCAAAAAAAAACACAAAAACTACATTTAAGAGTACCCATGTTTTACATTGAGGATCATGGTACTTAGTTACCCCTACAGTCGCCAAATTCTCCAAAAACCCATACACAAAAAACCAAAATAGAGATACTATCAGATCCCACCAATTCTAACAAAACCAGTCGCAAGCCTCCTCCAAGGAGAAATTGGGGATGGCCCCTGCTATTGAAGCTGAAGCACCTCTAGACGAGGATTTCTTCTTTGGGAGTTGACAATAGATTTGAGGCTTTTTGGTACTGTCAATAGGAACTATCGACTTCACTGGAGTAGACTTCTGCCGCTTTGCTTTGGCAGGGGCACCTTGTGCTCTACGTGTAGCCACTTTGTCAACAAAGTCTTGGATTAAGAACCAGCCCTGCCTTACTTCTGGGAGATGGACCGCTTGTGGCTGAGTGGAGCTCCATACCACTAGAGGCTGGACCTCTCCAAACCCACCTCCAATAGAATGCCAGGGCCCTTGAATAATACGAAGGCCTACACCCAACTCGGCCCTATACACAATGCCTTCCATGCTAACAGCCCAGTTTGGTTCCAAGCACTGCAAGGCCACTGAGAGGACCTTCGTCTTTGTATTCCCCACCATGAGACCAAGGGCCAGGAATAACAAAGAAATGTCCAGGTTGGTTCGGGGTCTCCATTCATGATTTAGGAATTCATCCCCGAACAAAGTTACCAACACCTCCATAAATTTGGGTTCATCAAATCTAAAAACATTGCCCAGCCTCTATGTAGTAATTTCATTACAAAATGCAGGGAGTTTCTTTGGGGAATTGAGTGAAAAATTAGCCTCCATTACCCAATACTCAAACTTCCTGTGGAATGAACCTATAGAAAATACTACAAGTGGTAGATACCTCTCTGCATAGTAGAAATTAGCTGATGGATTGGTGATGAGATATCCCCAAAATTTTTCTTTTAAAGAGGATTTTCAAAAGATTTTTACCTTCATGGCTGCAGTCTTCATAAATGCTCGTCGTACAAACCCATCAACCCTTGTAACACTTTTCGTCGAATATGCATGGATGGGAGAGGAGGTACTAAATGTATAGATGGAAATATAATCATTCATCAAACCAAGTGATACTCACATCATGCAAAACTGGGAGAAGACACTTGTATGTTATTTGTGATGCAATTTAATCAAGTTGATGATTCAAATTTCTTTGTTTATGTGCCAATGCTTTGAGGTACACAAGCTCAGCTGATATTACTACCTGTGCCACCAATTAATTTAATGATGCTATTTTGGAGAAACCTGATGACTCTACCCATGTGTCATCTAATCCCATCTAAGATCGATTTGACTATATTCTTCAAGTAATTTGGTTGTATTGGGTGCTCTTCTAACTCCAATATTTGAGAGTGAATCAGCAAGGCCGTTGGCTTCTCGAGGAACACCGATAATTTGGACATCTGAGATCTGGTTGAGTATAGCTCAAATAATATAGATATATGGATTCAAATACCAGGCATCCATTGTACCTTTTTTTTTATCCCATTAATTACTAGTAACAAATTGCCTTATATTATTACTTTCTGAACTCCTAATGAAATAGCCAATCGCGCAGCTCTGGGTGCAGCTTGGCATTCTGTTGCATTGTTTGTTCCATCTAACAAATGAAAAGAACCTAAGGCAATTATATCACCTTTCTCATTTTGAGCCACATAGCCAGCACCCGAGGGACCAGGGTTCCCTTTTGAGGCACCATCAAAATTAATTTTGATCCAACTCAGCGGTGGGGGGATCCACTATGGTTGTTGAAAAGCGGTCGGAGTAGGTTTAGCCCTACCTAGCCCATGAATGGGCCTAAATTTGATGAGTGGACAATATTTTTGGATCTTTAGATCCCTATTGTTAAATGGAGTTTTCAAAGTATTGACATGAGCTGTTGCGTTGGACACTAATTCTAAGACAACTTTTTCCAGTCTAGAAAGAAACTTACTATTATCTTCTTCCTCCCCTTCAAAAATTTGCCTATTTCTCTCCTTCCATATATTCCAAAGAGTAATGGATGGAACTGTTGGTGATCCCAAATTTGGCACAAATTTGGAGTGACCATGTTGAAATTTTCAATAAGGAAAGGTAAGTACCCCTGAAAAATTTGTGTGAGAAGGCTCAGTTGGAATTCTTGAAAAAGATACCCTGGTGATTTTCATCAGATATTACTTAAGAAGAGGGTTCAGTACCTTTCATTTCACATATGCAGTGGGTTCCAACTCCTAAATTCTAAATCTGACATGTTTAGGGAGTAGTCATTTTGAGGTGGTCACCTAGATCTACATTTTTTCCTAAGTGTCATTTTGTTGTCCCAAGCCCAGTTTGCTTCTGAATATCTTGCACCCTGTTGAGTTTCATGGGTCACTGCTTTGGGAATGTTTTACATGTATATCAGAGAGTCCATGTTTTAGAACCCAGGCCATTTCAAATCAGGTTGATAAGTTTCCATATTCCCCAAAGTTGGTTGCTCAGAGTTGTTTGTATCTTTGTTCTGCCCAGAAATCTGAATAGCCCAGTTTGACTGGTTATAACTTTTGACCAGTTGATTCAATTGAGAAAATTCCTTTTGTACTATGTTCCAGTGGTCAAATACTTCATATATTCCAGTTTATAGATCATGATGAATCCATTTGAGCAATTTTTCAGTCTGATTCTGTTGGCATTTTGTTAAGTTTCCCAAAAGTGTTGAATGCAGATTTTTGAATACCTTACTTTGAAGGCCTGCATCTTTGATCAAATGGATAGGTATGATATCATGGTGTGTTCCCAGGTATTGTAAGCATGACAATGAACCAATATTTCCAGTTTGCAGATCCCTATGAAATCAGATGATAAGTTTTCTAGAACCATTCTATTAGTGAATAATTCTGATTTCCTGAGTATTCAAGTGTAGAATTGCTAAGTTGTCCACTTTGGGGTTTTGAAAATGTATACCCGGTTGAAAATTTTGGATAATTGAGTTTTCCCTCATGTTGAAAACATAAGAGTGTATCCATTTGAATATTTACAGATTCCTACCAATCCATTTATTCATTTTTCCAGAGCCTTTCCATTTCCAATTTATTAAAGTTTTACTGAAAGTGCAGAATTCAGAATTAATTTACCTACTTTGTACTCTGCCTATTTGCACCTGATTCAAGGTCAGGCATAATTGAAATTTGTTTTTCATTGTAGACCTGGAGGTGAACTCCTTTGAATATTTTCAAATTTTGATCAATCCAGTTGAGCACTTTCGCATGCTAATTCCAAATCAATTTTCTGCATATTTGCCTAGTTTAAGTTCAGAAAGTGTTAAGGTGCTAACTTTGCAGATTTGTATCAGTTGAATAGTTTTATTTTAGAGGAAAATAGTTGAGGATTCATGTTCCATGTATAACATTCAATCTATTTTCTAAGGTTGAGATTTTGAAGGTTCTTCCTAGTGACTTTATGAATTCAGTTTCAGAGGCAGTTTATTCAGTTTGCAATGCAGAACAGAACTAAGTTTGCAAATTAATCATTTTCTGAGAGTGGTAACTTTTTATCTGAATGTTGTTTCCAAGATTTGATTGTGGGACCATTCTCATTGCATATGAGTGTACTATTTGACCTGATGGTGAAGCTTCAAAGCATGATTTAGTAATTTTGCAAAGACCGATCCGATTGAGATTTATGCTAATTCAACATTTTACATTTGCACTATTTTCTGAATTGCTAAGTTTAATCAGTTGCATATTGTACCGGAGGATGAATCTAAAGAAGCCCTCTTGCATGCATAGTTCTTTTAGATAAATGAATCTTTTTGTCGAGTGCCAGAGTCAAATTACTTGTTTCAGTCAATTTTTGAGACCAGTTCCGGAGGCCAGTTGCCATTAAAAAGTTCAGTTTGCAAAAGTAATTGTAAAATTGCTAGTTTGAAGTTTTATGATGATTTGCATAATGGTTTGTACTTAAGGAAGGTGAAAGTATATTTGAGGCATTGGAACTTGTTATTCCCTGCATCCCCGTCCCTACATTTTGTGTGCAAAATGTTGGGTCCCCCTTTTTTGCTTTTGCCTGCTTTGCTTTGCGGGCTTTGCCTTGTCTTTCTTTCCCTTTTGTTTTCTTTCTCCAGGGTTTTCTTCCCCGGCGTGTCATTTTGTTGTTTTGGTTTTCTCCTCTGGGACTCCGGTCCTGGAGGTTGCCTTTTTTCGGGGACCAGATTCCGGACTCTGGGATTCTTCGTCGTGATGTTCTTAGGGATATCATCACGAGGAATCCCCGGGCCCGGAGTTCGGAGGTTTTGCCTGTTCGGAGATTGCCAGAAGGAGGAGGATTAGTGTTTACCACAGGTATAAATAGGTTTTATCTGTCACTTTCACACTTACTGCGATTAAAACCTTCAAGCACTTAGAGCGAATTAGAGCGATTTCGAAGCAATTAAACAGCGCATTTGCAGAGAGTTTGTGGTAATCAGTGCTTAACGATTTGCTGTCATTCTCAGGCATTTGCAAGTGCTTCATGGTGGTGTTCCCGACCGATTAATAGCTCGGGCTCCTGTGGTAAACCCTTCTCTTTCCTTCGCCTTCTACGTTCTCAGGTTGGTGCTTCCACCTTCCCCCCTCTCTGTTTTGCTTCCGCCTTCTAGTTTTGCTTCGGTTTTTGTTTCATTTTTTGTTTGTCTGGTTTTTCTTTGCTTCTCTATGTTTCGTCTGGTTCGGTCCTTTGTTTCTGGTTTTTTTCGCCCGTTGGTGGGTCAGCTCTGCCAGAGGGTCGTCTGCCCTTTGTGCAGAAGTTGTTTTTCTGTAAATAATGTAAAGCATGTAAATAGCGTAAATAATGTAAATGGTTGTATATATTTGTTTCCGCCTTGTCTGGTTTTCCCGCGGGAGTCTTCCCATTGTTTATTCATGTATATATATTTATAGTTATAAGATGCTTTCTGTATATCCCTTTGTTCCCTGCATATACCCCTCGGCCTCGTGTATATCCTTCCAGGTAACTCGACATGCTGGTCGAGTCGCCTTTGCTTCTGGTTTTCACCTTCAAACTCGCTCTCGAGGCAGAAAACCACCTGCTTGAAACTCGGCTCTCGACCGGTTTCAAACAGGCAATTTTCTCTCTCCTCCATCAAGGCTGTCAGAACCTTATTTATTTCCCATGCGTGCAATTACTTCCAACCAAGTGGCTTTCCCTTTTCGTGCGATCAGACAGTTGGCTCCGCCGTCATCGCCATCACATCTATTTAATGCCAACACATGTGGCGCCCATGTGGGCTCGACAACTTGCCTTTTCATACATCTTTAATAACGGTCATTTCTCTGGGCTTCGGGCCTCTTACCACCGTCCATCTTGTGTCTTTGCCAAGAATGATAAAATTCCCCAGACCTGGATATGTTGATACTTTAAGTTTATGCTGTGTTTTTCTTTTGAGTTATCCTTGCATGATACTAACTTTTCAGGAAAAGCAAACACCGCGGTGGTAAGATCTCCGGACCCCAGAGTAATTATTTTATTTTAATAAAAATATTCTGACAGTCGCTTTGTCTTGCAGGTTCTCGGACTTCATCTTCCAAACATGTCTGAAGCGTCCGCATCATCTCCTCCTGGAAGTCTGAAACTACCCATAGCAACAGAAACTAGGGTAGCTATAAAATCAAAGATGGAAAAATCCCTGGAGAAGCTGCCCCTCACCATGAAGTTCGTGCAGAACAATGTCATTACGGGCTCAAAGATTGAGTCCAAGGTTAAACTCATAACTGACACCAGCGTCAGAACGTGGGCAGAGATGCAAGCCTTAGTAAAAGTAATGCACATCCAATGACAAGCTGGGGATCAATTAGCAATCAACGTCGGAGGTTCCGGGATCCTTCGGGCAGCCTGCTTTCCGTGCTCCATGCAATCTCTGGAGCTTATTCTAACACTGGCCGCCAACTATAATTCTTCCATCCGAGCCGTCATGCTTGTGGCAATAGAGCCTACGGGGTACCCCACTCCACTAGTGTCCCTCGACCCAGACACATTCCGGGCAGGATTAGGAATCCCACAATTTGACAGAGCCACAGTGGTTACAAGGGCTGATGCCTTGGACAAGTTTACTGAACTGGAGGATGTTGCCTGGGTATACATGAATACCCACTGGCTCAAGGCCCCGAAGAGGGATCCAAAGAGAATGAAGATAGAGATCCCCCGCTCTGAATTCAAGGAGAGCATCCAGATGGGGATAATAGCATTATCCTGAGTATTTGGGCAACCCTCCGCCCAGGATTTCTCAAAATGGATGTACTATTTCCTCTTCGGCATCTCCACCAAGGGAGAATTCTTCGACTGGGCCGCAATAATATCTAATCACGTCGACTCCCAGTTCCTCCAGGTGGAGAGGAGAAAGAAGTTCTATATGTCTTCTTACATTTTCTGGGCCCTAGCCCAGCAACGGCCCCATTCTAATGGCCTACTTACAGATGGCATGCTCAGGATGGGCCCAGAACAAAAGGCGTCGTGGGACCATTTCCCACAAATTCAATGGGAGGCCAGCTTCCCCAGTTTCTGCCGAGTAAACGATACATTCATTTACTACCATCTGCTCACGCCAACCTGGGATGTCGAATACCGCCTGTCCACTGAGGCGATGAAGTTAGTTAGTAGCTATGGGCACTACTACATTCAGTTCCAGCAGCATACATACATTAGGGTCGCCAGCTTCTCCGGGAAACCCTACTTGTTGCCCAGGCACTGCGGGGACAAGATTGTGCTGCTGGAATATTCCAGACAAATGTTGGAGTTGCACACCTTCTTTGCCCTCAAGAAGGTCCCCAACGTCTTGTTCCCAATCACCTGTGGGAACTACACCTGTATTCTGGCCGTTGCGAAGGAGGCAGAAAATGAGCTGAAAAGTTATAACTTGCAGGAATTTTATCTAGCGCGGAAGAACTTTGATCCGCATAGTTAAATAGCAACGGCAATGCCCCGTGCTTTAGAGCCCCATCAAATACATATGGAGGACTTCTGGGCAGATTGCAAAGACGACATGGATGTGCGAAGCTGGCATTACATCAGAATGATAGCCAGAATGATGTAGGAACTGAAGCTTTGGAGATTCCCTCTGGGATTTTCTGACGCCGCCCCCACCATAGATCCCCAGTACAAAGAAAAGGGGATCGATAAAATGGCACTGCCGGCAATGGATTGGGCCCCCCAGGAGGGGCCCACAATTGAGGACTTCACTCGAGATGTGGTCGAGCAAAGTCATGCCTATTTTAAGAAGGTGTGCCCTGGGAGTATGCGCCAAGCTCCCCGACCGGTGCCAAAATTAGCACCACCGCCGGGACCCAAATTGACCCCAGGGGCCGAGACTTCTTTGCAGGGTGCAGACAAGGGAAAAAAGATAGCTACAACCCCCTCCGCGCAAGAAGTCCCCATACAAGAATAGATTAAGCAATCTGTGGTAGCCTCCCAGCAAATGAGGGAGCAGTTAATAACGAGGCTTGCCACTCCCCCGCTCATGGCCAGACCAACTCGTCCTCCTTCCTCCCCGTCGCTGGCAGCCCTAATGGTCAAGGCAACGGGGGTAGATCCCATGGAGGCGGCAGTAATAGCCAATGCGGGGCCACCTTTGGTCACCCAGAGGAAGAGGAAGCACATCAAATAGGCTAAGGCAGAGCCGGTACCAGCGCCAAGGGCTTCCCTCCCCCGAGAAGTAGAGATCCTTTCTTCCAGTTCCCTAGAACCGGAGAAAGAAGCAGACCCAACAGAGGTCCCAGCCAGTCCCCCTTCGGAAAAGGAGTTTGATGTATTTACAACTGATGAATTCAGGAATCTGTAGGAGGGCAACACACAAGAAGAGACAGAGGTCCCGGAGAAAGAACAAGAGGCTGCGGATCAAGAAGATTTGGGATAAGAGGCTGCACAACAAGAGTAGCAAGTAGAAGAAAAGGAGCAGGGACCGGGGATTATCTCCGGGGCTTGAGCAATGGAAGGTCTGGGAGTGGACCAACAGAAACCAAGTGAACAAATGGCATCCGCTGGGGGACCCAGACCTGGACCTTCGGGAATAATCGTAAACCCAGCCGCCACGTTCCCAAGACCACTCCTGGGGGCAACCTTCGGGCAGGTTATCACAACGGCCCAAACTCTGAATCTCGACCTGATACCTCCCCTACTGCCAACAGAAGAAGAAGCCCTGGCAGAAAAAGAAGAAGAAGAAGAGGAGCAGTTTGAAGAGGAAATCCCCGAAGAAGCCTACTAGGGTCCAGACCGAACAATAAACATGCAGGACCAGGCTGAGGAGATGGAGGCTGACAAAGAGAATACCGCTGCAGAAAAGGTTGAGGCAGGAGGAGGGACAGATGAAGTCCACTTCAGAGAGGAGCAATAGCCACCGGGTATCAGGAAAGAATCAGAAGAACAAACTCACATTGGAGACTTGACCTCACATTGGAGGTAACTAAGCAACTGGTAGAGTCCTTGCAAGAAAAAGTACACAACATAAAATATCCTTCTAATTTATTCAATTCTTATGTAATAAAGGTTTCCGGGGCTGATCCCCTTAGTACAGATATGTACACCCCCGAAGATTTAGTTTTGGGGAGTTTTGATGAAATAATGCAATCCCGATATCAATCCCCGGACGGGATAGACGGGGCCCAAATGGCAAAATTGACCGAAATGATACTTAAGGGTCGTGACGCGGCAAGGATGGCGGATGGATTTAAAGAAAATGTTCCAGACCTAGGGGAACAAGTTGAAGTAGCCAGGCACAGAAGGGCCAGCCTGAAGAATGTAGATGAAGACGGCATTTCCCGCCTCCTTCAGGCCTTCAACAATAATAAGCAACCTTAAGCTTTCTCCGGAGGCCGGGGAAGAACTCACATTGAGTATTTTTTATTCTTTTTTGGGACGTAGATTCCCGGATCCCGGACTCCCGGATCCAACCATTTTTCATTCTTTAAAGTGATTTGTGTCCCGGTCCCCGAGGCCGACCGGTCACTTTCAGAGGTGGTTAATAAGACTGTCAGAAGGTAGTTGGGCACATCAAGAGGCGTCGGCTCGACAGTTGGTCTTCTGACAGGGTGGTCTTCTCAAGGCGTCATTCGAAGGTATATCTGGCACATTGAAGACAGGGTGCCGCATTTCCCATTTATGAGGCATGTAGCCTCGGTCCTCGAGGGACCTACTTTCTCCTTTCTCCTCTCTGGCTCTCTTCTTGAGACTGATTCTTCCGATTTATATTCTTATCTTATTCTTCTGACATGACAGACCTATTTCATCTCCAGGTCTTTTGTAGGGTGGCGCAGGTAGTACCGGCCCCCAGATATTGTATTTTATTGGAACATTGATGTAAATAGGGTTAGGGTTAGAAAAGAGTTGTATAAATAGGCAGATCAGCCCATTTCCAAGGGTCGGCGAAATTGATGATTTTGTTGTTCATAGCAATAGCAAGGTTATTTCTAGTTTCAGTTGCAGAGCTCAATGCTCCATTGTTCTGTTCTTAAGTAGTTAGATGCTCCCCTGGAGCCACCATTGTATCACGCACCAGTGCTTGCTGGACTGAATATTAATGAAGAAAGAAGGATTCTTGGCAATGATGTTGTTGGCATTCTTGCTTCTGAGTTAATGGTATTTCATGTTTTAATGTTCTGTATGTCTTTTACTCTGGTATGTTAAAGTAGATTAACGAGCTCTTTCCTCTTGCTACTGATAAAATGCTAGCTGATGGTTATGTATTTCTTCAGTATTTAGTATAGTTTACCAGAGTATTGTTGATGTTCCAGACATTTCAGCATGACCATAGTTAGATAAAATACTTATAACCCTGCAGGATCTTTTTCGTTTTATTTACTAAGTGTAGAATGCTTTGGGAAGCCCTTACCATATTGAATCTTCGGAAGAATGAGTTGAAGAAACCAGCTATCCCCCTTGAAAATAGTCACCTCTCCCAACCGAGCCCCGCACCATCGTGACCTGACACCCAGGTGCTTGAAGACTCAGAGGATTTATTTCCCCCGGATAACCTTTGCAAGCGGAGTTGGCCGATTTCCCCGAAACCCGGTGACAACTTATGACTGTTGGCGGACCTGGTCAGCAAAACCCTGTCAACAGAACTATAAGATGAAAAACCAAGAGAGAGACAAAGAAATTGAAGTTTGAATACAGATCGATAAAGATAAAACTAGAGTCAAAAAAATTTCTTATAGTATATTGGCAAAAGTTTTGAAAGACTTGGCAACAATTTCATATTCGATAGAGACTTCACTGATTGGCAACTTGCAAGAATTTTGCAACTCAAAGGCTCAGTGCTCTTATGTTGATAAGAATGTTACCAAAGCTTCTTTATATGGATGTGTTATACTATTTTCATGATCTCATTGATACAATGCTCGACTGGAGTTTTGAAAAGGCTGCACAGACCATGGTCATTTAACTTTGAAATTTGCAAGTGAAGTTTAAAAGGTTTCTAGTGCAGAGTATTAGGATGGACACTGTAAGTTTAGGAACCACATACAGGGTCCATTATTCAAGGCAATATTGCACAGACATGAAGGTTTTAAAATCATTTGAACTCAGTAAATAACAATCCCAATGTAAGTATGGGCTGCAAAGGGAGTTTTAAAAGGTTATAAATCAAATCCAAGTGCAATTTGCAAATTGCATAAGAATCAAATGCTTGCACAATCTGTAGGCATTTCCCCACGCAACATTAAAAGAGAGGATGGGTTCTAAAACATATAAGAAGATTAGATGTCTAAAGAAACACTTTACAGTTTATAACTTGCATAAAGTAGAGAGACAGCCAATGCATGACATACCAAGCTGGAAGTCTGCGCTGATTTTGGGGAGTTTTAAAGACTTTCCTTTGCAAATGAATTTGCATAGAGACTGCGCAGACATAATGGAGAGGAAGCTGAAAACACATCAAATGCTAAGTGTCCTACGCAGACAAAGAAGGTAGTAGTAGAGTATTATGAATGTTTTAATTAAAACTTTAATCTTCCAAACGTCTGCGTAATATTTAGAAGGAAACTTCACGCAGCATTTGGGGAAAATTTCAAAAGTTTACTGTAAAATGTTGCATTAGGAATTGTTCTAATTATTATGCAAACATTGAATGAGCTGAAGCTATGTAGTATATCCAAAATGCAAGGCATGTAAAGCAAGAGGAGGTAATTACACAGGAAGTCCACGCACAAGCTGGAGAAAATACACTTATGACAACGCAGATGTTAGTTAAATTACAAATCAAATACAATGCATTGAAATGCAGAGAAGACTCATGCATGGGCATTAAAAATAGATTTAGTTTTAATATCCAAAAAAATTAAGGAGATCCCATGCATGACGGAGGAAAAGTTGCGCAGCATATTGGAGAGGTTGAACAATGTATGAAACCAGATTGCAAAGTGTATTTGGCATCCTCTGCAATCAAAGAACTGGAGTCTACGCAGATATGGAAGGGGAATGGAATGTTTTTAAACATATTTAAAATAGCAAATCTTCATTATGTGGAGTTATAATATGGCATTCAATATGCCAAATAAACATTAGCACATTTCAAAGCGTTGCAGAATGCTTAGGAAAATCACGCCAAAAACTATGGAGGTGAGATTTTTTGAAGTTTTAAAGTTCAAATTTGCAATTGTAAATCCATGGAAGAGGATGCCCAAACCTCTGGAAGACATGGATGGTCTCCATTTGCAATAAAATGATGCCATTAGTGAGCAGTTCTGCTGGCAACCTTCAAAAAACTTGAAAATGTGAAAATGGGATTATCCCATATTGCCTGTGCGGGGGAATTTTTAGTCTTTATATACTAAAAGGCTCATATAGTGAAATAAGAAGAAGAGCCCAGAGGCTCTTGGAGGGCCCTTGAGAGCTAGAGGTTATGATGCATGGTGGGACCCCATATTTTAAACCAAATTTCAAAAATCTTTAAAAACTTTCAAAACTGATTATCCCACATTCATGCCATGGCAGAGTTTCAAAATGTTTATAAGCCAAAACAAGAACACATAAAATGTGAAGCAAAGAGGAAGGTATCCATGCGCATGCCCAGAATGGAGTGCCTCAATTTATGTGCCCAAAATTCTTGGCAACCAAATTTTGTATAAAGCTGATGACATGGAAAAGTGATGACGCAATTGATGACGTGGCAAAGAGGACACGTGGCATCTGGTCGCTAGAAGATAGCCACCAAAGGAGAAAGCCAATGCGACTTGGAGACTAACCACTAGTGGTTAGTCATGAGGTTGCCAGATGCCAGAGATAACCATCATGACCAGGAGATAACTGCCAGCTACGTGGTCGTCGGATGCTGAGGATAAACCGCCAGAGGTTAGTCGCATGGTCGGTGAATGTTAGCAGTTAAGTCAGAGGGTTTCAGAGACATGGAGACTATGTAGTCACATGGTCGCGAGAAGGTGGTAGTTATGGTGAAAAGTTACAGAGACAATGAGACTGAGGTTTGTCGCCAGGTCACTGGACATTTAGTGTTAAGTCAAATACATTACGAGACTTGGAGACTAAAGCTAGTCTCCAAGTCTCCAAATCAGACCATGGTTAGTAAAAAGTTTAGGAGACTTGGAGACAAAGAGGAAAAGGTGACCTAGGTTAAAAGGTGATTTAAATGCTAGTTATGAACAGCCAATTAGAGCATTCCACATGTCAAATTCTGGTGAGTTCTGGGCAGAAATGCAGAAAATTGGAGAATGTGCACACACTAGTACATTTCACCTTGTTTTTCTACCAAATTTTTTGACCATGAAACAAAAATATTTTGGTTGGTCGGATTATAGAAGGAAAACTTTCATTTTTTTTAAATCTATGCCCGTGTTAGTCGAAAGTTCAACCAATACCATGTATGTCAAAATTTTAACGAACACGAGTATAACTTTTTAACAAAAAGGAATTCATTTCTCATTTCATTATCATCACGACAAAATTTTTCAAGGGGCAGCGCGTGAAACCACTTCGTCTAGGGCGGATTCAATTTGATCTTCGAGCTTGAAACCACATGAGCCATTTCAAATTCGGCACTATGTATATGGGCTGTAGTTTTTATCTGGACTTGGGCCTTTGATCTTTGAGCTTTGTTTTGGAAACTTGGCTTTTCCTCTCCTTATCAAATAGAAGCTCATTGAGGTAGGGATTGTGTTATCTCCTCTGCATTTCGAGGGCACAT
>MU227375.1:428335-477505 GCA_018584345.1 Thuja plicata | reverse complement strand
ATAGAATTTATTAAAAAACTATTTATGAATTGCATTGGAAATTGATAACTTTATTTTCAAACTTGTGTTAGTGGCCTTGCTTTGCTAGCTTTCTGATTTTTTTGTACATACTAGAAGGTTTGCTTGAGCTTATCAAACCAACATTACATTAACTATCATCCAAAAAAGTGTTTAAAAAAAATAGAATTCATCAAATTGGAGTGTCACCCATTTTCAAAACCAAGATAAAATCCAATGAATGTGCATTCAAACAAAGATCCAACTAGTGTATCGAAAAGGTAGGTAAATAAATCCACAAAAATCAAATCTTACTAGACATTTTTTAATACTTTTTAATACACATTTTTTTAAAAAAAAAATTTAGTATTGGCCTAAATTTTGACCTTTGAACAGAACTAATTTTGACCACAATGCCATACATTCAACCAATAGTATGGTCGAAATTGAGACCATTACACCAAAAAAATTGACGACAATGCTATACAATCGACGATAATTTCTACAACAGTTGGTGGATAACTTGACCAATCATATGGTCACAATTTCGACCATTGGACCAAAAAAATTGACGGTGATTCTTCTAGTTTCAAGCGATTGCTGCAGTCAAAATTGAGACCAATACTATGGTCAAAATTGCGACCAATAAGAAATATGTAAAAAATTCAACAAACAAAGAGCGATGAAAGTTTTAGTCGTGGATTCGACCAAATATTGTTGAAAATTTGACTAATTCTCGTCGAAATTTAAGGTAAAATTTACTAGTGACAGGATAATTTTTTACTCTTTTATTACAAATGCTTATCAAATATGCATTCCGAGAGATTTTTGCAATAACAAATAAGAATCAGATTTTCACAGAATGGCAGTCAAATTTGTAGAGGATAAAATCAGATTTGCAGAAGAGTGAGAAAAAATGCATGATATTTTATTGCAAAATTTTTAGGAAAAGGCTTTCCCAGAGGTTTTTTGTTCTTAGATTTTGGCATCAGATATTCTCAGAGAGATATCAGATTTCGAAGAGGCACTTGCAGAGTGAAATCAAATTTCTTTGTGGAGTCAGATATTAATGGAATAAATCTGATTTTGTAAAACTTTGAAAGCAAGTTAATTCATATTTTAAGATCACTGACAGTTTCAAGATCAGATTTTGGAGGCAGTTGAAAACAAGTTTTGAAGCCACCGATAGAGTTCAGTTTTTTACTAAGAAAAGATAGACAAGTGTGGATTAGATTTGTAGGGGGATAGGTGTGAATTGCTCAGTGTTTTTAGGGTTTCCTATGTCCCTATATCTTTCTTTCTTTTCTCAATTGTAAGGGTTCCTTTTTTTGCTCTATTTTGGGGTTTTCCTTGCAGATGTTCAGAGCAGGTCCCTGTTGGTCTTGGGAAATTTTATTGCAAATTTGACTCTTATGTATCTATGATATTCAAAAATCTTATTATCTAGACATGTTGAAGTAGAATTCATTAATGGAATACAGTGTAGTTTTCTCTCTTTCATATTATCTTGTCTCTTTGCATTCTGCTTGTGCTCTAGTGTGTTTCACCTGTAAGGCATTTGAAATACACCTGCTATAAGGTAGTTTGTCTAATTATTTATGAGTTCCTTTCAAGGAGAGGACTAAGTTTCATAGATAATTTAAGAGAGCAAATCATTGTGATAAATATTTGATGCAGAAGTATGTATATGAGAGGATAGTTTGTAAGGCACTCTATCTCAGTTGCATGTAGTTTGTAAGGCACTCTACAATATCTCCATTGGTTTATTGTTGTTGATTCATTTTTTCATTGACTCTTAGCCCAAGGGATAGGAATTGGTCTAGGATATAGTTTATAGTTTGTTCCTCATCCAATATCAAAATCATTTCAATCAAATATACTTCTGTTACTTAGAACAAATGAGCTGAACTCATTAGGGACTTATATCAACAGGATATTGTCCATTTTAGTGATTTCTTGGAGAGTGAATCAACTAGGTTATCCCTCCTTAAAAGGAAGAAGGATGAAAATCCTTATATCACTGGTTTTTTCTATATTTACAATCATAGTTTGTCTGGTTAAGCTTTGCATTTGGTTGTGCTTGATCACTTGCAAGGTGTTTCATAAGTTGGTTTAAAGATACATAGAAAATCAATGTCCACTTTTATATATACTGTGTAATCAGTAATCATTAAGAGGTAAAACTTGCCTGAGTATATATGGAGCTCAAAAATGAAGAAGGATCTTATCCAAATTCTTAGAAATTAGGCTTTTCTTGTATCTGAATCAGTATTAGGAGGTATAGCATTCAAGAAGTCATTTCAAGCACTGTGATTCATACAAGAAAAAACCCTAATAGGAACAAATGACCATATAGATGCGAAGGTGGATTTAGGCTTTAAATGATGCCAAGATTCTAACCAATCCTAGAGGTTCAAAGGCATGGGAGTTTTCCATCCTAATTTAGTCAGAACAAATTTCCATTCCATCTGGGAAAAATCACAGTTAATGAACATGTGATCTATGGTTTCTTCCGCCTTACCACAAAGAACACATCTAAAAGGGCCCGAAAAGCCAAGGTGCATAAGCTTATCCCCTGTTAGGATATTTCTATTGCCCGCTAACCATGTAAACATTCTGGCTTTAGGGAGAACATGCTTGTGCCAACATACTCTTGCCTCCCAAGCAACTAACTGGAATTTTTTTCAAGGAGTGTATATCCAATTTTTACTGAGTATTTACTACTTTTAGACCCACACCATTGCAAGGTATCTTTTTCATTGGTGGTCACAATAGGTCTTGTTTTGAGAATTTCCTTAAGTTGTTCTGCATCCTGGTTCTGCAATCCCAGAGTTTCAGTATTTTTCCATTTGATCGGGGCCCCTTCCACAAAATCTTGTTGTGCAAAAAAGTCTTCTACCTTAAGCCCCCAATTCTAAGAGGTAGCCGCCACGATACTCTGGGGTATTTCTAATTCTCACAAAGCTTTGTGGCCATTCCACGAGTCACTCTAGAAATTTTTTTGGAGTCCATCCCCCACTGACCAAGTCAGATGATTTGTTATTAAATGTCTACAACTTAGAAGGAAGTTCCATAGCCCCGATCCTTTGGAAGGATTTGCAATTGTGAGAATTATGTTTCTATCCTGATTATTAAGGTATTTTGCTTGAAGTACTTTAACCCATATTTTATTTGGGGCACTAAACATTTGCCAAATCAATTTGGCTCTCATTGCGTCGTTGAGCAGCTTCCAATTTCTCATACCAACTCCCCCATTTCCCTTAGGAACACAAAGATTTTCCCATGCTGTTAAGGGGATTTTGTCATGATCATTGGCCCCATTCCAAAGAATCTTTCTCATATGTTGGTGGATTGATTTAATTAATTTAGAAGGGATTTTAAAATAGGACATAGAGAAGATTGGCGTGGTGGATATAACTATTTTTAACATTAAGACTCGTCCTGCCAGAGTTAGCCACTTACATTTCCATCCCTCTAATTTTGATATGCACCCATCAATCCGATTTTTCTAATGGGTGAATTTGGAAGAACTGGAAAAAAGGGGGGTGTCGAGAAACTTACCTGGCAATTTACCAATGCAAACTCCAAATTGATGAGCTATAGCAGTTTGTGATTCAATTTCTGTGTTAAAAATATATATCTCCGATTTATCCCAATTTATACTTTGTCCTGACAAGAACTATAGGATGTGAGAACATTTTTCATAACTGAAGCTTCTTTCATAGAGGCTTGCCCAAAAATACAGGTATCATCTACAAATTGGGAATGTGAAGTGGGGGAAAAACCGTGGGCAATCTCAATGCCTTTCCGAATACCAGCCTCTCTCTTTACAGTAATAGACCTCCCCAAAACTTCTGCTAAAAGGATGAATAAGAAGGGGGATATGGGGTCACCTTGCCTCAACCCTCTTGTGATGATGAAAAAACCTTGAGGACTTCAATTAATTAGGATTGAGGTCCTATAGTCTGATATCATGTTGGAGATCCAAGCAACCCAACTTGAGGCGAATCCAAATCTTAGAAGAACTTTGGTAAGAAAACCTCTGTCAACTCTGTCGTATGCTTTCCTGATATCAAATTTGACCATCATCCGTCATTGTTTACAAAATTTTGCATAATAAATAGCCTCATGTGCTACAATTATGCCATCTACTATGCTTCTATTTGGAGTGAACCCACTTTTCTCTTGGGAAATCACTTTATCCAGTACCAATTTGAGTATGTTTTCTGCTACTTTGGAAATAATTTTGTATATAGTATTGCAAAGTGAGATTGGATGGAATTCATCAAACCCTTCCGGTTTATTTCTTTTTGGGATCAAAGTAACTAAAGTATTGTTGAAATCCTTCAATATAATTTGTCATTTAAGAGATTCTTCTACCACAAGCAAAAGTTCGTCCTTCAGTGTAGACCAGAATTATTGAAAAAAAATGCTTGAAAGCCATTCGGGCCTGGGGCCTTATCACACCCAAGATTGAATATAGCCACCTTTAATTCTGAACATGAAACAAGTTCCATGAGCCTCAGATTATCCTCCCTTGTAATTTTGGGCTGAATAACCTC
Source organism: Thuja plicata (assembly GCA_018584345.1). Classification (NCBI taxonomy): domain Eukaryota; kingdom Viridiplantae; phylum Streptophyta; class Pinopsida; order Cupressales; family Cupressaceae; genus Thuja; species Thuja plicata. The sequence goes on along the minus strand of MU227375.1, from coordinate 472,946 downwards.
AAGCAGACCCGACTGAGCGACGTCATTACGCTAATTAGCATTGCTCCAAAGGTTTGAGTAGTAAGCTACGGCTGTTTTGTTGATCTCCTTTTCCTCAGTTGTTATAGATCCATCCACAACTTTGATTGAAAAAAATCTGTTGATACTCCTTTTTGCTTTTGTGGAGCTGTGAATTTTTTTTGTATTATAATCCCTAGTGAGGAGCCAATTTTCTCCTGACTTCTGACACCAATAGATTTCTTCTCGCTGCAAGATTTCACTATATCTACTTAATAGGTATTTTCTGTTAAAAAATCTTTCTCATCCATGCCATCCACCAACACTTTACTGTTGAGTGCGCTAATCTCACCTTCCAAGGTTATTTTCTCCGCAAAGATATTACCGAAATGGACTATGTTCCATAGTTTTAGATTGTTTTTTATGTGCTAGAGTTTCTTAAAGAATTTGAAAGCTAAGAAGCCTTCTACTACAGGAGCTTCATCCCACCATTTATTCATCATTGCCAGAAATCTTGGTTCTCAAAACCACACTTTTTCCACTTTGAAAGGACATCGAATAGGGATTCCATCTTTCTGAAAGATTAAAGACACCGGGAAGTGGTCCGACCGAGAGAGAGAGAGAGAGAGAGAGAGAGAGAGAGAGAGAGAGAGAGAGAGAGAGAGAAAGCACTTTGGCTTTTAGGATCAGCGGTACTTCTTGCTAGTTTCCTACAAGAAAGAAATGGTCTAGCTTTTTTGCATTGTTAGAGAACCCCTTTCTTCTATTTGTCCATGTATACAATCCCCCTTTAGCTTATATTTCTAGAAGCTCATTATTGGTAACAAAACTCTGAAAGTCTTCCTGCGGTCTACAAGGAGCCCCACGGCCCCCCCTTTTGTCTAAAGGACTTAGAGTGGCATTAAAATATCTGGATAGGATGGTCAAGGCATGATCATTTATGTTAATGAAATTTGATATTTTTCCCCAAACTCTCCTTTTATCCTCGGTTTGACAGGGCCGTAGATGTTGATAAAATATCCAATGAAATTTAGAGTTAGTGAGCTCACTTTTGCCGCTTGCCAAGAAGAATTTTGAGAAATAGTTGTCAGATTCACTGTCCTCAGATTCCATATAATTCCCAACCCACCTGATGCCCCTTCAGCATCCACAAAGAAACCAGACCATTTTAGGTGCACTCCAAAGGTTTGAGCTGCTGCTTCCTTATCTTGTTTAGTCTCCTGGATACAGACTATATCTGGGTGCGCCTAATCAAGACCTTGCTTGATCATCTGCCTCTTGTCAGGGGCATTGCAACCCCTGACATTCCATGTGATGATCTTCATTTTTGTCTAGGAGAGAATAAATCTATCCCAGATCTAAGCTTTGATTGACCCTTTTTGTTGCCCGCATCTTCCAGTAGTTTCTGAATTGATTTCCTTCCTCTGGACCACTGGCCACCCATATTGACTTTGCCGGTTAGAGCTTTAGATTGGAAAATCAATCATTGTTCGGTGATGCCTAACTCCTCCTAAAGCCCAAATTCTTCTTCCATATTGTCTAGATCTACTTCCTCTACTGATTGGTACCCCAAGTCAGAATTTTCTATGGACTTTAGAAAGGCTTGGGAAGGATCTACAGGGGAGCCCAAAAAACTGATGGGTCCAACAAGGTTAGCACCCTCAAAAACTAACAATCTTTGTGTGTTTTCAATGACATCTATAGATTGATATTCTAGTAAGCATTGGCTAGAAGAAAAATTGATCACCGTCTAATTTGGGACTGGTGTCTTCTTGGGAGGAGTTTCTAAAACTCCCAAGGAATCCTTCATTTCTTGGGAAGGCTTAGGATCTTCTTGATTTCTGACAAATGTAGAAACATCTGGTGCTATTGTCTTGGCAGAAAGACTGGTAGGTAGGGCACCTGGGATTACTGTAGACTGTGTTGTATTGTTTAGCTCGATGCCTTGGGTTTCTAGTGAAGGTTATTGGGGTGAGAACATATTAGCTAGTTTGTCCTCCAAGCTGCACTCTATGGTGTTTTTGCCTTTCTGAAGTTTATGGCATTCTAGCTCTTTGTGCCCCCATTCCTTACAAGATTTAAATTTTTCCATGATTGCTTCAACTTGAATCTCTTGGCACCAATACCCTTCTGCGGTCTTGATCTCCACATCCTTGGGTATTAATGGGTGAGGCTTCCACAAAATACATATCCTGGCATACATACAATAGTCTTCCTTTGAAATGGCCTCATCAGCTCTCAACAAAGTACCTAGTTTGTTGCCGATGATTTCCAAAGTTTTATCATTCCATTATTCAAAAGGAAGGTTGTAAAGTCTAATCCAAATGGGTATTTCTTCTACTAAGGATAGCTTGGGGTTGAAATTGGGGATCCAATCTTTAATATACATTCCAATGCCATTCATCATAAAAGGGCCATTTAAGAGGATTGCCATTTTTTCTCTTGTTGTGCCTGCACTGATTAGGAAGAAACCATTTGGTAGAGTTTTGATACCAAAGTGTTGTCCCCATTCCTCGTCCACCCATGCCCTCATTTTGGGATAAGTTGGCCATCCTCCACCCCATTTGAAGAAGAATCCTCTTTCGCGTAGCATTTGAACTAAAGCCTTCCAGCCTTCAGATTCGATCCTGATGTTCACCAATCGATTGTCATTTGTTGTGGGGACTTCCTAGGTGATTGGCTTGGTTTAGAGTATAGGCCATGGGACCCATGCTTGTCATTTAAAACCTTCAAAATTTCTAGGAAGTTCTTGGACTCCCATAATAATCTTTGGGAAACCCCAACGATTCTAACCTAGAAGCAAAGTATTGGGTCTGCGATCTCCATATGTTGTAAGATGTGCCTTCCCCATACGCTGCTGGTCTGAAAAATAATATTGGTGCTTAGAGCTATGCATAGGGAGGTGTCCTTGCCCACCATGACTTCTGTCAGAGCCTCAATCTTCAAAACAAAAAGGTCTGTGTTGTGCCATCAAATGCCAATCAGTATTACCTGTCTTGGTGATTCTATTTGCCTCTATGATTCATTATTAATCTAGTTTGTTAATCACACTCAAAGGAGGAGATTGTTAATCTCTAAGTTTTGTTGATCATTAGTGTCCCACACTTTGTCATTTATCTAGGCAGTTTTAGTTGGTCATCACTGCGGCTGAGATATCTAGTATAGGTCGAGATATCTAGCATATTCGTTGCCGAGAAGATAATAGTTGCCGAGTCACATGGTTGAAAAGTTCAGTACATGCCGAGCGCCAGAGTATTTTTGTGCCAAGCAAGACAGTTTTGTTATGTATGTCAGGAATGACACTAATTTTGAGGTCAACTGGTTTGGGCCGACTTATCTAAGCATTTAATATTTGCAACGTGATAATTACACATTTAATTATTTGATCCCACTATGTGGCATTGAGCCAATCAGAAAATTGGATTGTCCTAAGTGGTATAAGCATTGACCCTAATCGTTGATCTAGATCTAATTGCCAGATCCATAAAGTATATTAAGATTGCTTCTTACCCTAATTGAAGAGTACTGTGAGAGAAGCTGTATGCTTACATGAGAGATGTGCGAAGGTTTATTTTGATAAAGGAAGCATAGATCTAGTAGAGTGAAAGTGCAATGAGCAGCAGAGTAAAGATATACTAGATTATTAGATCAAAGAAGGTATTGAAAAGAGGAGATCCATTATCAGCATCAGAGTGCATATCGAAGGATCAGATCTTGAGACATTCTAACAAGTGTATCAGGTGAAATCTCTTAATAGAGTGGTTCTAACATACCTTTCTAAATCTCTTAGTCAAGAGCTTACTTTGTTGTAAGTTTAAAATCCTTTTACAAGGGAGATTGTAATGATCTGTAGCTCTTAACTGGGCAGACCTTTAACTAGGTAGATTACATATTGTGATCAAATCTTGTAGCCCTGACAGACACACTTTATTGTTGCAGTAGTGAAGATTTTTGTGGGTGTCATTCCCACCCCACTTTACCTTATTGGGTTTCTAGGTTACCAAATTTTGTGTCTTGTGTTATTTATTTACTATCATGGATGCTACCAGATGATAGATCAGTTACATTTATGTATGATTGTAGATCAGTTTTTTTTAAGAGATAAAAATTTGAAGATTTGATTCACCCCCCTCTTAGTATCTTGTTTTCCCATATTGTATTTCCAACAGAATGTTGTGTATTAATATTGAATTTTATGTCATGTTAATAAATATTTTTATGTGTTAATGAATTCTTGATTAGTGTTGTGTATTAATGAATGTTATGTGATTGTATTGATTGAATGTTATAGTTCATAAATGGATGAATGAAGTGTGTAATTGGATGTTAATGGGGAATTTAGATTGATGTTAGGGGGAGGGGGGGTGAGGCCAGATGAGCTTCCACCTTCACGTGGTTGGCCTTGTTAAGTAGAGAATATTAAAGTATTCTCAAAACCAAGTGAAGCTCAAACTAACATACCTTCATTATTTAATCAATTTCATTCATTTCAGGTATTTGCTCATAAGTGCATTTTGAATATGTCATTGTTAGAAAACTATCAAATAACAAACTGGAAGGGCCAATAGTCAACTTGTCTAGCATGATTTGGCTTCATTTTGTGTAAGTATTCTCTTCTTGAATACGTCAACCTCTCTTGGCCTAATCTGGATTATTTCATTGGTTTGTGTTTTTGAATAGGTGAAGTGTTAAATCAATTCCTTTGGACTCCCATTTCCTCACACGGGGTAGTAATATATGTTAACAATATGTAATTTTTATGTAGCATTCATAAACAATCCACCTAGCTTGTCAATAATTCCACATGTCATGTACATGGGACATGTGGCAGATGATGGCTTTGCATGGTGTTAAGCTTGCTATAGCATTTTATCCCAACAAAAGAGAATAACTGTCATTCTCACATTACATCTATTGCAAGCAATATTCATCCACATTGTACAAAAACTCACTCATCTCTTCCTATTTATTTCAACGATGTCGCCTCTTCTTCCTCCATCTCATTCAATGGAATTGTTGCAATTAAAGAAGAAAGCATACCGGTTGTGATCACTTGTATCCATCTTTATTAGGTTAAGTGCGATGATAAGGTCTTACAACTGGTGAGATTCACCTTGCAGTCTTCAAGATAGAGAAGGTGATTGCAATATGTATAAATGGTCAAATTATGGACATGGCAGTGAGTTTTCTGACATAGTGCCTAAAATGAAATAGAAATATTGAGGGATATAATATTTGTATGGCTCAAAAATGTGACAATGAGGTGCAAAAACATTGTACAATCTAGTGAAATTGTGTGGAAATCACAATAATCACAATTCAAAGCATGTGAAGAGATTATTAAATATACCATCTAATCGTAAAAGACTTTAGATCCAGATTCCAAATACAAATTGCCACATAAGAGCATCGAGAGTTTTCCATTTTGAGGGGACTATGCTAATATGTATGTATACTAATTTTTTCGTATGATTTATAGAGCATATACGAATATGGAATAGAAACACTCAAATAAATGAAAAGGTTTCTATAGTAATGTTGTGTGACATATTGACAGAAGTCATTATCGATAGTTATATTTTAATTGCAATGAACAATTGGCAGGGTAACTAACATACCAATGCATAAGTACACTGTCAAAGATCGATCTTCATCTATTTTGGCTAATGATGGCATCATGTCAGGTAGGGGATCTTGACATAATAAGGGGCATTGTTCTTTATTTATTTTGAAGAGTAAGTAAAATTATTGTTAAACTGTGAACTTAAATATATAGTAAAATTAATTTGTTTTCATTTGACTTTTTGAAAACTATGGAAAAATAAAATAGGTCTTCATAGAAGTTTAAATTTGTGTTGTTATGACACCTATGCTAGTTTTGGCAACAAACATAGGCTTATCTTAGCATAAACTTTGTGAAGTTTTAGCTTGTAGTAGAGAAAATTTAATGTGATTATATGGATTTTTTTTATCAATTTTAGCTTGTAGTAGAGAAAATATAACGTGATTATATGGATTTTCATATCAATTTGATTAGATTGATTAACTCCTTATTCTCTTCTCGCAGGTGAAAGATCTGAAGAAGAATTAGATGAGGAAACTGAATCTAGTATGATATTTTTATGCCTAATAAATCCTCCTAATTGTTTTGTCAACCAAAGACAAGTGAATAATTTTTTTAAACTTTGGCTCCTTACTGTTCTTTTTTAGTTAGTTTGTTGAGCATTAGATGGTGTGGAAAATACAGAATTTTTATATTATTCTTATGCTTCTTTATTTCCTATACCACTTACATCAAAAGCCTAAGGCTAAAACTGTTAAGGAAATGACATATGAGTGGGAGCTTCTAAATGATGTCAAGACAGTCTGGCTTCAAAATCTAAAGGAGGTCACTGATGAAGAATATTCCAACTTCTACCATTCACTTTCAAAGGTTTGCGAACTACAACTTTAAAGTTTGGTTAGTCTATTTTCAGAATATTGTGAATGCATCTGCTAGGATGATAATAAAAGGGTCTTTAACAATAGACTCAAAGAGCATGGATAAGACAATAGAAGGATTTTAATCTATAATGTTTTGAATGCTAAATCATTTAACAATCCTGATTTTTTTGGTTTTTAATAATGTTAGCACTCATACTTGGACAAAATGATTTGTAGTATTACTATTAGATTGTCAACTTCAGATGATAGTTTTCCTTAGTAATAGCAACAATTCGGTCAAAACTACAAGCATATGGATAGATAGACACATCATTTGAAATCAGGTAAAGACATATTCAGTTATTCACAATTTCACATTTCTATAGGCTTGGGAAACATGTGGAAATACACTTATTGTAGTCATTGAACTGGTCTCTCTAGGCAGTCATTGAATGCTGATGTACTAAAGGATATATTTAATGCAAATGCTAACCCAAAAATAGATTCAGAGAAAAAGGGAAAGTACACCAAATTCTGGAATGAGTTTGGAAAATCTATCAAGTTAGGTATAATCAAGGATGTATCAAACAGAACAGGCTTGCAAAGCTTCTACGATTTGAAAGATGGCTGCTACTGCCCATTTTGAAAGCATATGATTTGTTTGATTGATTATGGATGAGTATCTTAATAAGGTGTTACTCTATATTTCTAATCATTAAAACTTTCATGCTACTCATTTATACTGATATTCTCTGTCTGTTTAATAACACAAAATCTGGCAATAAACTTACATCGCTCGACTAGTACATTTCAAGAATGAAGAAGAAACAGAAAGATATTTACTACATTAATGGTACTAATAAGGAGAAACTTGAGAATTCTCCATTCCTTGAGAAGCTGAGGAAGAAAAACTACAAGGTTTGTGATTTAACTTCGAGTTTTTGTGAGTGTGGGTTGAATGTTATCATGATGGCAATGGTTGGAGCACCATGTATTCAGCAGCTATTGGCAAGCGATCCTTCTTAGTTTTTGTTGTTTTATAAGGTTTCTATCAATCCCAATAGGTTGTAGTTTCATTTTCTAGATGCGTAAGTCAGAGGGGGCTTACAATAATAAATCATGTAATCTTGTTTTGAATACAAAGAATACTAGTATATGCAAATTTCATTATTTAATTATGAAAATCTATTAAAATTTTTGTAGTTGCCTCATTTAACAACTAGTAACCAACGTCAAATAAGTTCATAATAAACCATTATGCTAATAGTAAAGTAACATAAAAAAATACACAACCATATATATTAATGAAAAGTAACACCTAAAGATAAATTTCTAGACTAATCACCGACCAAGATGTTGTTGGTGATTACTCTGGATATTTATCTTCGAGTGTTTTTTTTAACATTCCATATTGGTTGAAATTTCAGCAAACTTTGGTCGAAACCCTCACCAAGACTGGTCTACATATCGACCATTCTATGTCAAAATTTAGCATTGTGGGTTTGGCATCCTGGTCGGATGGGCCAAACATTTCGACCGATATTGGTCAAAATTTTGACGAATAAACTTGCTAATTGCAGATGTCAATTTCAACCAAGATGAGCATAGAACATTCGACCTTAACAACGATGTGTCAAAATTTCAACTAGAAAAATAGTGACAAGACCATTTGTGGATCATGTTGGTTGTATTTCCAATTTTGAAGTCTTGCTTTTAAAATTTTTGATTTCCCAGTTAGAAGTTTGCGTTAAGTGTCAAATTCCTATCCAATGCTGTAATTTTTCCTTGAAAATGATGATTTTAGCCACGAACTCAGTGATAAATGTCCAAAACCCTAAGTCCTAGGTCATCCTCTATTCAAAAATGGCTAAAACCCTAATTCTCTCAGTCATATTTCTATTTTGAAGTTACTTTATCGTAACTTAAAGTCTCTGATATGTCATGTTCCCTTTTTAAAGTTGGGTCACAAAGTCTCTTAAAGCATCTGAGAATATTCCATTTTATTATGAGACTTCACGAAAATGCCTTGGTCACGTTGTCTCCCTAAGAAAAGAATATACTTTAAATGGAAGAGAGACTTAGTGCAGACCGTCCATCTTCAGTTTCATCTAATAGTGGTCAAGAAGTCTCGTAATAAACCCAGTAGTTTGAAAATCTTTCAGCGACACTGAGTTTCTTTGGTCACAAAGTCTCCTAAGTAAATCAGAGTTAAATGTCGGGTTTCAATATTAATGTTAGTCACTGGGTCTAAGAAGAAAGTAAGAGTTAAATGAAAAATCATGCAACTTGGCAACAACCATCAGATTAAAAGAAGATCCAACAGTTGTTAAGTCGCTGAGAAAGTTTGAAAAGTAAAAAATGATTCAGCGATAAAGAGACTAAAGGATAACATTGAGACACGTGTTTTAATATGCAACAGTTATTTGTAGGTCGCGTAGTCTCTAAGAAAACTTTAAAGTAAAGAATATATATGGTGACTTAGAAATGATATTTGCATATTCTCATAATAAATTAGGGTTTGCCTTGAAGATTTGGACACTTAGCGCAAACCGTCAGATGCAGACAAAAGAAGATCTACGGTAGTCAAGTAATCTCCAGATAAATGTGACAAGTGCAAATTTATTCAGTGATTATGAGATAAAGTATAGTCATGATATCTCGAAGTAAATTATTATTTAAAAGGTTTTCTCACCGACGAGGAGATTACACAGCCACCAAGTCTCTAAAAGGAAATGAAGGTTTAAGATGAGTTATTAGAAGCCTTAGTCACGGGGTCTCATAAAGAATATGAGTTAAGTAATCTCATTTAGAAACTAAGAGATAACCATTGATCAGGAAGTTGATTGTGTGGTAGGTCGAAATTCTCAGAAAGAAACCATAGTTAAGGGTAACTCTCAGTGATAAGGAGACAATGTAGTTGCGAGGTCACTAATAAGAGAACCAGAGTTTGAACAAAGACTTTTATTCAGTGCCAAGATGTACTATTTCCAGCCAATGGAAGTTAAGAGATTTATGATAGCCTATTAAGAGGTAGCTAGGTTGTATTCAAGATAGCCAATCAGATCAAATCTAGATCCTCTTCGAATATAATAAGGGTTTTCTATGAAAAGGAACTCATTAAAATTTGATCTCCTGTCAATTTCAGAGGCTACGGCTAGGAAAAGAAATTGATTTCATAGCACAAAGAATTGAAGGCAGAAGTGATTGAATTGAAAATATATGATTTGTTCATTGATGGTTTTGAAATGAATAGATGTTACCATTGATCATTGAATTTTACCAAAATTTTTATTATTTTCAGAGCAAAACTTGCCAAGTAATCAGTGTGTGCAGAAAATAGAGCTACTAGGATTTGTAGAGTAAAACAAGGAGGTTTTCAGTCCAGAATCTAGGGAATTTGAGTGATAATCAGTGCTCCAGAAGAAATTGAGTGACTTACAGTTGGAATTGAATATTTTGGGGATAGATTTGTTTCAATATTGGTAAAGATAAAGTGTGATCAGAACAAAGGATAGGATGATTCAAGCAGTAAACATTGCTTCTACCAGCGGGAGAAGTGGGGATGCAGAGGAAGATATGAAAGGAAAGAGGAATTACTTAGAGGAATTTATCACTTTGTTGCCTGGATCCAGCCAAAATAGAAAGGCAAATGCCGATAATCTCCTTGATGATTTGTCATACATTAGGGATGCTAAAACTCCAGGTTCTTCCGGTTATTCACTTTTCAATTACTTCTTCAAAACTAGTGATGAACCTGTTCCTATTTCAAACCTATGGACTTGTGGATTAGCAAAATTAGTAGTCCCTGATATTTTTGTAGATGTTGATTTCATTCTAGAAATGGCCAATAGGTATGATGTCCTTACCAAGACCATAAAAAGGGATGATGGAAAAGCCCTCGTAACCCTAGATAGAAATTCATTCATGATGGCATTCAATGTATATTCTCCAATGTCTATGAAGATAAATTTAAAAGGTTTAGAGGCAAGATATATAAGAGAGTCTGGCGTTGCATCAAATTTGATTCAGGAGTATCATGTGCCCAGAAAGATTAAGAATTACATAGCGCCTATCCCAGGAATTGCTCCCTACTACTATAAGGACCTCAACTTTTATATGAAATACAATTCCTATGCACTATGCAGAGTTTTGGGAGTGGATGGAGGGTCTGAGAGAATAAGTTCAGGTATCCTTATGATTGTCTTAGATATGAAGAGCCCTCATATTAGCATAGGCTATAATTATATTCGGTATATAATTGACAAAATGCATCAAGGGTTTGTTGATATCCGAAACAAGGAGAAAAACCCTAAATTCATGCATTATTCCAAATTGATGCATTCGGTATTATAGTTTTCCTCATATGAATTGCAATAATCTGAGGCCTTAAAGGTTTTATCAAAATCAAGCCAACCCAATAAATTCTGGTTAAGGGTATGGGACTACAAATCTAGAGAAAATGAATTCTGTGATTTTTAGAATTGGATGGTATATCCAATCCTCAAGTGTTTGGGTGTAGACAAGACTAGGCTTCCAATGAAGGTGCTGTAATTGTTGAGGCCATGCCAATGTGTTGACAAATGGTCAGGAGACCACAATTGGGGGGAATTTTACTATGAAAAGAACCACACTTTGATAAGGGTTTATGGTTGTACTCACCCACCCCATATTCTTCCATTCCATGTGCCACCTAGAATTGTAGCAATGGAGTTCATCTGATAGTTGATTTTAACAGATAGGGAGCACCTGGCTCCTCATAGAAAGGGTACATTTACCCCTAGACAATTTGGGATCTACAACTTCACAATTGGAAAAAGGGTAGTGGATCCAGTGAATAATTGGTTAAGTCATTATAGGATGAATGTATACCTCTATAGATACATTGACACATAAGGTTTCATAATGAGTGCCAAGAAGCTCTTAACACCTATTATTCCCTATACTAGAGAACATGAGCAATGTATGGAGGAATACCTCATTAGAAACATAATGGAGGATGAAGAAGTCAATCAAAGGGCTCATAAATTTAATGAATTTATGGATCTGGAGAGACAAGTGAAGAGGAAAGGAATCTATTTTGGGGGTTTCTTCCCAACATTACCATATTTGAAAATACTTAATGCCATGATTGAGTCTTACAATGTGTTATGTGAACAACTTGAGGATGCACTTGTACTGAAGGATAAAGGCCATAAAGGGAATTCTTCATCAGAATACGATGAAGGGGACTCTCCTTAATACCATGAGTACACGACAGAAACAAAGAAACAACAACAATTTTCAAGAACAGAAAATGGGCTTCTTATTATCTCCATAAATGTGGAATTACAAAATTTTAGAATTACAATATGCAAAGCCACATGGGCATTCCCCTTAAAATATTGTATAGGACAAAGCCTCTAATTATTACCCAGATCTACCCAGAACTGCCCTAGACAACACTACGGGCCTTCTTTATATAGGCAATTTCCACCGCCCGAGAAGGTTCCAGAAATCTAGCCATTAAGGCCGACTACCCTTAGCATTTAATTATTTTTCACTTTTATTACACAAGGGTCGGCTTTAAATATTTACAAAACATGAGATTAGGTAGCCCAACTTTCGGAAGCCATAACTTTTGAACCGTAGCTTCGATTGGCTATTATAACCACTTTCTGGAAAGGAGAGATCGTGATCTACAGTGGCTGACTCGCAAAGCGCTAGTCAGCTGGGGGTTCAACCTTAATCTAGAGCCTCTAAGGTCCTAAAAATTGAGCTCAAAGGTTTTGTACCCTAAAATCTCAATAGTAAATCCTTAATAACTTTGCCAATACAGATGATCTGGCAATGAAATTCAACTGGCATTCTTATCTGACTAAGATGAACCTTCACCTGGAAAATTAGAACATTCTGAGTTCAAATGACCAACTTACTAAAAATAGTAAGTTTCCAAAAATAGAAGCTTTGTACAAAATAGCCCTTATTGAATAGAAAAACACATTTTTGGGTGATGCAAGATTGCCCTTACACCCAGGATGCTCCTGCATCATAATATGAAGAGGATAGTGATGGAGGCTATTCAGTTACTATCCCCACTCCAATGAATCAACCATCTTGTTGCAGAACAGGCAGCAGAAGGAGAAAATGTAATTGACCTGACAGAGGTACATGAGACTGCAGTCACTAATGAGCCCCCATTAAAGAAACAAAGAGTAGGAATAGGGGAGTTATCTCATGATAGGAAGAAAGAAAAGAAAAAGGATAGAATTGGCGATCTCATCACTGGTGATAGGGCCTATGATCATCAACTTAGAAAGTAGATAAGACTAGGAAAAAGTTGTAGGAAGATGATGAAGAGGAAATTAAATTGCCTCTTCTAACATGCACAGATGAGAGATTGCTACATCAAGAGCAATTCTTAAGTGATGATAACTTTATCAAGACTACAGAGTTTAAAGATTTTCTTATTTGGAATGAGTAGAAGCAAGTGGGGGCATAATTGCAATTGGCAGGAGGAGATCCAGTGACAAGTGAGGCCTTGTAGGTATTGCAATAATATGATCCAGAGTCAGAAGAAATAACACCAGAAGAAGCTAGGCAGTCGATAAAGTCCTGTGGAATGTTGTTGGTGGAAGGATGGGACTTAGTCTCAACTTTCATAATTAACCAAATAAGGAAGCAACCTGATGTCAAGCTATCATCAGAAATCCAGGATGGAGACATGATAAGAGGATTTGGATATAATCTAAAATCCTAGGCCATAGCAATGAGCAGCTTAGCTCCAAAGGATCAAAAGCCGTCCTTGTTGAATATACAAGAGAAAATGGAGGGGGACAAGATCATTTGGTTTGTCCAAAACACAGGAGACTTGGAAATTTCTCAGGTTCTCACCCATTTTGCACAACTGAATGAAGCTAAGGCTACCCAAATGTCCAAGAGATGTAATAGATTGGCTAGTGAAACCAGTGATATAGTTAAGGACAAGGAGTTGTGTCTGATAAAAATCAAATCACAGGAGAAGCTAATAGTGGAATCGACACAAAAATTGCTAGAGATGCTTGAATTTGCCCCTACAGTACACAAAGAAGGAAAAGATGTTGAGATTCAAACAGAGGATACAGAGTATGCAGCAGCAGAAATAGAGCAAGGGATTAAGGAGCATAATAATGTTGTTTTGGGAGCATTAATGGCAATTTTGCAACATAGGATAAATGTTTTAAAGGATAAAGTGGATGTAGTATATGGATCCTATGGTAATTTTCTAGGCCTACAAGTGAAACTAAACAATTTTGTATCAATTTTGAATCCTTATTATGCTACATGGTAAGTAAGAACTAGATTATTTGAGAGGTTAGCATCTTTGCAACCATTGAGATTAGATTTACCAGAGATAGTAACCCAAGTTGGGGAGGAGATAGAATAGATAGGGGTGACCTTTTCCTTTTTCAAAGGCAAGGCAAATCAGATTGAGGCAAGAATTAATATGTTTGGGCCTGACCACGACAGATTTGCACCACCAATCAGATCAGAAGATAATCAAATCAAGCCACTAGGGGTATGGAGCTCAGAATTTGACATTGTATTACCTAGTAAAGAGGTATATGTTTCTGACAAAGGAGAATTAGATATGGAAATATATAATAAGATTCTAGATGAGGCCTTTAAGGAAGAAATTTTTTTTAATAAATTCATTACAAATGTCAAGAGCATTATAGATGCAAGGTGGGAAAGACAAAAGACCCAATTGGAGAACATTTAGAGCTTTGAATGGCCAAAAGAAGATGATGTCATAGCATGGGATGTTTTAACAAAGCCCAAGAAGAAAAATCATGTCACTGTTAACCTGGATTTTATTCATGAAGAATAGGAGGATACATGGCACCTGCTCTTTGAGCGTAGGAAGGTTAGTCATCTTGAAGACTAGTGTAAATTAGCCTGTAATTGCGGTCACTAGGTCTTGCTACAAATATCAGAGGCTATCCTAAACACATATAGACAAATGTGCTAGAGATCACAAGAATACAAAGAACAAATTAGATTTCAATCTTCATTTTTGTCCATCCACTGCTTGACTCCTTCTTGTCTTTTGTCTTTTCTACATTTTTAGGGTTAGGTCTTAAACCATCTGAAGCTTGTTGCATCCTTACTTCTTAAGGATTCCAAGATGGTTTTGGCCTATAAATAGAGCATATTGTAACATTTTTGAGAGATGATGGAATATAATTACAAGGCAGACTACTACAATTTTGTCTGAGCCTCTATACTTTTGGTCTATTGAATGTATTTTGAAGCAATTAGACATTAATAAAATATATTGAAATCTCTATTTTAGATCTTGTGTTGTCTCTTTTATCTTTGTTCAAGCTTTTATGTGTTTATTTGTAAGGCATTTAAATACATCAACTGTAATGTAGTTGTACAATCATTTGTGAGGTCCTTAAAGGAAGGAGTAATTCTTTTATATGATCCCAGGAAGTTGAATATTGATATTAAGATCTAATAAACAAAGTTATAGGAGTGAGTGGATATTTTGTAAGGCATTCTATCTAGATTGCATATATTTTCATTAGTCACCTAATTGTGGATTTACATTCAAGATTGACTCTGTTGCCCATTGGATCAGGCATTGGTTTATGGTTTTGCTAGTAATTGTTCATCATCCAAATATTTAAGAACAATCAATCAAATTACATTACACTCATAAGAAAGCATACATTCATAAGTAATTGTATTCATAGAGTATATGATTCAACTTGTTGATTCCTTCAAGAGAGACTCAAATAGGTTGCCCCTCCTAAGTTCAGAGAACTATAAAAGGAAGAAGGATGAGAATCCTTATCACATTACTATTTTCTATTATCAATATAATAGTTTGGCTTATTAAGCTCTGTATCAGGTTAATCACAGTCATTTGCATAGTTTTCTACTTATTGGTACAATAAAAGGCATTCAGCAAACTAGTAAGAAGACATAATCCACTATAATAGGTACTGTAAATCAGTAACCATTTAAAGGTATTACCTGCCTGAGTCTGTGGATCTCAAAAAAGAAGGAGGGTCTTATCCAATCCTTATCAATTAGGCTTTTCTTGCATATAATATATTGGAAAGATACAAGAGAAATAATTTATACTATTTTGAAAAGATACTTGCAAGAAAATCCCTAACAAACTGGCGACTCTACTGGGGATTTCATGTAAAAACTTGAAAAGAAACTTTTAAGGAATCTCTGGTGTGTTCAAAATTTAAATTAAGTTATAGTTGAGTTTTTTGCTAGTCTAGGTCATTCTAGTAGTATTCATATTTCCCAAGCTTGTGTTGGGTGGCGAATCTAAAAGAAAATCTCTTTAATCAGTGCAAAAGTAAAACAATTTTATAGATATGAATACTAGGTCAAGAATGAGAGATAATCCAGAAGTTGAGTTGGATAATGGGATCCCAAATACTTCAAGAACTAGGATGTCTTGGAGAGAGAATAATAACCAAGCAAACATTAATGACTCTTCTCCAAGAAATGAAGAGAATAACACTAGAAGGAAGGATACCATTCAGTCCAGTCATGAGGGGAACACCTCAGAGTATGAAGAAGCCCCTGATCTTGGACTGGAAACTTATGCAGTTACTACTACTTCTGGTAAGAGAGAAGGAACTAACACAATTAGCTCAGACTCTGAAGTTCCTTCTAATGAGCTTGCTGAAGAAGAAAGAATCCTCATAAGACATAGACCTTATTCAGAAAAAGAAAAGGGAAAAAGGCCATAAAAAGAAAAAACATGAGCAGAAAGATGTTGACAAGTTTAGAATAAGATCTCTAAGACATCAAGCTGAAAAAAAAGTTGAGAGGTCTCATAGAGACTGAGAGATTCCAAACACCCACAAAGGCCTGGGTCCTCAAACCTTTAGAGATAAAGGTAAAAAGAAAGTTATTGAAAATGAAATTAAGGAACCAAAAACTCATAAAGTCCTAACTGAACAAATGTCTAAGCTAGACATTGACCTTGAAAGATCAATAAGGGAGAAAGAAACTATAGCAAAGATGCTGGAGAAAGCAGAAGTTGGCTACCTTGGAGATGAAGAAAAAGATTGACTTTTTGCAATCTTCCAAATATTCTTACGTTGATGGTGAAAATACTACATCTTCAAAGGCCAAGGTAACTTCTTTCCAAGAGGATGACAAATTTCAAAGGAGGAAATTGCACCCAGAAAGGTACAAGCAATTCACTTTTATTGGCATTCCTGGTTATCCTAATGTTGTTCCTAATGATATTGGACAAAAATTCCCTAAGTTTTCAGGAAAGTAATGTCATTTCTTGTGAAGTTCATTTAAGAAAATTCATATATATTATAGATATTTAAATATTAATCATGAAGATGCCCTTATGAATTTATTTGTTCAATCTCTAGTAGAAGATGCTAGGGAGTGGTTTAGAGGATTGTCTAATGGTTCAGTTGCATCTATGGATGAACTAGTAGATTTGTTCAAAGACCAATATGGTGACGAGACCAATGAAGGGTTCTTGCTAAATGAATTCAATAACATAAAAAATAATTTCAAAAAAGAGGTTATTGAGTTCAATACAAGGTTTTAGAGAGCTATGCACAAGCTCTTTCAAAAAATCAAGCTAGATGAGAAGGTATGTTTAGCTACATACCTAAATGATTTTGATTCAAAAATGGGTTATGCACTTAGAGATAAAAATCCAAGAAGTCTCACAAATGCATATAAGATAGTAGTAAACATAGAGATGAACAGAAGGGTATCAGGGAAAATGGGCAGAAGAGATGATGCTCACTTTAGTTGGAGAAAAGAACCTCACTATAAAGATTACAAAGCTCCATAGAATAATAGACCATCCTATAGCAACAACTATAACCCACAAAATAGGATGCAAAACTATCCATATGGTACTCAGTTCAAGGATGGGAAGCCTATTTCTCCACCTATAAAAGATAAACCAAAAAATAGGACCCCTGACCCATTACATAAAAATGCTATCAATATGTGCAGTGACACTTACTGGTGTGAGGTTTTTCAAGCCTAACACAACCCTAATTTTTGTATTGTAGCCTTAGACATAATTGATAATGAAGAGAAAGAATGTGAGGAAGATGAGCTATGTGATTACAATAGATGTGATATAACTAATGCCTATGCATGCTCTGATGTAGATTCAGAAGAAGAAACTGAGAACCATGACATGTATGGTTCACAAAGAAGAATAGAGGTATATCACCAACAAGTCCTATCTGACAGTGATGAAGATGAAGTTGATGATATTAGATGTTATGCACAGAATAGTCAAGGCTCTACTACTATAAGAAAACCCTCTAAGGAAGAAAAATCTATAATCATTGTTGATCTAGTGAACAAAGCAAGAAATAACTACCATTTAAGAAATAGAGTCGTGGGTAATGTTGGTAGTCAGCCAGCAGGCATCTTCATTAAAGAAAACAAAATAGATGCCAAATATGTACCAAAAAGAGATGGACCTAGGGAAAATGTAAACAAACCTAAGGTCAAAATAGTAAAAGAAGCTAATGAACCAAAAGATGTACATGTAGAAAAGGCTAAAGTGCCAGAAACAAGCTCTTCTTCTCCCAAAGTCGAAAATAAGAAATCCAAGAAGGAAGAACCTGTTATGAACATTCAGATAGAGGAAAATAATATCATCATAGAAAAAACTAAAAACTCTGATGTAAAGTATACTCTAGTGGATATGGGCCAGTGTTTATCTCAGATGGCTATGAAGGTCCCATTCCTAGAAATGATGAGGATAAAAGAACACAAGGAAAAAGTCCTTTCAGTGTTGAATAATGTATGACTGGTAAAACCTCAAAAAATAGAATATATTGAAAATAAATTCAACAATAAGGGTAAGGAGCCTAAGGGGATGATTTCTATGGTCCCTCAGACTTACCTAAACACAAATACTTCTACAGGGGTTGTTGACCCTTTTTTCTTAACATTGGTAATAAATGGTAAGATGCTCAAAAATTTCGTGATAGATTCAGGAGCATCTAATATAGTCATTGTTAATCTCTAACTTCTATTGATGATTAGTGACCAACACTTAGTCATTCAATTAGGTATTTTTAGTTGGCTATCACTGTGGCCAAGCTAAAACTATGCAAGGTCGAGCAACATTGCCGAGCAGTTTTTCAGCTTGCTGAGTTACATTGCTGAGCCGAGAAGGATATAGGGATGTTAAGTGTCAAGCGACAGACAGTCAAGTCCTGAGAAGAATAGTTTTTGTATACATGTCTGGAATGATACAAAATTCAAGGATAAGTGATCTAGCCGACTTGTATAAGCTTTTTGGGCTGACTAATGTATGCATTTAATATTCTTCTACGGAGTTAGTTATGCATTTAATTGTTTTATCCTATACATAACTCATTTGTAAGAATTAATTGTAATACCATCAAGGTATGGATATCAGATCTTGATCACTATTAGATTTGAACAGGTGTATTAGATTGCTTCTAAACCCTATTTTGTAAGTGTGTATGGTGTGTGGCGACTGCTTTTTCAGAAGTGAAATGCGCAGAGGGTTATTTTGTTAAGAAGCAGAGATCAAACAGAGCAAGAACACAGTGAACAACAGAGTAAAGTTATATCAGATTATGAGATCATAGAAGGTACTGGAAAGAGGAGATCCATCATCAACATTAGAGTGCATATCGAAGGATCAATACTTGATACTTTTTAATCATTGTATCGGGTGAAAATCTCTTAACAGAGTGGTTCTAACAGACCTTTCTTAAATCTCCTAATAGAGTGCTTACTTCATTGTAAGTTTTAAATCCTTTCATAGGGTAGATTGTAATGATCTGAATCTCTTAACCAGGTAGACCTTTCATAGGGTAGATTACATTTTGCAATCAAACATTGTAACCTTAATAGGTACACTTTATTATTGCAGTAGTGGAGCATTTTGTGGGTGTCATCCCCACCCCAGTTTTACCTATTTGGGTTTATGGGTTACCAAGTTATTGTGTTATGAGTTGTTTACTTCATTGTATGATTGTTATCTGAGTTTACTAAGATTACATTATATTCATGTATGTATGAGTGTGGATCAGTTTGTTTTAAGTGTTTAATTTTGAAGATCTGATTCACCCCNCTTCCCCCCCCCCCCCCCCCTCTCAGTATCTTGCTTTCCCATTATTGTATTTCCAACAATTGGTATCAGAGCTCAGTTCTCTAAAAGGGTCATAATCAGCTTGAGAATACAGATCTTGAGATGGAGATCTACAAGATGGGTAAAGTCATTGAGAACCAAAAGATTATTTAGCTAGCACTACAACAGCTTGAGACTGCAAGACGGGAATTAAAGAAGTCCTTGGCTGCAAGAAAAGATTTGGCCAAAATAATGAATGACACTCATTATCAGGAAGAGGACACCACAAATCTATTTTAGAATGGAGATTCTACTAAGAGTGATGCATCAATAGCAAATCTACTGGAAAAGAATAGTGCATTATGTGAAGAAGTCAAAAATTTGAAAAAGGAACAAGAAGCCCAATCAAGAAGAATGTGTGAAGTTGTTGAACATAAAAAGAAAGCCAAAGATGCCAAGGCTATGGAAAAAGAAGACAAAAGAATGATGACTACCAGACTTGATGAAAGAGCACATGATGTGCAAATATTGATAGTCAATCAAGTAAACATAGCAAATCAACTACTACTTGTGAATCGGGAGATCAATAGGAAAGACTTGGAGATTGTAAATCTTAGATCTGAGAATAGTCAATTGAAAGATGAATTGAGATCTGAGAAAGAACTTAATAACAGAGTAAATGATTTGAGTGTGGCCATGAGCTACTTTGAACAACTAGTGGAAGCATCAAGAAGACCTAAAGATTCTTCTAGATTAGGTCACACTGAACAACATACAACCACTGAAGATGGAGAATCATCTAAGACAGGTGAAAGAAAGAATGCAAAGCCAAGAAACAAGAAACTTGTTTGTCACCACTGTGGAAAACCAGGTCATACAACAAACATTTGCCGAAGCAAGAATGGTAAGTCCAATCCGAAAGCTAACTTTAATGATTATTATTTTAACTATAATAAATTTGGACATCAAGCACATGAATGTAAGGAAAAGGCAAGCAAAACACCCAGACTCAATGGTAATTGCTATAATTTTCACAAATATGGTCATAAAGCACAAGATTGCAGATCTAAAGGTAAAAAAAATGGACATCAAAGGTACAGAAGAATTCACCAAGAAAAAGAAATACTTACAATTGGGATTACAACACATGGCATAGTTGTCATTACTATGGTGAGTATGGACATGTTCCAGAAAATTGCATAAGGACACATTTTAGAGGAAAGTCTAAAATTTGGATGAGTGGAAGCCTAGTTTATCACAGTTGTCTAAAAATTGGTCATACAAGGAAAGATTGCAAAACTAGAGTACCTGCACCTACAGTTGATAAAATTAGAACACAGATGAACAAAACATGGGTTAAGAAGTCTGAACCATGCAGTAGTGAAGATAATGAAGCCGAGGTCACCCAATCCAATGGATCAGGTAATCACATCATCTCCAACTAAGAGAAAGAGGTATGCAAGGAGCTGTATCTAAAATTCTTATCTTACATCAGTTCCTAACATGAAATGTACAAAAGTCCATATTTGCATATGTTAAGATGCACTAGGACATATTTTAAAGGCAAAATGCCAAGATGAGAAAATTGCACTATAGGTGTCGAGCATCTATCATGGACACTAAATCTGAGTTCTTTAGTGAGTGTCGAGTTTTGTTGGTCGAGTAAATTTTGTGAAGGCTAAGTGTAGTAAGCCGAGTGGGATGCAAGTTGTGTTAAGGCCGAGGATAGCTGGCTTGCACTAACTCAATGGGCAGAACATTCAATGCTTACCTACCTTGACCTTTTGAAGCTTATAAAGGATGAACAGTCGACATTTTAATTTTACCTTACGATTTTTACTATTTACAGAGCGATTGAAGTGATTTGTAGAATTGATCTTAATGGAGCTAGCAACAAAGATTTCATCAGCATGCCATCGGCAATCTTAAGGTGAATAGTGAACAGTGCGAAGCATTACTTGCCAAGGTACTCTATTTTCCATCTCTCAAACCCTAAATTTTAGAATTATGGTTGCAAGTTCTTCTGCACCAGCTAAGAGTATGGAGGCGGAACCAGAACAAATTCAGTTGATACAGAGTAATGAATGTGAACCTCTCAACTTTTGAGTCATTCCTAAAAGTGCGATACAGAGTGATTTAATGAGAGCCCTCTCATCCATTCCACCCAAGGTACTTATGATTCATGATGTTCGATCATGTTATATGGTTAAGATTGGAGAAGTAGGAGATAGTGAATTGAGGGAATCCTACAACAAATTATGTGATAATGGATTTCTGAAGGCAGAATTCAAACATTTAGCCCAAAAAGGGTTAACTCATGCCCTAGATTTTCCCCAAGGTTTTAAAGATGAATGGATTAAGGTTATCCTTAGTTGAGTTCATGACATGTACATGTGGTTGGATAATGGACCAGTCAAGATCACCAGAAGCATGATTCATCAACTGACTGGATATCTTATAGTGAATGGAAAACAGACCATGAGGCATAACAACAAGGAGGAAATTACATTGAACACTGGAGCAGTATGGAATAATAGAGGTATGACTATCTCTACAATTACTAACCTAGAACTTGACTTTGGAGTAAGGGTAATTGCACACAAGTTCTATCAGTCTAGCAGATTGGATAGTGTTCCCTGTATAGCAGTTGATCAGGCATGGAAATTGTGAAGAAGAGTCACACATATGATCTTTCCAAGCTACAGCTGACACAGTTAGCTGAGAACCTTGCATCAATCAGAAAGGCTAAGAGCTCGTCATGTAAGTTTGGTTCTTTACTACCATGTATATTTTTCTACATTTAGGACACATTTCCTACACTGGGAAATATTGTTTGGAAAAAGGATAGCCCATTACAGTTCAGATTAGTGAATGTATAGAGAAACTAGGGAGTAACTTCAATAGCATGATGGGGAGCTATTTTTTAGAATTCAAGAAGAGAATGAGATTAAGAACTAGGACTCCTAAGTCACTAGTGGAGAAGCACTATGAGGAAATATGTTTTCTAGTTGATACAGATAATACTTATATCAAGGCAGTGACTCCTAGGATAACATGCTTGGAACCATTTCCATATGAAATCAATATTGATGAAGCATTAGCCGCCATCACTGCACTCCTAGCTGAGGCAATTGACACCACAATAGAGAGATTTGGAAATTTTGATGAAGTTAAGGCTAAGATTTCTAGAAGTTTGACTAAAGGAACTATGGAGAGGAAAAGAAAGAAGATTGTGAAAAACTTGAAGAAAATGGTTGGCTTAGGTAGTGATGAAGAACCTGAGGATGCACCTCTAGGCCTAACCACTGGACAAGGTGAGGATATTTCTATAGAGGAGGAAGTAAGTGCATCATAAGAGGTTACTAAGAAATCTAAGGGCAAGAAACCATCAATTTTTATAGTAACCAAGCCGAGCAGGGCCAAACCCAAGATTACACCTCCTGCAGCTAATCATCTAAGGAAAAGAGCATCTACTGTTACTTCCCCAGTAGAAGTGCAAAAAAAAGTGTATGGTAAAAGAAAAGTTGCAAAAAGTAGTTCTGGAAAGGAAGCAAAGGTTTCTCCTAAGGCTGAGCCAAGTAAGCCAGCAAAGAGATCAAGAAGGAAATTATATTTGGGGCCAGATAGTGATGAGGAGAAGACAGAAACTGATGAACCCAGCAACATACCTAAAGATCAATTCAAGAAACCTGCAAGTATTGATGAGGTATGTGACACTTTAAGGAATTCAGCAGTGTTAGCAACATTTAAGTTCATTAAGTATGAAATTTTGAAAATAGCAGATAGGCACAAAGTACAGGAAGCACTCTTGGACATGATGATTACTTGCAAATTGACTCCTACAGAGATAGGAAATCATGTGCCTGATCAACTTTATGATTTTTTGTCAAGCAAATGGGAATTTGCACTTGCCACTGAAAGACAGATCAGGGAAGGAACTCTAGCCAAGATAATACCTGAGTTAACTTCCAAACAAAGAACCAAATTCATTGAGGATTATAAGAGTAGGTTTGTTCATAAACTCAGAGGTTATGTTGTTCTGAAGAATGATATAGAAGGTGTAGTTTAGCAAAGCACAAGGATTTGGAAAGAGATCTTTGGACTGATCATTCCAAAAGACAAGAAATTTGGTGAAGGGACATCTAAGCAAAAGACCAAAGAAGCTGAAGTAAAAGATACCCCTAAACCACAGATACTTAAAAATCAAATTGCAATAGAACAGGACAAGACCAAAGATGCTTTGGATGCAAAAAATTCTATTGATCTGACTGTTGATAGTCCTATGGATTATATAGTTTATGATCCAAGAAATTTTAATGTCGAGGAACAACACATGCCAAGTGGAAAAGACATTGATTTTCCTATTAAGGCAGATGATACTAAAGAAGAAAAGTCCACAGCATCTGGTGAGAAAATTGAAGTTGTCAATAATCAGCAAAGTGAAGGGCAACAACAAACAAATGAACAAGAGGTAACTTCATAGAATCCACCTATTTTAGAGGTTGTGAAGATAGTTTTAGATAGTGGAGTAGTGATAAAAGATATTGTTGATAATCCTAAAGAAGAAGAGGTAGCACAAGTGTTGGTTGATCTACCACACTCTACATCATCCACTCCCACACATCCTAAAACTGGTGGTATGCCAAATCCACAGACTGTATTGATAGAATTGAAGGAGGCATTGGATATTGACACTGTCAAAGGGAAAGATATTATGTTGTATTGCATAAGTTCTCCAGAATTGAAGAAGAAGAAAATCTTAAAGAAGAAGTCTCTGATTTTAGATGTAACATTAGATGAGGTCATTGTCATTCCATAATGGAATCCCAATGAGTTATCTTTTGAACAAATTGGGACTCTTCAAGAGTTACTTAAGAGGAAGAAGAGACAGGAAGAGTTGAAGATAGAACAAAAGCAAAAGCAGGTGTTGCATGATATTAAAGACATATTTGCAAAGGCTTTTGACTTAGAGGATGAAATGCCTCAAGCTCCAATCATTGATCAACTAGTCAACATTGTATAAAAGGTAACAGATGAGGACATAGATAGCAATGAGAAGCTTCTGCAATGGTCCAGGAGAAGATTTGAGAGCAAAGTTCTCAAGAAGATCTCAAAAGAAATTGCCACTAGACAGGTTGAACTTTCTATTCTTGTAGAAACTTTAGAGAAAGTTACAGCCAATGTTTATTCTTTGTATAAAAAATTATGTGATGTTGAATTTTTCACAAAGGATAATCTACAGCTTCTTGAGAAGCTACAATTAGATTTAAGATCAATTGGTACTACTTTAGGTAAAGATACTACTTCTAGTTCTTTACATCTTAATAATTTGATAAATGCACAAAGGTGAATAGCTGAGCTTATGGTTGAAGATGGTTGAATAAGGGCCAAGTTGATAACTATTCAGACAAGCTTGTTTCCTCACTTGGAGGTAATACAGAAGGAACTTTCAAAAGAAAAGGAGTTATCACAAAGCAGTGCAAATCTATTGACTGCAGAAAGTCTAGTGAGTCTAGCTGCCAAGCTAGAAATAAAATTGGAAGTTATGAAGAGTGCAAAGGAAAGCTGGGATACTACATTTGAATCCACCTTGCAGCTTCATAAATATTTTTTAGATAAGTACAACTTAACCCCACTGGAAATCAGTGACAAAAACAAGGGGAAGTTAGTACAGAAGTTGGTAAGGAAGTATGAACGGATACAGAATGATACATCAGTACAACAAAGGTACACTTGTATATACTTTTTGAAGGCATTGTAAACTTTTTCTATAAGTATATTCCTAGGGGGAGTACTTAGGCAATATTTTGATGAAATGTATAGAAGTAATGATAAGTGTTTTTTCCACTAATATCAAAGGGGTAGATTGTTAATCTCTAAGTTCTATTGATGATTAGTGACCAACACTTAGTCATTCAATTAGGCAGTTTTAGTTGGCTATCATTGTGGCTGAGCTAAAACTATGCAAGGCCGAGAAACATTGCCGAGCAGTTTTTCAATTTGCCGAGTTACATTGCCGAGCCAAGAAGGATACAGGGATGTTAAGTGCTGAGCGACAGACAGTCAAGTGCCGAGCAGAATAGTTTTTGTATACATGTCTGGAATGATACAAACTTCAAGGATAAGTGATCTAGCCAACTTGTATAAGCTTTTTGGGCCAACTAATGTATGTATTTAGTATTCTTCTACGGAGTTAGTTATGCATTTAATTGTTTTATCCTATGCATGACTCATTTGTAAGCATTAATTATAATACCATCAAGGTATGGATATCATATCTTGATCACTATCAGATTTGAACAGGTATATTAGATTGCTTCTAAACCCTATTTTGTAAGTGTGTATGGTGTGTGGCGACTGCTTTTTCAGAAGTGAAATGCACAAAGGGTTATTTTTTTAAGAAGCAGAGATCAAGTAGAGAAAGAACATAGTGAACAACAGAGTAAAGTTATATCAGATTATGAGATCATAGAAGGTACTGGAAAGAGGAGATCCGTCATCAGCATCAGAGTGCATATCAAAGGATCAATACTTGAGAATTTTTAATCATTGTATCAGGTGAAAATCTCTTAACAGAGTGGTTCTAGCAGACCTTTCTTAAATCTCCTAATAGAGTGCTTACTTCATTGTAAGTTTCAAATCCTTTCATAGGGTAGATTGTAATGATCTAAAGCTCTTAACTGGGTAGACCTTTAACAGGGTAGATTACATTTTGTAAACAAACATTGTAACCTTAACAGGTACACTTTATTATTGTAGTAGTGGAGAATATTGTGGGTGTCATCCCCACCCCAGTTTTACCTATTTGGGTTTTTGGGTTACCAAGTTATTATGTTATGAGTTGTTTACTTCATTGTATGATTGTTATCTAAGTTTACAGAGATTACATTTGATTCATGTATGTATGAATGTGGATCAGTTTGTTTTAAGTGTTTAATTTTGAAGATCTGATTCACCCCCCCCCCCCTCTCAGTATCTTTTTTTCCCATTATTGTATTTCCAATAGTCGTGCCTACAGAAATCATGAGATCCATGGGATTGCAAGTAGATACTCCTCATGGGAGGTGTTAAGCAATGGATTCAAGAGAAATCCCTATTGTTGGAACCATTAAAGCCTTACATTAAAAATTATCCATATGCCCTAATACAATATTGACTATGAGTGTACTGGTGGTTGATATCCCACCACATTATGGAATGTTGTTGTCCATAAAATGGAGTGCTTCAATGGGGGGCGGTATTCAGTGTGATTTGTCCTATGCCACTTTCAATATTGCTAGGAATAATGTAAAGGTGTCTAGAGAGGGAAGAACACCTCATATGATAGAGTTACATGAGGATACAAATATTAATTACTATGTTGATATTGATATGGAAAATTTTAGAATAAAAAGGAGTGCTCACCGATGTAAGAATATTTATCCTTTGGTGAAAGAGTTAACTATACAAAGTGATAGTTTATGGCAAATATATTTTGATGGAGCCTGTTCAAAAGAAGGATCAAGAGTTGGAGTCTTGTTTCTCCATTAGGTACTATATTTAAATATTCTTTTATGTTATCATTTAAGTGTACAAACAATACAACTAAATATGAGGCTTTGTTTCTAGTGATAGACATTGCTGCTAAATATAGTATAAAGTGTTTAAAGGTTCATGGTGACTCAGAGTTAGTAGTATCCCAAGTAAGGTCCAAATATGTTGTGAAGAATGATAGAATAAAGATGTATAGACATGCTATTTGGGACCAAATTGAATTTTTTTATGCCTTCAATATAAATTGGATAGAAAGGTCTAAAAATGTTATGGCAGATTTCTTAGCTAATGTTGCTTTGAAAACTAATGATTTGACCTTAAATGGGGTATCAATTGTTGAGGTTAAAACAAGACCAGTTGTCCTTGACAATATTTACAACTGGTAAGTATTTGAAGATGACCAAGATATCCTTAGATTTCTTCAATGCCTTGATTATTATGTAGACTAGCACATAGATTGCAATAATTTACTTGAGGTCATTGATGGTAAGGATTGTATACTAGGGGATGAGGTTTTCCAATTAATTTCTAACCAGATTCCTAAGGGATTGGTAGAACTAGAGACATTGTTTGCTAGTCAGAATGAACATACAACAAGAATAAGCAATGCCAAGATTGAGGATTTAGAGGAGATAAATTTGGGATCAGATACCACTCCTCAGATAGTTTATATTGGAAAAGGATTGGATTCCCATGTCAGAACTATTTTGATAAAATTATTGAGAAAACATAAGCATGTGTTTGCATGGTCATATGAAGATTTAAAAGCTTATAGGGAAGACCTTTTCCAGCATGAAATCCCACTCAAAATAGATGTGAAACCATTCAGACAAAAATAGAGACCCATTAGTCCATTGTTGGCTCCCAAGATGCAACATGAGTTGATGAAATTAAAGGATGCATGAATTATCTAGCCTATCATACATTCAACTTGGGTTTCAAATCTAGTACCAGTGAGAAAAAAGAATGGTGATATAAGATTGTGTGTTGATTTCAGAAATCTTAACATTGCATCCTTGAAAGACAATTATTCTCTATCAAATATGGAAGCAATGTTGTATAAGGTTACTGGTTGTGATCTATTATCAATGATGGATGGTTTTTCAGGCTACAACCAGGTACTTGTAAAAGATTCAGAACAATTTAAGACTGCATTTACTACTCCATGGGGAACTTATGTATATATTAGAAGTTCATTTGGATTAATAAATGCAGGAGCAACTTTTCAGAGAGCCATGGATGTAGCATTCAAGGATTTTATTGATCTGTTCATGGTTATCTACCAAGATGATTTGACTGTGTTTTCTAAGAAAGTAGGGGATCATTGTGAATATCTAGAAAAAAAAATCAATAAGGCTTTAAAATATGGTGTTTCACTGAATCCTAGAAAGTATCAATTTGCAGTCACAAAAGGAAAGTTATTGCGACATATAGTGTCCAAAGATGGAGTAAGGATAGACCTTGAGAGAATAGAAGCTATTCAAAAGGTCACTGCTCCAATAAATATCAAAGGTGTGCAATCTTTCCTAGGAAAGATCAATTTTGTTAGAAGATTCATTGCAAATTTTGCTGAAATTGTCAAGCCAATCATTAAGTTATTAAAGAAAGATGCAAAGTTCTAGTGGAATGAAGAAGCTCAATTAGCATTTGAAAAAATTAATCAAGCAGTACAGGAGGCCCCTATTTTAAAATCTCCTGATTACTGTAAGCCTTTTTCTTTATTCTCATTTGCATCCTTTTATACTATTGCTGTTGTTTTACTTTAGAAAGATGAAGAGGGATTTTAACATCTAATTGCATTCTTTAAAAAATCTCTCCAAGCTACAGAACTCTATGAAATGATAGAGAAGCAGGCTTATGCTTTGGTGAAAGATGTTAAATCATTCAGACCCTACTTGGTTTGTGTCAAAGTTCTTGCATATGTACCTCATTTAGTAGTAAAGGACATTCTTACTCTATCAGAAGTAACTGGTAAGAGATGTAAATGGATTAATAGAATTCAGGAATTTAACTTAGAAATCCATATTACTAAATTGGTTAGAGGACAAGGTTTAGAAAAACTTATGACAGAAGAAAATCTAGACTTGGTACAAGTGAATAATATAGTGATACAAGATTCAACAATAACAAGTATTGAAAGACATCCATTCTATGTTGATATCATGTATTACCTTAAGAATGCCAGGTGTCCTGAAGTCATGTCAGACAATCAAAAGAGGAGTCTCAAATTACAAGCTCATAAGTACACCCTAGTTCAAGGAGACTTGTATTGGAAGGACAGAAATGGTGTACTGTTATTGTGTTTAGATAAGAGCCAAGCTGAGAAAATACTAGTTGAAATGCATGCTAGAGTATGTGGAGGACACTTTTCTGCTAAGACTATTGCTCATAAGATTTTGAGTGTTGGATATTATAGGCCTAGAATATTCAAGGATACTCATGCATTGTCAGAAAATGTGAGCCTTGCCAGAGGTTCTCAAATAAGTTAAAGTTCTCAAGTGCCCTGTTATTGAACCCTGTGAGTGCTTAAGCACCTTTTGCAATGTGGGGTATTGATTTTATTGGAGAGTTTTTAGAGAAATCCAGTGGAGGACATAGTTGGATACTTGTTGCCACTGATTATTTTACCAAGTGGATTGAAGCCATTCCCACTAAAAAAGAAACAAGCAAAGTGGTTACTACTTTTTTACTGGAAAACATTCAAACCATATTTGGTGTCCCTGCCAAGCTAGTGATGGATAACGCTATGTGTTTTAGATCAGATGAAATCAAGGATTTCTGCAATGAATATGGGATCATAATGTCTTACTCATCCCCATATCATCCTCAGGAAAATGGCTAGGAAAAATCCAGTAATAAAATCCTTTTGAATATTTTAAAGAAGACCTTGGAAAACAACAAAATAGCTTGGCACACAAAGTTGGAACTAGCTCTATGGGCTGATAGAATAATAGTAAAGAAAGAAACAGGTAAATCACCTTTTGAACTTGTGTATGGTTTGCAATCTAGAATGCCTATGAACAATTTGTTACCAGTATACAAGTTTATTTAGGAAGAAGAGCTAGAAATGTCTGACCCAATGCAAGATAGAATAATGCAACTAGCAGAGCTTCATGAAATCAGAAGAGAAGGTCAGAAATAGAACATAAAATTGCAACAGAAAATGAAGTATCTTTTTTATAAGAGAGTAGGTAGCAGAAAATTTATACCTGGTGATCTAGTACTCTAATGGAATGCAAGAGCAGAGGATAAAGGGAAACACAAGAAGTCTGAATCATTATGGCTTGGTCCCTTTATTGTTTCTCAGAGATTTGGTAAAGATTCCTATATCTTGAAAAAAATGGATGAGGAATAATTTGAATTGCCAGTGCATGGGCAATTTTTGAAGCCTTTTCTTCACTTGAGAATGAAAATTTTATGCACAAGTAAAATTTGTATCATATGTATATAGGTGTGTTTCTTTATGTTGTGTGTTTCCTTTCTGCAATAGGTTATTCAGAATCAACAAGAGTAGTCTGCAACCAAAGATCTATGGTTCTTGATATAAAATTATGTTTAAACATCCTCAGATAGAGCCAATGTTGGTTGTATTTCCAGTTTTGAAGTCTTGCTTTTAAGATTTTTGAGTTCCCAGTTAGAAGTTTGCGTTAAGTGTCAAATCCCTGTCCAATGCTATAATTTTTCCTTGAAAATGATGATTTTAGCCATGAACCCAGTGAGAAATGTCCAAAAACCTAAGTCTTAGGTCATCCTCTGTTCAAAAATGGCTAAAACCCTAATTCTCTGAGTAATTCTCTGAGTCATATTTCTATTTTGAAGTTACTTTATCGTAACTTAAAGTCTCTGATATGTAATGTGCCTTTTTTAAATTTGGGTCGCAAAGTCTCTTAAAGCATCTAAGAATATTCCATTTTATTATGAGACTTAACAAAAATGCCTTGGTCACGTTGTCTCTCAAAGAAAATAATATACTTCAAATGGAAGGGAAACTTAGCATGGACCATCCATCTTCAGTTTCATCTAACGGTGGTTGAGAAGTCTCGTAATAAACCCAGCAGTCTAAAAATCTTTCAGCAAAACTGAGTTCCTTTGGTCGCTAAGTCTCCTAAGTAAATCAGAGTTAAATGTCAGGTTTCAATATTAATGTTAGTTGTTGGGTCTTAGAAGAAAGTAAGAGTTAAATAAAAAATCATGAGACTTAGTGACAACCATTAGATTAGAAGAAGATCCAATGGTTGGTGTTAAGTCACTGAGAAAGTTTGAAAAGTAAAAAATGATTCAGCGATAAAGAGACAAAAGGATAACATTGAGACACATGTTCAAATATGCAATGGTTATTTGTAGGTCACATAGTCTCTGATAAAACTTTGAAGTAAATAATATATTTGGCAACTTAAAAATGATAGTCGCATAGTCTCATAATAAATTAGGGTTTTCCTTGAAGATTTGGAGACTTAGCGTAGACCGTTAGATGCAGAGAAAAGAAAATCTATGGTAGTCGAGTAATCTCCAGATAAATGTGACAAGTGAAAATTTATTCAGTGATTATGAGATAAAGTATAGTCGTGTTATCTCGAAGTAAATTATTATTTAAAAGGTTTTCTCAGTGAAAAGGAGATTACACAGTCGTGAAGCCTCTAAAAGGAAACTAAGGTTTAAGATGAGTTATTAGAAGCCTAAGTCTTAGAAAGAATATGAGTCAAGTAATTTCATTTTGTGACTAAGAGATAACCATTGATCAGGAAGTTGATCATGTGGTAGGTGGAAAGTCTCATAAAGAAACCATAGTTAAGGGTAACTCTCAATGATAAGGAGACAATGCAGTCGCAAGGTCGCTAATAAGAGAACCAGAGTTTGAACAAAGGATTTTCTTCAGGGCAAGATGTATAGTTGCTAGCCAATGGAATTTAAGAGATTTATGACAGCCTGTTAAGAGGTAGCTGAGTTGTATTCAAGATAGCCAATCAAATCAAATCTGGATCCTCTTCGAATATAATAAGGGTTTTCATGAAAAGGTACTCATTCAAATTTGATCTCCTATCAATTTTAGAGGCTACGACTAGGAAAAGAAATTGATTTCACAACACAAAGAATTGAAGGCAGAAGTGATTAAATTGAAAATATATGATTTATGCATTGATGGTTCAAAAATGAATAGATGTTGTCGTTAATCATTGCATTTTCACAAAAAAAATTATCATTTTTAGAGCAAAACTTGCTAAGTAATTAGTGTGTGCAGAAAATAGAGCTGCTAGGATTCGTAGAGTGAAACAAGCAGGTTTTCAGTCCAGAATCTAGGGAATTTAAGTGATAATCAGTGCTCCAAAAGAAATTGAGTGATTTACAGTTGGAATTGAATGTTTTGGGGATAAATTTGTTTAGATATTTGTAAAGATAAAGTGTGATCAGAACAAAGGATAGGATGAGTCAAGCAGTGAGTGTTGCTTCTACTAGCGGGAGAAGTGGGGATACAGAGGAAGATATAAAAGGAAAGAGGAATTACTCAGAGGAATTTATCACTTTGTTGCCTGGATCCAGCCAAAATAGAAAGGTAAATGCCAAAAATCTCCTTGATGATTTGTCATACATTAGGGATGCTAAAACTCCAGGTTCTTTTGGTTATTCACTTTTCAATTTCTTCTTCAAAAATAGTGATGAACCTGTTCCTATTTCAAACCCATGGACTAGTGGATTAGCAAAATTAGTAGTCCCTGATATTTTTGTAGATGTTGATTTCATTCTAGAGATGGCCAGTATGTATGATGTCCTTACCAAGACCATAAAAAAGGATGATGGAAAAGCCCTTGTAACCCTAGATAGAAATTCATTCATGAAGGAGTTAAATGTATATTCTCCAATGTCTACAGAGATAAATTTAAAAGGTTTAGAGGCCATATATATAAGAGTCTAGTGTTGCATCAAATTTGATTTAGGAGTATCATGTTCCTAGAAAGATTAATAATTACATAGCGCCTATCCCATGAACTACTCCCTACTACTATAATGACCTCAACTTTTATATGAAGTATATTTCCTATGCACTATGCAGAGTTTTGGGAGTGGATGGAGGGTCTGAGAGAATAAGTTAAGATATCCTTATGATTGTCTTAGATATGTAGAGCCCTCGTATTAGCACAAGATATGATTATATTCAGTATATAATTGACAAAATGCATCAAGGGTTTGTTGATATCTGAAACAAGGAGAAAAATCCTAAATTCATGCATTATTCCATATTGATGCATTTAATTATGTATTACAATTTTCCTCTTATGAACTGCCAGAATCTGAGGCCTCAGTGGTTTTATCAAAATCAAGCCAACCCAATACAATTCTGGTTAAGGGTATGGAACTATACATCTATAGAAAATGAATTATGTGCTTTTCAGAATTGGATGGTATATCCAATCCTCAAGTTTTTGGGTTTAGACAATACTAGGCTACCAATGAAGGTGTTGCAATTGCTGAGGCCATGCCAATGTGTTGATAAATGGCCAGGAGACCACAATTGGGGGGACTTTTACTATGAAAAGAATTACACTTTGATAAGGGTTTATGGTTGTACTCACCAACCCCATATTCTTCCATTACATGTTCCACCTAGAATTGCAGCAATGGAGTTCATCTGATAGTTGATTTTAACAGATAGGGAGCACCTGGCTCCTCATAGAAAGGGTACATTTACCCCTAGACAATTTAGGATCTACAACTTCACAATTGGAAAAAGGGTAGTGGATCCAGTGAATAATTGGTTAAGTCATTATAGGATGAATGTATCCCTTTGTAGATACATTGACACAGAAGGTTCATAATGAGTGCCAAGAAGCTCTTAACACCTATTATTCCCTATACTAGAGAACATGAGCAATGTATGGAGGAAGACCTCATTAGAAACATAATGGAGGATGAAGAAGTCAATCAAAGGGCTCATAAATTTAATGAATTCATGGATTTGGAGAGACAAGTGAAGAGGAAAAGAATCTCTTTTGGGGGTTTCTTCCCAGCATTACATATCTAAAAATACTTGATGCCATGATTGAGTCTTACAATGTGTTATGTGAACAACTTAAGGATGCACTTATAGTGAAGGATAAAGGCCATAAAGGGCATTCTTCATCAGAATATGGAGAGGATAGTGATGGAGGCTATTCAGTTCCTAGCCCCCCTCCAATGGATCAACCATTTGTTGCAAAACAGGCAACATAAGGAGAAAATGTAACTGAACTGACAGAGGTACCTAAGACTGAAGTCACTAATGAGCCTCGATTAAAGAAACAAAGAGTAGAAATAGGGGATCCATCTCATGATAAGAAGAAAGAAAATAAAAAGGATAGAATTTGTGCTCTCATCACTGGTGATAGGGCCTATGATCATCAACTTATAAAGTAGATAAGACTAGGAAAAAAGCTAGAGAAAGATGATGAAGAGGAAATTGAATTGCCTCTTCTAACATGCACATATGAGAGATTGTTGTATCAAGAGAAATTATCAAGTGATGATAACTTTATCAAGACTAAAGAATTTAAAGATTTTCTTATTTGGAACAAGCAGAAGTAGGTGGGGGCACAACTACAATTGGCAAGAGGAGATCTGGTGACAAGTGAGGCCTTGCAGGTATTGCAAGAATATGACTCTGAGTCAGAAGAAATAACACCAGAAGAAGCTAGGGAGTTGGTAAATTCCAATGGAATGTTGTTGGTGGGAGGATGGAACTTAGCCCCAGATTTCATAATTGACCAAATAAGGAAGCAACCTAATGTCAAGCTATCATCAGAAATCTAGGTTGGATACATGATAAGAGGATTTAGATATAATCTAAAATCCCAGGCCCTAGCAATGTGGAGCTTAGAATCAAAGGATCAAAAGCCGTCCTTGCTGAATATACAAGAGAAAATGGAGGGGGAAAAGATCATTTAGTATGTCCAAAACACAATAGACATGGAAATTTCTCAGGTTCTCACCCATTTTGCACAACTAAATGAAGCTAAGGCTGCCCAGATGTCCGAGAGATTTAATAGATTGGCTAGTGAAACCAGTGATATAGTTAAGGACATGGAGTTGTGTCTGATAAAAATCAAATCATAGGAGAAGCTAATAGAGGAATTGACACAAAAATTGCTAGAGATGCCTGAAGTTGCCCCTCTGGTACACAAAGAAGGAAAATATGTTGAGATTCAAACAAAGGATACAGAGTATGCGGTAGCAAAAATAGAGCAAGGGATTAAGGAGCATAATAATGTTGTTTTGGGAGCATTAATGGCAATTTTGCAGCATAGGATAAATGTTTAAAAGGATAAAGTGGATGTAGTATATGGAGCCTATCTTAATTTGCTAGGCATGCAAGTTGAAGTAAACAATTTTGTATCAATTTTGAATCCTTATTATACTACATGGTCAGTAAGAACCAGATTATTTGAGAGGTTAGCATCTTTGCAACCATTGAGATCAGATTTATCAGAGATAGTAACTCAAGTTGGGGAGGATATAGAATAGATAGGGGTGACCTTGTCCTTTTTCCAAAGGCAAGGAAAATCAGATTGAGGCAAGAATTAATATGTTTGGGCCTAACTACAATAGATTTGTGCCACCAATCAGATCAATAGATAATCAAATCAAGCCACTAGGGGTATGGAGCTCAAAATTTGACATTGCATTACCTAGTAAAGAGGTATATGTTTCTGAAAAAGGAGAATTAGATATGGAAAGATATAATAAGATTCTAGATGAGGCCTTTAAGGCAGAAACAGATTTTAATGAATTCATTACAGATGTCAAGAGCATTACGGATGCAAGGTGGGAAAGACAGAAGACCCAATTGGAGAACATTCAGAGCTTTGAATGACCAAAGGAAGATGATTTCATAGCATGGGATGTTTTAACAAAGCCCAAGAAGAAAAATCCTATCACTGTTGCCCTGGATGTTATTGATGAAGAATAGGAGGACACATGGCACCTTCTCTTTGAGCACAAGAAGGTTAGTCATCTTGAAGACTAGTGTAAATTAACTTGTAATGGCGGTCACTAGGTATCACTAAAAATATCATAGGCTATATTGAACACATACAAACAAAGGTGCCAGAGATCGCAAGAAGATAGAGAACAAATCAGATTTCATTCTTCATTTTTGTCCATCCACCGCTTGGCTCCTTCTTGTCTTTTGTCTTTTCTACATTTTTAGGGCTAGGTCTTAAACCATCTGAAGCTTATTGCATCCTTACTTCTTAAGGATTCCAAGATGGTTTTAGCCTCTAAATAGAGCATATTGTAACATTTTTGAGAGATGATGGAATATAATTACAAGGTAGACTACTACAATTTTGTCTGAGCCTCTGTACTTTTGGTCTATTGAATGTATTTTGAAGCAGTTAGACATTAATAAAATACATTGAAATATCTATTTTATATATTGTGGTATCTATTTTATCTTTGTTCAAGATTTTATGTGTTTATTTGTAAGGCATTTAAATACATCAATTGCAAGGTAGTTATGCAATCATTTGTGAAGTCCTTCAAGGAAGGAGTAATTCTTTCATATGATCCCAGGAAGTTGAATATTAATATTAAGATCTAATAAACAAAGTTATAGGAGTGAGTGGAGAGTTTTTGAGGCATTCTACCTAGATTACATCTATTTTCATTAGTCACCTAATTGTGGATTTATATTCAAGGTTGACTCTGTGTCCCATTGTATCAGGCACTGGTTTATGGTTTTGCTAGTAATTTTTCATCATCCAAATATTTAATAACAATCAATAAAATTACATTACACTCATAAGAAAGCATACATTAATAAGTAATTGTATTAACAAAGTATACAATTCAACTTGTTGATTCCTTCAAGAGAGAATCAAATAGGTTGCCCCTCGTAAGTTCAGAGAACTATAAAAGGAAGAAGGATGAGAATCCTTATCACATTAATATTTGCTATTGTCAAGATAATAGTTTGGTTTATTAAGCTATGTATCAGGTTAATCATAGTTATTGGTACAGTAAAAGGCATTCATCAAACTAGTAAGAAGACATAATCCACTATAATAGGTACTGTAAATCAGTAATCATTTAAAGGTAATACCTGTCTAAGTCTATGGATCTCAAAAAAGAAGGAGGATCTTATCCAATCCTCATCAATTAGGCTTTTCTTGCATATAATATATTGGAAATATACAAGAGAAAGCATTTATACTATTTTGAAAAGATACTTGCAAGAAAAATCCCTAACAAATCATTCGAACAATGTGGGTAGAAAACTTGAGCAATTATCATCAAAAAAAGGTGCCAATTCTACTAGTGCTTGGGCATGAATTCTTAGAGAGCTATGGAAATAAAATTTGAACGGATCTTTTCTTATGTTTGAGTTTATATTTTGGTATTCTTCTTGTTGGATGAATTTTTTCTTGTTCCAGGTTTGTGCAGACAAAATCCTTTATGAAAATATCTGCCACGTCAGTGAGAGACTCAACTTGGAGAATTTCTTGGTGGTTTCATACAAGATTTATAGATTGAGATTATTTGTGAGTTTTATATTAAAAAATAATTGGAGTTTATTGCATATTAGATTGAACAAGGCTAATTTTGAAGGGAGTTGAAGAGATTATTTTTTGTTTTTGTTGGTTATGATACTTCCTTGGGAAAGTCATAAATCTTCTTTACTGGTTGTACTACTCTAGTGAGGCAATGGGAGTTGGATAAGAAGGTATCTATGGTTTGAGTGAGGTTTACAACTTCTTGGGATGCATTTGGGTTTGCTTCAAACATTCCTATTTGTCACACAACCTTTGGAGGGTACTTTGGAGTGTAGCATCTCATTTCTACATTGCTAGTTTGCAAATTTCAATGCCAAACCAAAATTCTTCATTGTTCGAGTCTATAGGTATGGTTAAAACACATTTGAAATGTGATTTCAAAAAATAGTTTGATCATATTTTCATAATGTATTATATCTACAGTCCAGAAATTAGATATGAGTTATTTTAGCTTTAAAGGTTTCCATATTAATATTATTTTCTAAGCTATTTTATTACTGCAAGCATTTTTATTATCAAACAAATATTTTGGACTTCTCTTTCTTCTTTAAACACTTGAAAATAGAAAAAAACAAAAAAAAACAAGGCAAGACAAGGTCATATATTACTATTTTTGTATGGACAAACCTAAATCCAAAACCCAAACTACTACCAAGGCCAATAACTTAAGTACTAGAATTGCAACTTGCAATTGTCTCGATAAAAATATATACAAAATGTAGAATCATGGACATGGAAGATGAATTGTTTGACAAAATGTCTTAGATACATGTCATCATAAATTGCAAATCTTTCAGAAGATGCATAAAATGAATTTGTTAAAATAGTGTATTAAAGTTGTAGAAGCAAGTATCTTTCTTGAGAATGTCTAAGCGTACCAAAAGATAAAGATATTTTCAATTTCTCAAGATAATATCATGAAAATGCTGACAAGTGGCTCATTTAGGAGTGTTCAGGAACACATTAGGGTTTTCATTTATGGAAACACATCAGTTATGAATGATCGCTTGGAGTGGAACACAGTTTTGGAGTTAAGGCTTGCAAAATGACTAAGTCTAGAAAGTAGTTTACAGGGTACAAGAGTGCAATTTTGGGAAGCGAACACTATATATGATGAATGAAGGCATGAAAGCTTAAAGAAAGCTATTTTAGGGTATGCTAGACCTTTATTTAAGGTCACTTGAGTTTTGGAGTTCAGAGATGAAAGATACAGATGTTTGAAGATATGTGAAGACAATGATACTATGAGACAGAGCAGTTGAATGGTTGCGATGATTGAGGGAGTGTAACGTGGACTCTAAACGTGCTATGTTGGATTTGGATTGTGTATTACCTATATTTTGATAGTGTATGATCAGTGACTTTGTATTTACTTTTTGTATAAATATTGGTTCCATTTTGTGATGTATTTGGGAGTTGACTAAGTATATAATAATGTGTGTGTGTGTATACATATATATATATATACATATATATATATATACATATGTATATATACATATATATATGTGTGTGTGTGTGTGTGTATATATATATATATGTATATGTATGTATACATATATATATACATATGTACACACACACACACACACACACACACACATATATGTGTGTGTGTGTGTATATATGAAGACCTTTTGAGAAGCAAAGTATGGAATGGATGAATTGTGATGTCGGAATCATACAGATGGTCATGCAAGCTACAACTGGAACTACCTAAGCATAGAAGATGCTTGTTTATGTTCATTTTGATAAAATGTTGTAACAGAGACATATTTATGATTGTATGAGCAGTGAGCTTAGTGTATACCTTTAACAAGGTTTTGTATTCTTGTAAAAGGTAAATTTACTAATGTAATATTCAGCTCCTAACATGGACATAATACTTTTAGTGCATATTTGTGGGTACCATCCCCATCGATGTTTTCCCTTTTCTAGGGTTTCCTCAAGAACAAATTCATGGTGTTATGAGTTGTGTGTTTTGTGTTTATGTTCTTTTCATTTCAGCAATTATCCGGTTAAGTTGAAAGTTGATAAGTTGATAAGTTTAAGTTTAAAGTTTTGTAATACTGATTCAAACCCCNCCCCCCCCCCCCCCTTCAGTATTACTTAATCCTAACAATTGGTATTAGATCTATTGGCCCTTGGAGAGAAAGTCTAACAACTTAAGGGAGATCAAGATGGATTGTGAAAGTTTGGAAGAAAACTTTGAAGAAACACTTAAAAGACCTTGATAAGGCTAAAGTAGAAAATGGAGACTTGAAATTCAAATTGAGAAGAGAAGAAGGTTTCACAAGAAACTGGATGAACAACTTGAACTATCCAAGAGTCATATACAAGATCTTATGAATAAGATAAAAGAGGATTCAGACAGTGATACTTCAGGTCAGATAAAACAACTTGAACAATAGAAAGATACTTTGAATCTTGATCATGAAACTACTTCTTTTTAGATGGACAAAGAGATTCAACAAGTAAATAATTATAGAAACAAAATTGATGAAACCTTAAAAGGTGCTAATATTCAGATGGGACAAATGCAGATTGAACTGGATGACTATAAGAACAAATATCTAGAATTAGAGAAATACAATCAAATCATAAAGGGAGAACTTGTTGGGGCTAAGAAACATATTGAAAAACTTCATATGATCAGTGATAAGATTGATGAGCAGAGAGATAGGCAAAAACCTAAAGGAGACATGACTGGAGTTGGCTTCAATGAAGTTGAATATTCAAAGACTCGGGAAGAAAAATCTAAAGTGAAGACTGATGAAGAAAGACCTACTCTTGAAGAACCTAGAGAATACATCATACCTTTCAGAGGTAGATAATTTGGATGCAACAAGATTGGACACATAAAGAGAGACTGTAGAGGTAAAATTTGTTACAAATCCTTTTTTGGCTATTGTTTCAATTGTCGTGCATATGGACACAAGAAGGCAGAATGTAGGAATCCTGATCAATAAAAAACCAAGCAAGATTATAATAGAGAAGGAACAACAACTAAGATCACATATTACAAATGCAATAAATTTGGGCACATCATAAAGTATTGTAAGTTGCAGATTAAACAGAACACACCACCTCCTACATGCTACAAATGTCATAATCTAGGACACATAGCAAAGTTTTGCAGATACAATAGAACTGAGAACTAAAGTGGACCTCCTCCTACTGATTTAAAGAAGAATATTGGTGATTCTAAGAGTATTGCAGATGAATTTAATAGTCATTTTAGGAAAGGAGGAGATATTAATAGTGATAAGATATGGAAGGTAAAAGAACCAAGTGAAGAAAAGGTTCAAGGAGAGTGGGTAGATGCTACTGAGTATTCATCTGATGCTAACATTGCTACATCAACCTAGATGGTCAAGCATGGCCTTAGGGGGAGCATTGGATTGAAACATTAGAAATCTATCCAGTCCTTGATTATGAAGATTAAGCTCTTGTGAGATTAGGGAGCGTATGTATATATGTTATGGAACATGCATCTATGATCGCATAGCTTTAGAATCTATATCCCGTGATCCCTAGATTATTATTTGACTGGATCATGTGCAAAGATGAGTTTGTGGGGAACTGTTTCATTTCTTTACACAAAAAAGTATAAGGACATACAAAGGAAATTATCTAATCATCATTCAAAGAGCAGAACTGAAGAAGAACAAAGATTTGAGCAATAAGAACAAAGAAACCAATGCATTATGATTGGACGAAGCAAAAATTCATAAAATCGACAATTAAAAGGTATTTAGATCACTCACAAACTTGTGAATATGGATACACCGATGATATTTGATGTTTCTGAGAGACCTACACACAAGTTTAAAAGACATCCTTGCAAATCCACTGAGGATGGTCTAGAAGGCAGGTTTTCACAAATGCCCTATGAATTTCTTCATGTAGAGGATATTAGGGCTTATATCCATTGCAAGTATGAATCCTTAGGAGATTTTGAGATCTTCAAGGAAATGAAGGATATGATTAAAGAGGACAAAAAGTGGAAAGATAAGTTTTCTCATCTTAAGAATCTGAGCATAATGAAGATGACAGAATTACATGAGTTTGACAAAGAAGAATGGTTTA
This sequence comes from Thuja plicata, assembly GCA_018584345.1. NCBI lineage: Eukaryota > Viridiplantae > Streptophyta > Pinopsida > Cupressales > Cupressaceae > Thuja > Thuja plicata. The sequence continues at coordinate 431,282 of MU227375.1, read as the reverse complement.
GAATCTTGTTGAGTAGAGTGCATGACCAATTCATTTGGATTGGTGAGTTTCTTGTCAAGATTTGTAGTGATTTGATCCATGACATTATTGGTATGGATAACTTTGGAGTCATTTGTGTTGCTGAGAAGAACACCAAGAAGTAGGTAGAAACCCTAACTCACTTGAGATGGGATAAGCAGGCAATGACAGTGGTTAACATCTTCCAGCAAGATCTTAGATTGGTTAGGACAGTTCTTGGATACAAAATTCATTATAGAAGCTGACCTAGCTCTTTTGTTGCTGGTGTTATAATGATGGCATACAATATGGTAAAAGAAAATGTCAAGTATAATCTATGCGAAGTTCTTACACAAAATTTCATGGAGAATGTGAAACAAGTAAAGAGAGATAGAACTAAGGCATTCAGATTTGGATCAATTTTGATACATATGTATATAAACAATGTGCATAGGTTTCTAGGTATGCACCCTAGAGCTTGGAAAGATAATGAACCCACTGCTCTACAAGTATCAAATAGCTACAAAAGATAGAATAGCACATGGGTAGATGGAGAACTATTTGCAATGATCAAAATCCTACAAAGAGAGATGAAACAGATAATGAGAATACAAGAGGAAATGGTAGAAAAGTACAAGGAGACATTTTGTTTCATGGTTGAAACTAATTGTGTTTGTTTTGAGGAAGTTGACCCCAGGATGAAGTGGTGTTACCCTATGGGGTATGAAGTAACTAAAGAAGTATTAACCATGCAGGTTGAGAATATACTGTCTTCAGAGTTAGATACATTAGAGTAAATATGGGGTATATATGAGGAGAAATCATCTAAGATCAGAGAAGAGCAAACTAGGACAACTAGGAGAAAGAAAATTGAAAATGTTGTAGATACTCTAGCAGGAAAAGTTGGAATTAGAAAAGAAGAGATGAAGGAGATAAGAAGGAAGATGATTGAGAGATAATCCAGAGGGGAGAGCTTTTCCCCTACATCTCTTCCACCTCTAGACACTGAGAGGACTTCTATTCCACCTTCTATTGTGGCAGAAGTACCTATGGAGACTTTGTAGACTGTGAAGGTTGCTGAAACCCCTGGGAAGAGAACCAGACCCTCTAAACAAAGCTTGCCACCCAGGAAACATAGGACTAATGAAAAAAATAAAACAAATGTAGAGAAGGAAGAAGAGAAGAATAAAGAAGCAGAGGAGAAGAAATCACAAAACAAACATGTGAGCAGACAACTCTGGAAACCTAACTTGAAAATGACAGATAAAAGAGTTGTGGACCAAGGAAAGTTAAATCAAGTAAGAAAATTCTTTGACAGATATGGTTATAATGATAAAATCCCAATAGAAGATATTGTGATTAAGTACATGTTATTTTTCAAGAATAATTTGTTAGATATCTGGTTGGAAGCGTTCCTTAAGATCTATATGATAAACTTGAAGTGAGGAAACAGTTGGCACTACAAGAAGATGATCAAATAAGGGTAAAATATATTGAAGACATATTACCAGTAATATCATATGATGAGCATAACATAATTATTAATGCACTGAAACCTCTATTAAGAACTAATTCCAGGATGATCAAGACAATCACAAGAAACTATGATGAGCTAATCGAGGATACTCAAAAGGTGATAGACAAAATCCTTATGGCAGTTGAGTCTAAGAAGCTCACACCTCCTATACCTAAGGCTACTAAGCCTAAACCTATCCTAAAGGGAGAGTACTCCAAGCCTTCAATGATCAGCATTGACTCACCTAAGGATGGAGAGGATAATAGTCAGTTTTTTAGTATAGTAAAGCAACTAGATTTCTTTATTGTTGGTGTGCCTATGGTTTTGAACATGTCACTAGATACAGATGATCCCTTTGAAGGAAATATTGAAAATGTGCTTGAGCATGATAAATACAAAGTAAAATCTATTGAGGGAGAGCCCTCTAAGAGTGAAGAGGAAGCAAGCATTTCTGAGGTTGTGAAGGAACCAAAGATTAAGGTTGAAGTGAAACAAGAAATACTAACACCTGTTTCTTCAACCTTATTATTGGAAAGTGGGGAGAGAAATTTGAGTACAAATGTGGAGAGTATGGACGAGGATGAGATGATGAATCTATCCTATGTTTTATTTGCAAAAGCTAAGGAGAGATCGAAGTAGAAAATAGAGAAGAAGTCAAGGGTATTGAATAGGGCAGTTGATATCGTCAAAAAAATCCTACATATACCTCTTACTTTCCAAGGAAAGGACACTGTAAATAACTTGAACAAGGAATTTGATGAATTTTAAAGTCACTATGATTCCTTAGAGAAGATCGTAGAATAAAAATCAAAACATAAATACGTAGCAAAGAAGTTAGAGGAAGTATGAAGGTTGATTGCATGGGACTTGGGCATACTAGGAAAAACAATGTCTGATGCAAAGATTTGTATGACACATGGAAGGAAGTTATACAGTTAATGTGTAAACCCTATTATACATCTTCAAAACATTGAGGACATTGTAGCAAAGGACAAACAGATCCTAGATAAGTTGATGCATAGTTGTGAGACCTCCTCACACACTGTATTAGAGTTAGACAAAGAAGTGTCTAGACTATTGGAAAAATTGTGTGTTGGAGATAGAGAAAGGGAGATTTATGGGAAGATTTGGTACGGTGAAGAGTTTTACTCCTAATTTATCAATTCTTGAGACACACCTTTCAGACATGGAGAAGACAGCGTGAGCTCTCACTGGGAACATACCTACTGTATGCACCCTAAAATGGTCGCCTAGACTTTGGGCCCCATTTATCATTTTATCAAATTTCCTGAATCAATGCTTTGGATTATTTTCAATTCAAATCAATTTCCTTGATCAAATTGTAATTAATTCAATTATTTCAATATTTCCTAAGGTTTGACCATTTTTATTTAATTAAAAGATTTAATCTCCCTTTTAATTAAATAAAATTCC
>MU227375.1:401277-415165 GCA_018584345.1 Thuja plicata | reverse complement strand
TCTTATTTAATTAAAAGATTTAACCTCCCTTTTAATTAAATAAAATTCCTCTTATTTAATTAAATTCAATTTCCCCCATTTAATTAAATAAAATTCTTCTAATTTATTTAGTTGAAAGAAAACCCCTGTTTTAATTAAATAAATAAAAATCCCCACTTAAAGCACTTTATTTGTTGAAAAAGGAAATGAATTAAATAAAAATCCCTTTTTCTTCACATCTTTCTAAGTGGCGGGTTTTTGCCTCTTAATCGTAGCCTTTGATTTTTGCCTCTTAATCTCAAACGTTCACTTTCCTTTAAAAGGAGACCTCTCCTTCTCATTTTCATATTAGGTTTTCATAATATTGTTATGCTGCAGGTTTGGAGAGCAATTTTGGAGGAGAATTTGAGCACTCAAGCTCTCTTCTTGTTTTCTTTATTATTGCATTCATGGCTCCTCATATAGATTAGAATCATGTTTATTTCCATATATTAGATTTACATTCATATTTCCTTTCATAGACTAATATGCATTGTTATCATTTAGATTAGATTTCATGTTCATGCATTCGAATCTCTCGTTTCATGGTGTATTTGCAATAGACACAACTAGGTCAATCTGAGGGCCTTCATTTTACATTCTTACACATCCATGACTAGAGAGCTATGGATCGATATTTGAGGCCTCATTCTTGAGAAATCTTGAATGGAATGATTCATAGAAGTGTGACAACATTTATGCACACACCTACTGAGTTAAAGGCAGTAGAGAAATCTTCTTTTACATTGAATGGACTCATTCATGTGAGTCAGATATTGGTAAAGAATTGGACTGAAGAAGTAAATATCTTGGAAATCTCTTTCCAAGATGTGCTTAAGATGGTCTAAAAATTTTGGTAAGCAGTTGTATCAATTTTTCTATATATTCTACATTTTTTTATACCTTTTCCATTTATGTCAAAGGGGGAGAAGAGAAGATATGAACAATGTACAGAGGAAAGATAGAGAAGATAATCTGGAATAGTAAATATGTAAAGGAGATAAAGAAGTGTAATGTATATTTTTTTGGTATTAACACTTAGTCATTTTTCAATAAGTGTTTCCGTCAATGCCAAAGGGAGAGATTGTTGGTAAGTGGCTCATTTAGGAGTGTTCATGAATAAATTAGGGTTTCCATTTATGGAAACACATCAGTTATGAATGATTGCTTGGAGTGGAACATAGTTTTGGAGTTAAGGTATGCAAAATGACTAAGTCTAGAAAGCAGTTTACAAGGTACAAGAGTACAATTTTGGTCAACGAACACTGTATATGATGAATGAAGACATGAAAGCTTAGAGGAAGCTATTTTGGGGTATGTTAGACCTTCAGTTAAGGTTGCTTGAGTTTTGGAGTTCAGAGATGAAAGATGCAGATGTTTGAAGACATGTGAAGACAGTGATACAACGAGACAAAGCAGTTGAATGGTCGCGATGATTGAGGGAGTGTAACATGAATTCTAAATGTGCTATGTTGTATTTGGATTGTGTATTACCTATATTTTGATAGTGTATGATCATCGACTTTGTATTTATTTTTTGTATAAATGTTGGTTTCATTTTGTGATGTATTTGGGAGTTGACTGGGTATATAATAATGTATATATATGAAGAACTTTTGAGAAGTGAAGTATGGAATAGATGGGAATAGATAAATGGATGCATTGTGATGTCAGAATAAGACAAATGGTGATGTGAGCTACAACTAGAACTACCTAACCATAACATGTGCTTGTTTATGTTCATTTTGATAAACATTGTACTAGAGACATATTTTAGATTGTATGAGTAGTGAGCTTAGTGTATACCTGTTGACGGGGTTTTGCTGACCGGGTCCGCCAACAGTCATAAGTTGTCACCGGGTTCTGGGGAAATTGGCCAACTCCGCCTGCAAAGGTTGTCCGGGGAAATAAATCCTCCGGGCCTTCAAGCACCTGGGTGTCGGGGCACGACGGTGTGGGGTTCGGTTGGGAGAGGTGACTATTTTCGAGGGGGATAGCTAGTTACTTCAACTCATTCTTCCAGAGATTCAGTACAGTAAGGGTTTCCCAGAGAATTCTATACTTAGAAAATAAAATGAAAAAGATCCTACAGGGTTAGAAACGTTTATCTAACTACAGTCATGCTGAAATGTCCAGAACATCAACAATACTCTGAAAGACTACACTAAATACCAAAGAAATACACAACCATCAGTTAGCATTTTATCAGTAGTGGAAATAAAGAGGTCATTAATCTACTTTAACATATCAGAGTGAAGGACATACAAAACATTAAAACATGAAATACCATTAACTCAGAAGCAGGGACGCTAACAACATCATTGCCAGGAATCCTTCCTTCTTCATTAATATTTAGTCTAGCATGCACTGGTGCGTGATACAATGGTTGCTCCATGGGAGCATCTAACTATCAAGAACATAACAATGGAGCATTGAGCTCTGTAACTTAAACTCAGGAATTACTTTTGCTATTTCTTATGGACAACAAAATCATCAATTTCGCCGACCCTTGGAAATGGGTCGATCTGCCTATTTATACAACTCTCTAACCCTAACCCTACTTCACTGCGCTTCAATAAAATACAATATCTGGGGCCAGTACTACCTATGCCACCCTACAAAAGACCTGGAGACGGAATAGGTCTGTCATGTTAGAAGAATAAGATAAGAATATACATCAGAAGAATCGGTCTCGAGAAGAGAGCCAGAGAGGAGAAAGAAAAAAGTAGGTTCCTCAAGGACTGAGGCTACATGCCTCATAAATGGGAAATGCGATGCCCTGTCTTTAATGTGCCAGATGTACCCTTGAGCAACGCCTCGAGAAGACCACCCTATCAGAGGACCAATCGCTGAACTGACGCCCCTTGATGTGGCCAACTACCTTCTGACAGTCTTTATTAACCACCTCTGAAAATGACCGGTCGGCCTCGGGGACCGGGACATGGATCACTTTAAAGAATACAAAATTTTGGATCTGGGACTCTGGGATCTGGGAAATTACGTCCCCAAAAGAATAAAGAATACTTAATGCTCAAGTTTCCCCAGTTCCCGGAGAACGCTCAAGGCTGCTTATTATCGTTGAAGGCCTGAAGGAGGCAAAAAATGCCATCTTCATCTACTTTCTTCAGGCTGGCCCTTCTGTGCCTAGCTACATCAACTAGTTCCCCCAGGTCCAGAACATTATTTTTGAACTCATCTGCCATCCTCGCGGTGTCATGGCCTTTAAGCACCATTTCGGTTAGTTTTGTCATTTGGGCCCCATCTATCCCCTCCGGGGATTGATACCGAGACGCCATCATTTCATCAAAATTCCCCAAAACTGACTCCTCGGGGGTATAAGTATCTGTACTAAGGGGATCAACCCTAGAGGCTTTTATTACAAATGACTTATACAAATTGGAAGAATACTTCACTGTTTTTACCTTTTCCTGTAAGGACTCTACCAGTTGCTTGGTTATCTCCAATGTGAGGTCCAGTCTGGAGTGCTGAGCCCTTACGAAATCAAATGATTCCTCACCCAGAATTTCAGATTCAGAAATTATATCTTCCCCTAGGGTGAGGAGCTCTTCGAGCTCTGCCTTCCACGCCTGGTAATTCTCAGCATCACTCTCCCATTGCTTAATTAGTGCTTCTGCCTGGTGAATAACCTGCCGAGTCGTATATAGATTGGGGAGAGTAGACACCAGGAAACGCCGGGTGTTTCCTATCTGTAGAGTGACCCATTCATCTACTGCTTGGGCCTTCTTTTTCATTACTCGCAGGGAGTCTATGTCGCTCTACGGTAATTCTTCTGATGTGGAGGTCTCTGGAGGGGCGACATTGAGGGGTCGGGCCAGCTCGGTAAGCAACCCCATAAGGTTTGCATTCTTCTCTTTCTCATCTTTGAGCCTCTGGGCCTCTTTTTCATATTGGGCTTCGACTTCCCTTGCTACCTCCTTAAGCAAGTCTACTTCGCCTTGCTTTCCTCTTTTACCCAGGGATACCTCTGCAACACTGTAATCTGCGGGGTCAGCGGTTGCTTCATCGACATCTGGGGGAGGTGTTGCTACGACAGCAACTATCTCTCTGCCTGTCCCAGTTCGCAGAGTATGAACAGTCTGGGCCTTCTTTGCTTTTGGTGGGGCCTGAGCTAGGGCCATCATTTCAGCCAGGGAGAGAAGGATCACCAGAGCGGATTGGGCTTTTCTTTTCTAGTTTTCCACTAGCCATGGAGGTGGGAGAGGTGGCCTTCCTGCCAGATTTTGTTCTTCAGATTCTCTCCCGGTGTCTGGTGGCGGCTGCTCCTTTTCATTATATACCTCATCTGTTCCTCTCCCGGCTGGAACCTCTTCTACAGCAATGATCTTTTCAATTTCTATCTCCTTAGCCTGGTCCTGGATGTTAATCGATGGGTCTAGACCCTAGTCGGCTTCCTTGAGAATTTCCTCTTCATGTTTCTCTTCTTCTTCTTCCTCATCTGTTGGCAGTAGGGGAGGTATCGGGCTGAGATTCAAAGTTTGGGCCGCTGTGATTACCTGCCCGAAGGTTTCTCCCGGGAGTGGCCCTTGGAACATGGCGGTTGGGGTTACGGTTGATCCCGAAGGTCCAGGCCCGGGTTCCCCAGCGGATGCCATCTGTTCACTTGGTGGTTGTTGGTCCACTCCCGGACCTTGCACTGCTTGAGCCTCAGAAATAATCTCCGGTTCTGGCCTCTTTTCTTCTGTCTGGTGCCCTTCTTGTTCTGCAGCTTCTTGTTCCAGGTCTTCTGGATCCACAGCCTCTTTCTCTTCCTGTGGGACTTTTGTCCCTACTTGTGTGTCATCGCCCTACAAATTTCTGAATTCATCGGTTGCAAATAAGTCAAATTTCTCTTTCGGAGGGGGACTAGCTGGGACCCCTGCCTGTTCTTCTTCTTTTTCTGGTTCTGAGGAACTAGAAGAAAGGATCTCTACTTCTTTGGGGAGGGACGCCCTTGGCGCCGATTCTACCTTAGGCTGTTTGATGTGCTTTCTCTTCCTCCGGGTAATCAGAGGTGGCCCCGCAACGGCTATTACTACTGCCTCCGTGGGATCCACCCCCATTGCCTTGACCATTAAGGCTGCCAATGACGGGGAGGATGGAGGACGAATTGGTCCGGCCATGAGTGGGGGAGTGGCAAGCCTTGTTATTAACTGCTCCCTCATTTGCTGGGAAGCTGCCACAGATTGCTTAATCTGTTCTTGTATCGAGACTTCTTGTGCCGAGGGGGTTGTGGTTGTTCCCTTTCCTTTTTCTGCGCCTTGTGAGGAAGTCCCGGCCCGTCCCGGCCCCCGGGGTCAATCTTGGTACCGGTGGTGGTGTCACCTTTGGTGTCGGTCGGGGAGTTTGGCGCATACTCCCAGGGCATACCCTCTTAAAATAGGCGTGACTTCTCTCAACCACCTCCCGAGTGAAGTCCTAAATCATGGGTCCCTCTTGGGCGGCCCAATCCATTGTCGATAATGCCATTTTATTGATCCCCTTTTCTTTGTACTGGGGATCTATGGTGGGGGCGGTGTCTAAGAAACCCGCTGGGAACCTCTGAAGCTTTAGTTCCTGCATCATTCCAGCTGTCATTCTATCATAGTGCCAGCTGCGCACATCCACGTCATCCTGGCAATCGGCCCAAAAGTCTTCCATGTGTACGTGGTGGGGCTTCGAAGCCCGGGGCAGTGCCATTGCAATTCTGCCATGCGGATCAAAATTTCTCCGCGCCAGATAAAATTCTTGCAATTTATAACATTTTAACTCATTGTCTGCCTCCTTTGCGGCGGCCAGACTGCAGGTGTAGTTCCCACAGGAGATTGGGAATGAGACGTTGGGGACCTTCTTTTGGGCCAAGAAGGTATGCAGTTCCATCATTTGCCGGCAATATTCCAGCAGCACGATCTTGTCCCCATAATGCTTGGGCAACAAGTAGGGTTTCTCAGAGAAGCTGGCAACCCTAATGTATGTATGCTGCTGGAATTAGATGTAGTAGTTCCCATAACTACTAACCAATTTCATCGCCTCAGTGGATAGGCGGTACCTGGCATCCCGGGTGGGCGTGAGCAGATGGTAGTAAACAAAGGAATTGTTTACCCTGCAGTAACTGAGGAAGCTGGCCTCCCATTGAATCTGTGGGAAATGGTCCCATGGTGCTTTTTGTCTCGGGCCAATCTCGAGAATTCCATCTGTAAGCAGGCCATTGGAGTAGGGCCTCTGTTGGGCCAAAGCCCAGAAAACATAGGAAGTCATGTAGAACTTCTTATTCTCGTTCAACTGCTGGAACTGGGAGTCGACATGATTGGAGATTATTGTTGCCCAGTCGAAGAATTCTCCCTTAGTGGAGATACCCAGGAGGAAATAGTACATCTATTTTGCGAATTCCTGGGCAGAGGGTTGCCCGAAGACCCAGGCTAGTGCTATCATCCCCATCTAGATGCTCTCCTTGAATTCAAAGCGGGGGATATCTATCTTCATTCTCTTTGGGTCCCTCTTCGGGACCTTGAGCCAGTTGGTGTTCATGTACACCCGGGCAGCATCCTCCAGTTGATTGAATTGTTTCAAGGCCTCAGTCCTTGTAACCACTATGGCCCTGTCAAATTGTGGGATACCCAAACCTGCTTGGAAAGTGACTGGGTCGAGGGACACCAGTGGAGTGGGGTATCCCGTGGGTTCTGCAGCTACGAGCATAACGGCCCGGATAGAAGAGTTATAGTTGGCAGCCAGGGTTAGAACAAGCTCCAGAGACTGCACGGAGCATGGGAAGCAAGTTGCCCAGAGGATTCCGGAACCTCCGATGTTGACTGCGAGTTTGTCTCCAACCTGTCGCTGGATGTGCATTATCTTTACTAGGGCCTGCATTTCTGCCCAAGTCCCGACACTAGCGTCGGTCATCAGTTTTACCTTAGACTCAATATTTGAGCCCACAATCTCATTATCTTGCACAAACTTCATGGTGAGGGGCAGCTTTGCCAGGGCCTTCTCCATTTTTGACTTTGTTGCTGCCCTGGTCTCGGTTGTGGTTGGTAATTTCAGACTTCTAGGAGGAGATGATGCGGATGCTTCAGACATGTTTGGAAGATGAAATCTGGACCTGCGAGACAAAGCGACCGTCAGAACATATTTATCGAAATAAAACAGTTACTCCGGGGTCCGGAGATCTTACCACCGCGCCGTTTGCTTTTCCTGAAAAGTTAGTCTTACACAAAGGTATCCGAAAAGCAAAACACACCATGAACTTTAAGGATCTTTATTACACGTCTGAGTCTGGGGATTTTATCACACTTGGTAAGGACAACAGATGTGTGGTGGTAAAAAGGCCCGAAGCCTGGAGAAATGACTGTTAACAAGGAAGAATGTGAAGGTAAGTCCACGTGGGCGCCACGTGCGTTGGCATTAAATGGATGTGATGGCGATGACGGCGGAGCCAACTGTTCGAACGCGCGAAAAGGGAAAGCCACTTGGCTAGAAGTAATTACGTGCATGGGAAATAAATGAGGCTCTGACAGCCTTGATGGAGGAGAGAGAAAACTACCTGTTTGAAACCGGCTGAGAGCCGAGTTTCAAACAGGTGGTTTTCTACCTCGAAGCAAGCTTGGAAGCGAAAAAAAACCAGAAGCAAGGGTGACTCAACCAGCCTGTCGAGCCACCCGGAAGGATACACATAGAGCCAAAGGATATATACATGGAAAGGAGGAGATATACAGGGGTTATCTACAGATATGCACATATATACATGAATATACACGGGACGACTCCCGCGGGAAAACCAGACAAGGTAGAAACAAATATATACAACCATTTACACTATCTACACAATTTACAGACTTTACAGACAAACAACCTCTGCACAGAAGGCGGACAACCTTCTGGCAAAGTCGGCCCACCAACGGGTGGCAAGACTCAAAAGCAAAAGGACAAACACGACGGAGAAACAAAGCAAAACGAAAACAAAACCAGGCGAACCCAAGGAAAAACCAGAAAATGGAAGCAGAACAGAGAGGAGGAAAGGCGAAACACCAACCTGAAAATGCAGAAGGCAGAGGAAAGGAGGGATTACCGAAAGAACTCTGTAACAACTCGAGTCGTTAGGCTACCAAGATCACCACCACGAAGCACTTGCGTATGTCTGAGAACAACAGAAGGTGTTAAGCTTTGATTATCACAAATTCTCTGTAAATACTCTGCTAATCGCTTTGAAAACACTCTATTTCGCTCTAAGTGCTTGAAGGCTTTAATCACGGTAAGTGTGAAAATGACAGGTAAGTCTATTTATATCCGCGGCAAAAAGTAATCCTCCTCCCTCCGGAGATCTCAGGTCAGGCAAAACCTCCGGACTCCGGGCCTGAGGATTTCTTACGATGATATTCTTAGGAACATCATAGCAAAGAATCCCGGAGTCCAAAATCTGGTCTCCGACAAAAGACAACCTCTGGGACCGGAATCCCGGAGGAGAAAACCAAACCAAGAAAACAACACACACCGGGGAAGAAAACCCCGGAGAAAGAAAGCAAAAGGAAAAGAAAGACAAGGCAAAGCCGCAGCAAAAAGAAAAGCAAAAGAAAGAAAAGAAAGGGGGACCCAAAATTTTGTACACAAAATGTAGGGACGGGGATGCAGGGCATAACAATACCTTTAACAGGGTTTTGTATTCCTTTAACAGGGAAATGTACTAATGTAATATTCAGCTCCTAACAGGGATAGGTCTCCTAACAGGGACATAATACTTTTAGTGTATATTTGTGGGTACCATCCCCACCATGGTTTTCCCTTGGCTAGGATTTCCTCAAGAATAAATTCATGGTGTTATGAGTTGTGTGTTTTGTGTTTATGTTCTTTTTATTTCAACAATTATCTGGTTAAGTTGGAAGTTGATAAGTTAAGTTTAAAATGTTGTAATATTAGAAAGATAAGAAAATTTACATGATGACCATGCATATTTTTTGTCACCCAACGTGATGAGCATTCAAATTTTTTGTCACATGACATGATGACAAAATCTTATGGTGAAAAAACACATAAAATTTTGACCAACTCTAAAAAAATAATTGAACAAATTTGGAAAAAATAATTGACCAAATCTAGAAAAAAAATTGCTCATCATAAAGCATTTTTATGTTGAATATAATATAATTTTTTAAGATTAGAATTTAGAATTTACTTAAAATAAAAAATTTAATAATCATGAATTATTTTAATAAAAAAATTATAAACAAAAAGCCCCAGTTATTGGGTTTGTCAAATTGATCCAAGAACCTTTCTTAGAGCCAAAACCCAATAGATTCCTAAAAAGCGTGAGTGGGTTAAATTCAAATTTGATTGTCATCACAAGGAAAACAAGGGCCCTTGGGAGAAATTTGTGTGCTTACAGACCATGATGGGAGGATTCTAGTGACAAAGTCAAGGAAACTCACAAAAAGAATAATGAGGTCTAGTTCTACTACAAGCTGATAAAGTTTTAAAAACAACATCGAGAAGGTGATTTACAAATCACACTTAATGCTATATGATGCAAAGACACTCCTAATTGAATATTATAGAATATATTTGTACACTCATGGGAATTATTGCTAGAATTTGATTATATCATCTCCCGTGTTTACAACGACATCAATCATGTCACCCATCAATTATTTAGGGGTGGAATTAAAGGATTTTTGTCTTGTGCTAGAGGAAAAAAGGATGATGTAAGGTCAATGAAAATAATGGAGGTTAATGATCACATTAATGAGGGGATGGTGGTTGTCACGCATGTCTACTACCTAGGGAATTTATTTACAGGAGCATCAATAGGAAATTCACACTTCTCATCTCACGCATGATGGAAACCACAATTAGTTTACACTCCAGGAGCAGAGATGGCTTTCAAAGGTAAGGTCATAAATAATAGGCTAGTGAAAGTAATCCAAACTAGAGATGCAAAGACATTTCATGCTATAAAGATAGTTCTTAGATATGTATATCTAAACTCAACTTTTAAGCATTGAAGAAACAAGGACATTGCATCAATACTCATGGCTTGGCTAATGAAATTGAGAGAAGATAAAGCAATGGTGAGAAGAACAAGGGAAAGATTGGTTTGGGTATAATGGCGTGAAAACTTGAATTGGTATTTGGAAATGGTGGTGGTGGGAATTTGTCTCATCTCATTGGGGGTTTGTAAATCAATATAAATTACAACAACCCAGGGATATCATTTCTCATTTGGTAATATGACATGAACAAGGGGATGAGATGATAGAAAATAGTGAGCAGATGGAGTTTCTCAAGGAGGTGACTAGGGTGACTCAAACCTTACGATGTGTCAGCCTTTGACTATGGAATGGGAAGCCGGTTAGACAAAGTCAATTAGACAAAAGAATAGTATGTTATTTTTGGAATAATCATAGTGGTTGAGTGGGATAATATTTCTATAGGGAAATTTAAGGTTGTGATATTGCTACCAGGATTCAACTGTGTTGTTTTTTAGTCAAGCTCATCGACCCATGTTTCATGAGTAGTGGTTCATAAGATCCCATCTCTCATAAGAATGAACAAAACACTTTAATTATATATAGGTGATGATCACAAAGGTGAAGCATCATTCGTCCCAATACTATTCTAACTCAAGCCCACATATCACAAAGTTTCCTCCAAGGTTAAGCCCACTTTGCTTGATCCTCTTTTTTAGAGTTTTATTTTACTTCGAATGAAACTCAAAATTAATATTTTATTGGTCTTTGTATTGAGGTGTAGCCCCTTAGCCAATTTCATATATCAAATAAACAAAAATTAAAATTAAAATTAAATTCAAATATATTACATAACTATGAACCAATTTAAATTTTAAAAAATAAAAGAAAAATATATAACAATAGAAAAATATATGGCATTTGATCCCTGCCACTGCCTTATTAGTGTTGTATTTCTACCTTCAACCTATAAGAACCCTGGACATCTAATCTATCCTGAAGTTCAATAGTGATATGATGTTGGACTAGCCACCACAATTGGTCACTACCATGTCATCTACATGTTGACAGACATAATATTTCCTATGAACCTTATGCTTCTCGGGTGAATGATGATTGATTTGAACCACAATCCTGAAAATGTTGGACAATCATCCAATTTACTAATTTAGTACACCATGTAACCCCTAAAATGGAGTTGTAAATGCTAGAGGAAAGATTTTTTGTCCTCACCTCCAATTTGAAGTCAAGGGAGTTTCATCCCTCGGTGCACACAAACTAGGTCTACGTTGAAAGTTGAAATATAAAAAATATTGCTGAGAATGAAAATATATCTTCATCCTTCTATACAAAATTAATAATTAATTGCTGAAAAAAGAAGGGACACGACATAATAATTTAATTTGAAACCATTTCTTGACCATCCGAACAACCATAATTGCGGTTGTAGGTTACATTTCATTACTTATTCCCCTAAGAAAAAACATGAGAGAATAGGCTTCATTGTAATGTATTACTAATTTAATTAGAAACTGCGAGATTTAATGGAAAATCTAGTGATGTTGGCCTTCACCGAGTGGCTTTTGGTGAAAGAAAGTAGTGAAGTCTTCTACTAGAATGTTGATGGAGAAACATGTGACACCCCATTCATTGAACCACATCCTTCTTTCTCATTAAAATAAAAATCCCACAAAATATAAATGAAAATTTAAACACAAAAGAAATTCTTCTATCAAATATATAATCACTATAATTTCAAACATCACAGAAAGTATTGTTGGAAATAAATTAATTATTCTAACTACCACTGTCAGCACCGGTATGCACAGTAAAGCTGGAAACTTCTAGCACCATCCAAACATTGTCCACACAAACTCTCTTCCAACAGAGTCTAGCACAATTCCAGAATGTTCTCAATCTGGAATATTCTAAAGAACTCTATGTAAAGAGGCACCTAAGTACTATGACCAATAGAGGATCCTCTCTATTTCTCTCTTGTGTGTCTCCTCTCTGCCTTATCCATTCTCTTTTCTCTATTTTTTTTTCAACATTCTGTCTATAGCTCTATTTTTCAATATGGTATCAGAGCCAATGGTTGATGATCCAAGAGTTTTGAGAAAGCCAGAAGAATTTGGTGAAGGTTTTATCAGTTGTTTGGAAAGCCAAAATACCCACGTGGAAGAGTGGTGAGTACCATTGTATAAATGAGTGAGGACATCATCAACATAGGTGAGAAGTGTTGCGGATAGAGACGCTTGCAAAGTGTAGAAACCATGGTTGTTGCTAATTTGAGGAGAGGAAAGTTTGAAGTCCAATGTTTGAGCATTGTAGAGCAATTTGAGCAGGCACTTCATATCTCCTATGGCTGACGTAAGAACCTGCAAATCTACAAAAATAATTAAGTGTTCATTGTTGAGGAAATAAAGTATTTTCTGTGTTGAGAAGTTGCGTTGTGGATTGGTAGGTTATTTCAAATATGGTTCCACTAGTCATCCACACCTACATTTTTCTTTGGCTAAATTTTATAGTGATTTGGCCTCTGATGCATTCGGATTTGGGTTTCTATGTATTAAAATTTAGTTGTTATATGAGAGAGTTTCCAAATACAGAGTGTTGTGATGGTATTTTGGCTTATTTTCAGTTGCTCTAACAATTTTCAATCATCTTAGTGTGTCTCTGGCTGTATTCTAAATTTTTTTGGTCTTATTGGTGTTTTATGTCGAGTGTCTTTAAATTTGTCAAATTTATAGTGTGTACAACTTAAGTGAAAATGATACTATCCAAGAGAAATAACTCTCTAGTTTAAAATAAAATAAAAGAGGATTCAATTAGCTTTGTTATATTTAGGTGCAAAAAATTTTAAATAGGAGGTGAGATGGTGTGCCAAAGATTGTAGTCATGGCGCAAAGGTTTGTATGAGATGTGTGTTCTAGTTTGAAGTGCAAGTGTCTGGGTTGGCGGTTAGAGACTTTGTCTGTGTAAATGTGAGGGTTGTTGCTATCAAAAAGTGGTCATTTTAAGGAAGATTGTTGGATCGATATCCCTCATAAAGTTGATGTTTTTATTTTGTGAAGTGATTGATAGTATTTGGAAGGCTCTTTGAAAAAGGCCAATTCCAAATAGTGTGCAATCACGAAGTTGAACAGTGCATTGTACCTTAGTTATTGTAAGGGGTGCATTGTCAGTTGTACCTGACACCCTAGAAGATTTTGGTTTAACTTATTGATGAACCATGTATCTGGAAAGGAGTCCTATAGAACTGGAAAGTACAACGGCTGGGTACCCATGTATCTTGGTAGATGGATTTCTTTTTATATAGACTCAATAATCAATTTTGATGCAGGTACAAAAAAAGGAGAAAATCCCAGAGTGATGATGGTTTCCTCATAATGATAATTTGTGGTCATTAGAACCACTTTGGTTCATGGTCATCCTTAAACCACTTTATAATTTCTTATGTGAGGTTTGTGGTGAGATAAAACCACTTGAGTGCAAAGTTTGTGGTGATGAAAAAGTACTTCAAACTTGCACATTGGTTAGGAGTAATCCATGAAAACCCAGCACTGATTGGGGAAACAATGTGAAAATATTGATATGTGAATTGTAAATGGGTTCCTAACAAGGCTATAAGCCAGGACCCATCGTTTCTATATTATGGGGGATATCTAAAACCATTTGATAATTAATTTATGGGGGATGTTGGAAAACTAAATTAATTATCTTTTTCCTAGTACTATGGGCACAGACCAAATTGTCGACCAAGAACTATCCAGAACTGCACAGTGTAGTGCCCCACTGACCTTATCAAAAAAAAAAAAAAAAAGAGAATTGAAGAAGTGAGCGGAATAAAGTAATTCGAGTGAGGAGAACGATTCGAGTGGTGGGAATTAAACCTCATGACAACGAGGTAAGTAATCTTTTAGCTTGACTTGCCTTAT
>MU227375.1:367223-389748 GCA_018584345.1 Thuja plicata | reverse complement strand
AAACCCATCGTAGTGTCCTATACCTGGTTCAAATTAATTTAAATATATATAGTTGTGTGTGTGTGTGTGTAGCCATAAAATGGAAGCACTTCCATTGTAGACTGGTTTAGCCTTCGGAGTAAGTGGTTTGGGGTCATTTCAAGCGCCTTGAATGGGTCTCTGACTTGGATCTAGCTTTTTCCCCTATTCTACCCCATTTCCCACTTTTTCCAGCCTGTTTCTGACATTTCAAACTACAAACTGGGATTTTGGATTCAAGTTCAAAGTCAAACTCTTTGGGTCAACGTCGACCTTGACCTCAACCTAGTCAGAATTACCTTTTTCTGACCTAAGGTCCAAATTTCAGATTTCCAAGGTTTTCGGATGTCAGGCTTTGGAATGAGTTAATTCCCGCTTTCGGGTCAACTATTTTGGTCTTCGGAGAAACAATTTTTATATTATATTTAATATATGTCCTCTTCTAGGGGTATATGTCAAATTGGATTTTAATTCTCTTATGTAGGACTCTCTAGAAGATTGTGCCCTAGATTCATATATAAGGAAGCTTTCTTGTCTCATTTTCTCAACCAACAATCTAAGACTTGAAAAACTACGATCATGAACTATCAAATACTTGAAGAGTTAAATCCAAAGGTGAAGAAGAAATATTTGAAGCAAGCCAAGTAGCCATTGAAGCACTCATCCATTCTCAAGCATTCAAGCACTTCTCAAGCACTCAATTCATCAAGAAGATCCATTGGTGGCCATTGAAGGGTTCAAGCTCCATGAAGCCCTCTTGTTGAAGATTTCTCCATCCACGTTCCTCCAAGCCTCTTCCTATTCAAAGATCCATTCAAGATTGGTGTTGAAGATCTCCAAGCAATTGATTTGATACATCCAACATTCTATATTCTACATTCTACATTCTACATCCATTTGGTGCATGCATACTTGTGGATCTACAGATTCGAATCCGCCACAAGGGTACAAGCAAGGTGAATTTGTTCATTTACTTTGTTTTACTTATGCAATTTCAATTATACTTTTAGGTTAATTCCAAAATTGGGTTTTGACCAAGGCAAACCCCTCCCCCCAACAAACAAATCCATTTTTATTGTAGGTATAGGTTCTAAACAATAAATTGGAGTGCAGATTTGGATACCCTTTTCAACAAACTTTCAGGATCCGAAAATAGATTTCTTGTTAGAGACTTTTTAGGTCGATTTTGCATTAGGTAAAAATCAGAAATTCTAGGTCAATGGTGACATTGACTTGAGGGTCAAAATTGGAATTGTGTCAGAACGAAAAAAGATTTATGGGTTTTGTTCATCTCTATGTTTCTATTCCAGAAATGGTCTCAAATCTTCCATAAATTGAGTGTAGACCCCTAAAAATAGCATTCTCCAGATCTATAATATTTCAAGGTTAGTACTTTTCTCTTATCCATTTCAATTAAAGTTCGTAATCCTTCTAAATATATCACACATTCTTTTCTATAAAATAGAATTGAGGATCTTATTCTTTATTCTTAATTCCAAATGATTGATTTATGTATGCATTGATTCCTTTGGGGTTAATCAATTTGGATCCTTCCTTTGTGTATATAAGGATAAAAGGAACATTTTATGTATCCCTCACATTTTAGATCTTACATTTCTTATCTTAAATTTTGGTGAACCCGCAATTGACAACTCTTTCTTTTTGGTGTTAGATTTACATTTTTATGTTAGATCTTGCATGCATATTAGATTAGCTTTCTTTTATGTCCTACATTTACATTTCAAAAAAAAATCAAAATCAAAATCTTGTGTTTCCTAAATTAGTTCATTTGCATTACATTGGTGTATGAGCTTTACCACTTCTAGTCCTACTTATAGTATCCCAGTTAGAAGAAGTCATAGACTTATGGGTTCTTTTGATCCTTAGTCTTCCTCTCCTTTCCTTAGGATCCCGAATGACAATTTGACCACTCATGATTCCAATCCTTTTATGGAGTATAACTCTTCTCACTCATCTCATGATGAGGATGATGCTTTGAGAGTTCCTCCTGAACAAGTACAAAAACTTTCAACAAAACTTGATAAAATGGGAAATTGGCTTATTCAAGAAAACCATAATCAAGATTTTGTCCAAGCTATAGAGGCTCTTAAGAAATTCCTTCGTGATAGTGATCAAGGTGTTAATATCTTGTGTGGTATCACTCATCTGGTGCATTTGAATGTTAAAACTTTAGCTCAAGAGGCTCAAGATATGGGATTCACGCCTTTTTTCACTAGTGAGGGACCTTCTTCTGTTCCTTTACCTAGAATTCCTACTTACACTCCTCCTTTGATGACTACATCTCTCCCAATTTCATATATTCGTGTGAATGTTCCACCAGTATCTCTACCTACCTCACAACCTTCATATCATAGTGTGCCTTTTACTTATTCCAATCCCCTTCCAACTTTGGTTCTAAGTGTTCCACTGGTTGTGTCTTCCATTCCTGGCTCTTCCTACACTTTTCCTAGTGTTCCTAATATTTCTATGCCACCTATTTCTTCTAATGGTTCCGCAATTATTAGTTTGGCTCAAACTGTGTTATCTTTACAATAACAACTTGCATCCTTAACCCAATCCAAGTTTAGCATTCCTACATGTGACATGGGTAGTCCTTTATCCTTAGACATTATTCATTCTAATGTCCCTCAGCAAGCCGATGTGCCTCATCTTGAGAATTACAATGGTAAAGGTGATCTTGTTACTCGTGTTAAAACATTTCAAATCCTTTGTAGTGATTACGCTCATGACCATAGGATTTTAGCTAAGATGTTTGCTAGAACTTTTCATGATAAGGCCTTGCAATGGTATTGTTCTTTATGTCCTTATTCTATTGATTCTTTTCCTAAACTTGCTAATACCTTCATTCAACAATTTAAAAATAACATTGGTCTGTAAGTTTCCTTAACTGATTTAATGCATTGTAAACAAAACATTAAGGAAAAATTGACTGATTTTATTGGTAGAGTTAAGCATTTGTATGCTCAGATTTCTTATCTTGTTCCTGATATTTATATTCAACATATGTTTATTTCAAATTTACAAAATGATATTAGAGCTAAGATTATGCTTACTGAATTTACCTCTTTTCAATAACTTTGTGCAACACTTCATCATTATCAATTACAAGTGAGTCAATTTGAGAGCAACACTCCAATGGCTCCTATTCCAGTTGATAAGAGTGACACTGCTCCTAATCCTAATAAGTTTCAGAAACCTAACAATTATATCAAGATTAATAAACAGATGAATGTGGTTGCTGATCAAATTGTTGTTGCATCCAACAATGCCACTTCTGCATCCACTACTTTTTGTATGAATCGTATGTTTACTCCTCTCTCTGAATCTTTACATTCTATGATTAATAGGTTGTTAAGTGCTAATATGATTACCTTGCCTCCTATTCAACCTCTCCTTCCTACTATAATAGCTTCAAAATCCTTTGATTCTAAAGTTTTTTTCCAATACCATCGCCAGAATGGCCATGATACGGAAAAATGTTATTCTCTAAAGCATAAAGTTCAAGACTTAATTGATTCTAATGTTTTATATGTTGATAATTTGATGGTAATGGGAACAAATACGTCTCTCCTCCTAATCAAAACCTTCAAATCTATATGAATCCTTTACCTACACATGATACTAATACCATCGTTCAACCATCTTCTATGGATATTGTTTACGATTCGAAGATGGATGATCTTAATCACATTGTTAATCATGTGGAGTGTGTTGATTCGTCTCAACCTACTTTTCAAGATCCTTTTCCTCCACTTTAACTTCAAGTTTCACCTAAACCTTAGAAACAAACTAAGGATAAGCGACCTCAGGAACTTTCAATTACCTTTGATGATTCTAAGACTATTAAGGCTCCCGATGGTCCCCTTTATATTTATGCTAGGATTGCTAAGATACCTACACGTAGTTGTCTTGTTGATCCCAAATCTTTAATAAATGTCATTACTGAGGAAAACCTTTTTATGAAAAACCTACAATGTGATTGTTATGATCCATTGGATGTATGGATCCAAACTTGCAATGATTTTCTCTATCCCACACTTGGTTCTATTAACTTGTCTATTGAACTTTGTGGCAAGGTTGTAGATACTATTGTAGACACCTAAATTCAATTAACACATTTAATTAAATTTAGTTCCTTTCTAGAACATTATCGATTAAATAATTATATTATTTAATTAATCTACGTTATCTCCTAGCTTAATCAATTTAATTGATTAGCTATAGTCCAATTAATTATCAAATGACAACCCATAGTCTAATAATTAATTAAATCCCTCTTCCTCTATTGAGTTGAATGAATATACTTATTTATTTAACTTAATTCATAAATTCCCCTTTATCCCACTTGTGAATTAAATATTCCATTTAATTCAATTTGAGCACATGGCTCCTAACTTTGACCCCTAAACTAACTATGCTTAATTACCTAACCCATAGTTCCAACTCAACCCAACCCATTCACACATACTAATACTTCCTTATTATTTAATTGAACCTAATCAATTAATTAATCCCTCCACTCATTCTCTCTCCTCCCATCACATCCTCCTAATCCTCCCACTTGCCCTCTAAACCTAAGCCTAATCACTCCCTAAGTATGTGCACAATCCTAATCCAAGGATTAAGAACTCAACCCCAATCCCAAAGTCAACTCTCATATCACATCACTCAAATCCCCATCCATACCTCATAAAGTCTTCCTTAAATGTTCTTACATCCCTCTTACACACTTCATCCATCTCTTACATCTTTGTCCCCTGTCACATCTCCCAAAATGGTCACATTCCCCCATTCTTCCAAACCTCTCTCCTTGCGACACTTGTCACAATGAGAGTCATTTAAGAAATCACAATCCATGTGCTCTCTCTCAAATGAATCTCAACCCTTCCTCAAGTTTGCATCTTGGCCATCCATTTCTCCCTCCATTTGCCTATAAATTGAAGGTTCCTTTCCTTCATTTTCATCCACTATTGAAGCAAAGTTACCATGCCCATTTGAAGAACAAAATAATCATCCCTAACATCATAATGCCAAAATCACTCCATACCTAAAAAAGCTCGAGCAATATCTTTGAGCACACATCCCTCTACTTGGACAAATCTACACATCAAAGGAGAAGCTTGCTTGGTTTAGTGAGGTTTGCACTTCCTTAGGCTTATCAATGTTTTAGTTTCATCTTTTGTCTAATCACATATGTTGTTTTGGTTTTAGTTGTTTGAATGCTTAACTATTTTAGGTATTCCTTTTAACCACTTTTTCCTTGCACACATTTTGGCACACCCGGTGGGACCCACTTCACAAGTCATTTTTTTTTGTCATCCTATTTTTTTTCTTGCAAACTAACCAAAATTCTAATGTTTGTTGTTGTTTGAGCCTTTTGTGCTAGGTTTTTTTATTTTTATAGGTTAGAAGGAGGAAAAGCAACCATTTGCATCATCAATCTCGTCGTCCAAATCAACACAACATATTTGTAGTCCACCCATGGGATTGAAGGCTTGAATCGCGGGAATGCTTCCACTATTCACAGGAACACTATCCCATGACCTTGCAGACAGAGAGGACCCAAGACCTTCTTTCACTATTTTCTCTATCTTTTTCTTATATTCCATCAAACCTGCAGTAACGCGTTCCCAGGATCACGGGAATGCTCTGTAATTTTGTAAAGCCTTAAAGGCATTTTAGCACATGTCATTTCACTATTTAGTCTACAAAAATCCCATTCAAACTCTCACGGGATCATTTTTGACTCACGGGAACGCATGTTGACTTCGGCGGGATTGCGGGCCAGACTCACGGGATCGCCATTTTGCTGACTTTGTATTTTGTTTTTTTGTTGGTCGTGGGAATGCACCTGGGGACGTCATTTACACATTTAAGTCAAAAACAAACTCACACACTACTTTTTGATCTAATTAAATGAACACAAACTTAGTTTTTGTGCTCTAAAATAAATCAAAGGCTAAAAAGTACCCTCAAAATCAAGATCTTTCAATTTGGGTTTAAAATCAATCACACAATTCTCAAATGCTTAAAAGAAATTGAACAAGGCAAAACAAACACTTCAATTTGGGCTTAAAATAAACATTCTCATCAAATCTTGAATGCCCTAAAAGAAAATAACCATTTACTTTCACATTCAAGAGTAATTTATTTTCAAATCAATGAACCTTGCATGATAATCATGTATGTTTGATATCTTAGGATAGACAAGCACTTTGTCTTAAAATAGGTTCAATTTGGAAAGAATGGGTATCTTGCGTGTTTGAAGGAGTGTTTTTCAACACTTCCTTAAGAGCTATTTTCATTTTTTGCAAAACCTTGTTAATTTAAGTGACGCAATAGAAATAGCTTATATCTGTATCCTCTCCCCTCACCTTCACAAATCTTGGGTGATGATAAAGATTAAGTTGTTTGTTTTGTTTCTAGTGAGGCCTATCCAGAAGAAGCACAAGTCTTTCTAGAGAATGACCTCAAACTGGTAAATCCCTTCGGTCGGTATAGAAATAAGGTATGACCCAAAGGTCCTATTTACATCCCTTCAAGCTCGGGCAATTCATGTTCAATGGTAGTCCATACTAAGTGAATATCCTCAGCATATTGGCATGGTTGAACTAGGCTCTTAAGTGAGTCACACCGTACAAACCGATTGCAAGGACGCCACGAATCTCACTAGTTTTTGTGCTCTAAAATTAAATGAACACACACTAGTTTTTGATCTAATTAAATGAACACACACTTAGTTTTTGATCTCAAAAAGTTAGTTCGCATTGACAGAGGAATCCATCCGCTAAAGACCACAAGTCTGTCCTAGGTAGACAATCACATCCACTTAATCTTACACTAAGTAAAGCAACCCTTAATCCGTAGGAACATCAAGTCATCCCTAGCCCTTAGGATCATAATCATAATCTTAGACGCATCATCCCAAATCCTAATCACAGCACCATCTTCCTTAGATTCCTAGGAACATCCTTACATTATATCTTGCAACTCATTCCCCCTTAGGGTAACCATTTCATGCCACCTACCAATGATCC
This sequence comes from Thuja plicata, assembly GCA_018584345.1. Lineage (NCBI taxonomy): Eukaryota > Viridiplantae > Streptophyta > Pinopsida > Cupressales > Cupressaceae > Thuja > Thuja plicata. The sequence goes on along the minus strand of MU227375.1, from coordinate 382,672 downwards.
ACTAAGAAGAGGAAGGACATGGATCCAAATCTTGTAGCTAGTTCATCTAATCTAACCATTGATCACACCAACACCATGGTCTCTTTTAATCCTCAGCAGAACACACAAATCAAACATATCTAGGTGGACACAAATGAAGCTCCCATGATGAGCACCATGCAAACATTCTTGACCCATCCTGGTGCAAGAGCACCACCTCCACCTTTGAATTTCATATTATTTTAAGTTCTGTCAAAATTTATTTATGTATTAGTTCAGTTTAAAAGTTCTTGGAACCATTATTAAGGTGCATTGTATTCAAAAAAGGCATTATAGGATACTTGTAACTGAAAATTAGAAAGGAATACAAATGTTCTTAGGGTAGAAGAATAGTTTGTATCTGTCCTCAAATTATCTATATATGGACAACAATGTAATCAAATAGAGAATAAGAGAGTTATGGATGAATAGAAGAGAGAATCCAAATGGTTCTCTGGCAACAGCTAGAGAGCCATTTGTATTTGTAGACTTTAAGTTAATGGAAAGTTAGTTTGGTTCGTTGTTATTGCCCATGTTAAGACAACAAAAGTCTCATTCATTTTGTATGCATCTGGTCATGTGTGTAATAGGATTTGATTTAATATATAAGGATGAGTATGTTAAATAGTATTTGCAAATCCCATGGAGTTACTGTATCTTTAACATTAATGATTTATGCATAGTAGTGTCATAGATCTCTGTATTGATTGGTCATTAAATGTTTCTTTTTTTTTGGTTACCATCGAAGAAACAATAAACAATCTATTTGTTTATGTAACGGTTTTTATGACAGTCCCAAGTTGGATAACATAGGTCCTAGTACGGGAGGCATAAGTTTCAAACCAACCATTGGATTTCCCTAAGATTTTAATATGTTCTTAGCAACCTAATTGCGCATATTTTCATCAAAGGGATTGAATAAATAGTGTGTGGTTAAAAATTTATTAACCTCTAAGTAGACATCTGTATAGAGAACCAACAAGTATCATTGTTGACAATTGTGAAGAAATAATTTGTTCATGTAGGTTAAGGGATCGCTATCAATGCCCTCTGCATCAAGTGGTATCAGAGATCAGAAGATTTTGAGCGTGTAGTAGAAATCTACACAAGGCAGAAGTTGTTGTTGTGGATTCTTGTTATGGTGTTTTGTGGTTGCTGATTTATTGAGAGTGAGAAGTCTCTTGACATCACTTGTACACTGGTTCCTTTGTTGAAGCCTTGGAGGGCCCATTTTCCACCAAGTGTGTTCCAGAGTAGAAAGTTGTATTAGAGGTGTCAAAAGGATTCTCGAAGAATATGAAGATGACAAGACAAAGATAAAGATGGTGATGTGTATGCCTAGAGAAGAAAGAAGGCACATGAAGTTGTGATGACAGAGAAAGAAGAAGCAGAAGAGGCGTCGATGCAGTAATCCAGTGAAGACAAAGAGGCACAAATTTTTGCAGATTCTCACCAAGAATTTTCATGGGACATGGAAAATTTTAAAGTTCGGGAGTATGGTGCAGGGGCACCACCTCTACCTTTGAATTTCATATTATTTTAAGTCGTCTCAGAAATTATTTATGTATTAGGTCAGTTTAAAAGTTCTTGGAACCATTATTAAGGTGCATTGTATTCAAAAAAGGCATTATAGGATACTTGTAACCAAAAATTAGAAAGGAATACAAACATTCTTAGGGTAGAAGAACAGTTTGTAACTATTCTCAAATTATCTATATATGGACAACAATGTAATCGAATAGATAATAAGAGAGTTACGGGTGAATAGAAGAGAGAATCCAAATGGCTCTCTGGTGGTTGCCAAAGAGCCATGCATTTGTATTTGCAAACTTTAAGTTAATGTAAAGTTAGTTTGGTTCATTGTTATTGCCCATGTTAAGACAAAAAAAGTCTCATTCATTTTGTATGCATCTGGTCATGTATGTAATGGGATTTGATTTAATATATAAGGATGAGTGTGTTAAACAGTATTTGAAAATCCCATGGAGTTATTTTATCTTTAACATTAATTATTTATGCAAAATAGTGTTGTAGATCTCTGCATTGACTGGTCATTAGAATTTTTCTTTTTTTTTGGTTACCATCGAAGGAATAGTAAACAGTCTATTTGTTTATGTAACGGTTTTTATGACAATCCCAAGTTGGATAACATAGGTCCCAATACGGGGGGCGTAAGTTTCAAACCAACCATTGGATTTCCCTAAGATTTTAATATGTTGTAAGAAACCTAATTACACAGCTTTTCACCAGAGGGGTGGAAGAAATAGTGCGTGGTTAAAAAGTTATTAACCTTTGAGTAGACGTCTATATAGAGAACCAACAAGTATCATTGTTGACAATGGTGAAGAAAGATTCTGTTCATGCAGGTTAAGGGATTGCTATTGATGCCCTCTGCATCACATCCATGACACACTACCATGATCAGCATTTTCACAGGGTGCAATAGTTGTGATATTATTGTAGACATCCAGCAACAAGGAAACCTATTACCACCTGGAATCATACCCACAATGGTTACGAGACCCATGACACTTCCAGGAGAGATTCCCCACCCAGTTAGAAATCAAGTTTTTAATCCTATGTAGCCGATAATACAAGTGGGAACCCTTGTAACATAGATTGATTAGACCCTCAATCCCCCCATCTATAGTGTACACCACACCGCAGTCCACTCCATTTTCTGTCATGGGATCCCCGCCTCCCAATCCACCGCCAACAACACAATCAGTAAGCCCCATTGCTCCCCAAGCACCATAACCCAACCCGCAGCTACTCAAAAACCACAAACAACTCCAAAATTTATTGCATAATTCCTGCCACCACCCACTAACATCCAACAAACCAGTATCCCTCTAGTCACTATGCAACCCATCCAAACTGCATCAACCAGCTTGCAGCCGCAAAGCACACAAACTGTCAGCACCATGATGCCTACCTCTGTTCCATCTTTCATCCCCACAACACATCAATAGAAACCCCAATTTAATACAGACATGCCACTCACTGGTGCTTATAACCAATCCCTTTTTCCACAAGGGCCCACATTCCACACTCACTCAACACCACAATCACAACACCTTCCAGCACTCCTGTCACAAACACAATCCAATCTGAAACCTCTACTACAAGCTTCCCACATCAATCAACCGACGCAGAATGCTCCACCAACCACCTAGAATTACTCGCAAGCCGCCATGCAAGCCTTAGGCATCCCCACACAGACACAGAGCGCAACTCCTTCCACCTCTCAAGCACCACAGACATCCACCAACCCCTTGGCTGCTATGTAAAATGTCACCCAATCTTCCCAAAAACCACAACCATGACAAACAAATTCCAACCCATTTGCACCCCAAGCACAACAACAAAAACCCAACCCCTTTACAACTGCTCAACCAACCCAGCAGCCACAACCACAAATGCAGGGGGCAAATCCCTTCATCACGCAATCACTGTAGTGGTTTTTTAATGCCCTTGCTAGTAGGCGTACAAATAATCAAACCCCTCAGCAACCACAAACTAACTTCATTGCTTCCCTAGCCATGTCGTTCCTCATTGCATCCCAATCTATACCACCTCTACAAAAATCAAGCATTCCTACCAAAATCAATTACCTCGCTACACATACTGGGGGCATTCCACTATAGAACACCTATCCTCCACCCTATGCAGTTATGCAACAGGCTGAACCCACTTATCCAACACCTCAACAAATACAAGCATACTTCTAGTAGTTACACCAACCCTGTTAGATGTCACCACCTCCTCCACCACAATATTCCCCTTAGCTACAACTTCCACCACAACAACCCATCTGTGTTGACCAACAACCATCATATCAAACACCATAGTATCCCCCACAGAATCCCCCATATTCGCCATTTGATCCATATCAGATTCAGGGAACTAATACAAATGGAGTCCACAACCCTCCCCCACATATCAATCAGGAATGGGAGGAAATGAGGAATTCTCTCAAAGAGCTAAAAGCAGGGATCAAAGCTAAGACATTCAAATTTGAAGAGGTATGTCCTTACCCATTTGATCGATCTATCACTGCAATACCCTTCCCCAAGCACTTTGAAACACCCAAGTTTGATAAATATCGAGGGAAGGGAGATCCTATGAGCCACATGAAAGAATTGTACATGGAATGCCAAGAAGTCCCCTATGGCACAGTCTCTACTTTCGCTGAACTATCTGAGAAGTTTGTGGCCCAATACGCGCACAACATAGAGAATGAACTATCCCTCCTTGATTAATGTAATTTAAAATAGAAGGGAGGAGAAAGCCTGGCCGATTACCTTCGGCACTAGCAAGGGCTTACTACTAGGTTGTCCTATCAACCCCCCGAGCAACACCTCATAAAGATATTTATCAACAATCTCCATCCTAAGCTTGCCTATCACATGTGAATGAATTTTATACAAACTTATCAAGACATTAGAATCAAAGGCATGGATCTCGAGTGAGGTCTCATAGAAGACGGGGCCATCAAGCACTAAAAAGAAGCCCATCCTGACAAACATAATAATGATCGATCATGGTACTGGAACAAAAACAAGAACACTGTAACTAATAGAGCCACCAACACCAAACATGTTCAGGTCATGGTGGCCGAACCCAATGCACCTCCTCAAAACTATTAGCAGACACCACCAACATATTCACAAGCTCCTCCCATGTATCAACAACCTGCTCCTGCATATCATTAACCTGTGTACCAGCAAAACATACGCCCTTAAGCGACAACTACCTACCCCCACCAGGTACATCATATCCACCTAACTACCAAGCTCCTATGAATCAAACAAATGTCATATCAGTCCCATGTGGACAACCCAGGCCTCGAGCCTAGAATGCACCCAAATGTATGTTCACCCCCTTGGGTGAACCCATAAATGTCATTTTCTATAGAATGGCCAAAGCTAACCTGGTCGTGTATCCACAAACGCAACTGTTTGATGACTCCAAACCTAAGCCTGCATGGTACAATGACAATGAATACTATAATTACCATCGTGTTAAAGGACACACTACCCTCAAATGCATGAAGTTGAAACACTACATCTAAGATCTCATTGATCGCAAAGAGATTGAGGTAGACTCTTCGGCCCAACCATCGTCAAATGTGGCCCTCAAAATCTATCAAAATGCATTTCCCAATCACACCTCAAGTAAAGGACTAGCCAATCCTGCCCAATCCTCCAATCAAGGAGAGGGCAAGCAAGGAGACAATACCGGCATAAAATATTATACCAATGCATACATCAACTATGATAGCCTTATTGGTTGTATATCCCAAGTCACACCCTTTGTTAATGTCATTCATGTTAAGGGTGCAGATAGTCAATGTGCAGTTACCACTCATCAAGGCAGAATAATCATTGCAGGTGCTAGTGTCGCTCCATCCATCGGTACCCAATACAACCTGTTGGAACACCTAGGGAATACCCCTGCCCAAATATTCATCTTGAATCTCCTCCGTACCTCTCCTATCCATCATGATATCCTCAATAAATCCCTACAAGAATCTCATGTCCCCAATGACATCAATCCTACACAGTTCCAAAATATTGTGGGCTATCTATCCGCCTCTTGCACAATCTCCTTTAAACCCACAAATGCACCTTCCGAAGAACCTGATCACAACCTTCCACTTTGTATCATTGTTGTGGTCAAGGATTTTTCCATTAAGCGAGTCATGATAGATAATGGCTTGGCCCTCAACTTATGCACATTGAAATTTGTCAAACAAATGGGATGTACTGAGGTAGATATAACAAATTATGTCATCACCATCAAAGCCTATGACAATCTGGAACACACTTTTGAAGGAACAATTTCATTGCCCATCAAGTTGGGTCGGATAGTCCAAGATATAGCATGTCATGTTGTTGATCTTGACCTTCCCTAAAACATCCTCCTCGGCCACCCATGGATCCATTCTACATAGGTCATCCCATCCACTTACCATCAGTGCATCAAATTTCTGCATAATGATACGGAGGTCACCATATGTGCAGATCCCAAGCCCTTTGCATACTGTCATGCATTGGAAGCCTCCTTCCCACACTCCACTTATTGCCCTGGGATAGATATTGGCACTTCTATTTCCAACTCTTCTTGCACCCATTCAGACCCAGAAACAATCCTTTCATCCACTCTTTCCACAGTCAAGATCACCAACAATGGTTATGGAGAGTACAACCTATCTGATGCCTTCGCAATGAGAGCTTTGCCATTCGAACCACATACTCGAGGAAGGCCAAAAAAGAACACAACAAAACCAAGTAAGAAGTTGCAATTGGGCCCTACCACTTTCGTCTCAAAGGGTATTATGACCGGTCAAGCGATGGCCCCTGACATCAACCAATGTCTCTATAAGGATTCACCACCCAAATACACAAGTCACCTCAATTAATTCAAAGATAAGTACCCTTCAACTCACAAACTAGTGACAGAAAAATGGAACTACCAGGGAGGTGGCCTCGGTTATGAAGAGCAAGGAATGAAGGATCCTATTGTACCTACCTGGTGAGAAAGGCACCTAGGCCTTGGCATGGATTCTAACACAAATGGGGTCACCAATGAGAACATGTATGCCTCTTATCCTCCCCTGGGTGAAATCACTAACATCAAAGATGTCCCCGAAGAGAAAGTTGTGAGAGCCTATGATGATGTCTTTGACGATGAAACCTTCCTAGGAAATTCTGTCCTCCACCAACTTTCCTTTCTCTTGATTGACCTTCCCCTCTGCCATCCAGAACTCATAGACTGGGACCAACCAAGCATTGTACACATTGATGAGTTCCAAAGTGAGGACACGCTCCTAAGGTTCATAGGAGTAGTCGAACAGAACAAGGACTAGGAGCACGAGTCAACACATGTCTACAAGTTGGATCCAAAGGCCTATTTTGGGGAAGGGGAGAACTTCAGCCATAAAAATGAAATAAAAAAACAAAAATAAAAAAGAATAAAATCAATCTCCTGGTGAAAACCCCTCTAGGGCAATATCTGATTGCAAAAAAAGTAAAAATAAAGGGCGTATCCACTAGAAAAAACTTCCCTAAGGTGCCAGAGGATGAAGATTCTCCTCTTCCTCTAATCCATGATTACAGGCCTAAAAATTCATCGATCCTCAATGAAGAAACAAAACCTGTCAATCTGGGAACCGAGGACTATCCGTGCATCACTTATATTTCAGCCTCTTTAACAGAAGCAGAAGAAAAACTCTCTTTGCTCTCTTACAAGAATCCATGGGAAAATTTGCATGGTCTTATTCCCACATGATAGGATTGGACCCTAGCCTAGTGCTACATCATCTCACAGTAGATCCAAATGTCAAGCTAGTCAAACAAAAACTCCAAAAGATGCACCCCAAGGTTGCCTTATTAGTCAAAGCAGAGTTGGAAAAGTAACTTCAAGATGAAATCATTCGCACCATTGACTATTCTGATTAGATATCCAACATGGTGCCCATCTCCAAACAAGATAAATCCATCAGAATATGTACAGAATTTTGGGACCTCAACAAGGCATGTCCCAAGGATGACTTCCCATTGCCAAACATTGACATGATAGTTGACCTTACTGTGAAAGATGAGATGTTGTCTCTCATAGACGGATTCTCTGGATATAACCAAATCTGCATCACAGAAGAAGATCAACATAAGACAACATTTACAACCCCATGGGGAACCTTCTGCTACGACATGATGCCATTTGGTCTGAAGAACGCATGAGCCACATATCAACGAGCCATGACAATCATCTTCCAAGACATGATTCATAAAATCCTCAAGGACTACGCAGATGATATCCTGGCCAAATTAGTCCACAGGGCAGATCATCTGGATGTCCTAGAATGCGTATTTGATTGACTTGGCCACTATGGGCTCAAGCTAAACCCTAAGAAGCGTGTCTTCAGGGTAACATCAGGAAATCTCCTTGGCTTTATTGTATCAAGACGAGGAATCAAAATAGATCCCAAGAAGGTCAAGGCCATTCATGCCTCCACTAAGGACACTTAGGAAGTTGTGTAGCCTATAGGGCAAGCTTCAATTATTGCATCATTTCATCTCTCAGCTTGTGAATAAGTGCCAACCTTTCACGCACTTACTAAGAAAAGACAACAATTTCAAGTGGGATCCATTGTGTCAGAGAGGCTTTGAAAAGATAAAAGAATACTTGGCTAATCCACCAATCTTAGTGCCACCTATGCTAGGTAGGCCTCTCATCCTATACATCTTAGCTACAAATATTGCACTGGGAGCACTTTTGGCCCAACTTGATGATAGCGATAAGGAAAGAGCCATATACTACATCAACCTCACTTTGGTAGGCTACGAGCTAAACTACACTCCAATGGAAAAAGCATGCCTAGTCATGGTTTTTGTCACTCAGAAGATTCAACACTATATGCTCAGCCACAATGTCAAGCTTATATCCAAAGTTGATCTACACAAGTATCTACTTTCCAAAACCACACTCACTAGCCAAATGGATAAATGGGTCATGCTTTTTAGCGAGTTTGATATCCAGTATGTAGACAGAAAGGCCATCAAAGGATAGGTTATCATAGATCAGCTAGTAGAAGCACCATTGGTCAATGCTTATCCCTTAATCATAGAGTTTCCTGATGATCACTTATGCATGATAGAAGAACAATCGACTTGGAAATTATTCTTCGATGGATCCTATGCATCTCATGGTTCTGGGGCAGGAATCCTCTTCGTCACTCCACAGGGTGATTATATTCCTAAATATTTCAAGGTAGGTTTCCCCTGCACTAACAACATTGCAGAATACAAGGCACTAATCATGGGACTGAGCATGGCCATTTAGTGGAATATCACAGACATTCAGGTCTTTGGCAATTCTCAACTTATCATCAAACAAGTACTCAATGAATTCCAGACTAAGGATGATAAGTTGCTTCCTTATAAAGAGATGGCAGACAAACTAAAAGAGCATTTTCTAAATCTACAAATCACACAAGTCCCTCGTCTACAAAATAAAGCAGTTGATGCTATGGCTACAATCGGGTCCCTTCTGGAGATACCACACAACACAACACAATATGAATTCCTAGTTGAGCAACTCCACGCACCCGCTTACGAGAACAATGATATCAATTAGGTTTGTGTCTTGGTTGGTCCCTAGTCCCTATGCTACCATGACATCCATGAATATTTAAAGAATGGTATCATATCTCCTCACCTCACAAACACCCAATGCCAAAACCTTATCCGTAGAGCTTCCCACTACACTATTGTAGCCAACACCCTTTATCATCGAGGCTATCACAACATTCTCTCTATATGTCTCGATGAAACCAAAGCCACCCAAGCATTACAAGAGGTACATACTAGAATCTGCAGTGCCCACATAAGTGGCATGGTCCTAGCCAAAAAACTTCTCAGACTTGGGTGCTACTAGCCTACTATGGAACACGATGCATGTGTATTTGAGAAGAAGTGCTTACCTTGTCAACAACACGCCAATCTGATTCATGCACCAACACAAAATCTGCATCCTATCCCTGGCCATTTTCTTGTTGGGGTTTTGACCTCATTGGTAAGATCACCCCTGTCCTCTGAGGGTCATAAATACATCATCACGACCACTGAGTACTTCACGAAGTGGGTCAAAGAAATACCCCTTACCCTCATGACAGACATCCAAATCTCAAAATTCATCCTCTACCATATCGTCTGCCGCTTCAGCATCCCATCCACCATCTTCACAGATCACGACACACAATTTGAAAATCAGCATATGGATGATCTATGCGAACGCCTCCATATCGATCACTGTTATTCCATCACATACTTCCCCCAAGGTAAAGACCAAGCTGAGGCAACCAATAAAACCCTACTCAAGATCCTTAAAAAGGTTGTCAATGCAAATGGTCATGACTGGCACCTTCAAATTAACCCACCCTCTGGGCATATCGCACTTCTTATCGAACCCCCATATGCACCACCCCATACTCCCTTGTTTATGGTTTTGAAGTTGTCTTGCCAATTGAGGTTGAAATCCCATCCCTCTGAGTATCACTAAGGGGCCTCATTAATGATGAAGAGTATAGAGTATCCAAACTTGCACAATTAGATCTACTAGATGAGAAACGTTAGCAAGCCTATGACCACCTGGTCATTTATAAAAACAAGCTCAAAATAAGCTACAATAAGAAAATCCACCCACGCTAGTTCGAGGTGGAAGATCTAGTCCTAAAAGAGAATCAGAAAGTGGGTACAGATCGAGAAAAGAAAGGTAAATTTGAGGCTACCTAGAAAGGACCATACATTGTAACTGCATGCTTAGGATCCAGGGCATATCAATTATTAACTCCCAAAGGAGAACTACTGAATGATCCCATCAAAATCATTCATCTCAGGCACTTCTATGCCTGACAGTTGGTTATTCCAGTCATCTAAAAAAATCCATAAAAAGTATAAAAAGTCTTGGGAAAATTCATTGTCTTGGTGAGAATTTGGTCAACAGATGCCTTGATGATACCCAAAAAAAAATCAAAAAGATAAAAAAAAGTAAAGAGAAATAAATCGCCCAATGGTGAAAACTTGGCAATCAAGCGCCTTGAATAAGTACGTGTGATGAAAACCTGGCAATCAGGCATCATGCATAGAGGACTGTATCATTATCTATCAAGATCTCATTCCCCTCCATCTCCCTCATCCCATCCACCTCATCCTAATCGCTGCCCATATTCCCTGGGTGTTCCCTTATCACATGCATCAGTTCGCAATGATCCTCCTATCTTATGTCCTGAGCTTTTGTACATATTGTCCTGTATATAATCTTCAGTATTCATTGTACATATGTCATCCTATACCAACCCCTGAGCTTTAATTGTTTTCCATCCTGTAAATATCAGTCTAGTCTTATGGTCAGTTCTACTTGTACATATCTCAAGTCTTTGGTTGATCTCCTTGCAAAAAGTGATCCAGTTACACCTTGAATCCTGTGTAATAGCAAGTCCCATTTGAGAAAATCTTGATTCGGTAATCCAAATTTAGAATATCTTTTGGCCTATCAGTTTGAGAATCATCCCATCTTTTTGGAAATGGGTCCTTGAGGATGTATCCTTCCTCTCGTTGACCTAAATTTAGTTCATCATCGTCCCTGGGTTCTTGTAGGATGTATCCTTCCTCTTGACCTAATCAATCCACTTCTCATCATTGATCTCTCTGGAAAAAGGCGTCTTGTTGAATTTTTTTATCTTGAAATTTGATTTTGGTTCTTGATTATCATTCCTGATTCTCTCAGTTTTTCTCTTCCTCAAGGTTGATACAATTCCTCATATCATGGTACACTGTGAGTGGATGCACCTAAGATAGGGAACTTGATCTTTTTGGTTTCTGCATGTGAGTCAGACAGATGTGACCCTTGCATGTATGTCATCTATGTGGATTCAAATATTGCACTTGGGAAACGTCATTTGTTTGTGGGCTTCTCCAACATCATTTTCATCTTGGTTCTCCTATGAACCACAGAGGTGATACTAGGGCAGCCCCCGCGTGTTTTTAGTGTCAGTACTATTCAACTATGTAGCCCCATCTCCCTATCAAGAGTGTGGGTGTCATGGTGTACGGTAGTTGTAACTGGTCCTTTACCCATGGTACCACCTATCTGTAGGGCCTCCATGTGATCCCATCTCGGATCTCATCATTCACCACCCTCCAATACTCTCCCTAGCTGTATACCACAGGATGCTCTGCCTATCATGTGCTCCTCCCTATCAGCCTGAGCACAGCTATGTGCTCCCATGCCCAAACCTGGAGTAGGGTGGTACACCCAATACTCCTCCTATGACCCTCTCCACCATGGTAGACTATCTGATGCGAATCCCGGTAGATCTCTGCTAACATCAATGTCCCCCATGCTGCAGGTACTCCTGCATCTATAATCTGCACGATCACTGGGATTAGGCTTAGTGTAATGTTAGTCCCTCATGTGTCTGGGGCAATGTACCTCGATACCAGTCCACACACAAAAAAGTATACCCAACGCGCCATATGTGCATCCAAATGTCGGTCTAGTGAAAGTTGACCATGCCACAAAGGCAGTGGGAGTGTGACCCCTAGCCTGACCAAATCTTTAAGGGCCTCAGTTTGTGTCACGCATGGTGCTACTAACTTTGTCCCTCGGATGGGAAACCAAAATATTCGATATACATCCTCTAGTGTGATTGTCATCTCCCCTGTCGGGAGATGGAATGGTGTTGTCTCTGATTTCCATCGCTTGCAAAGAGCCATCACCATCACCATGTATGCTCACCTATGGGGCATGCATGCTATGTCTCCCAAGCCAATCATGTCCACCTGAGCCCACTCCCCTGGTGTGAAGTGCTCAGCCGCCCGTAGCACGACAGCTAGTCTCTTCTGCGATGCTAGTTGATCAACGAACCACTACACACAAACCAAGCACTCATCAGTCCCAGTCCTTCCTAATACTAGTCATCATAATTTCCAACTTCTCATGGGAATGCGTTCCCGTTGATCCCGACGGCGTTCCCGCTGGGGATCTGTTCATGGGAACACATTTTCAATTCTCTAAAATACATAAAAGAAAAACAAACAAAAGCATGGAGCCATTATTTTGAGCCTACCTATCTGTCTAGTACCCGACATCATCACATTCTATACACCACATCCATTTGATGCCTCGATCGCCCCCTCTCAGCCATCGCCTCGTCAGATTGCAGAACTCAAAATTAAGAAGAAATTTATAAGCTCAAAATACACAGTAAAATTATTGTGCCACCCTTCTAGCCATATATAGCCCACCCTGGTTCTTTATTTTCTGCCCTTGTACACCCCCATACCCTCCAAATCTCTTCTAAACTGCATTTTACCCTCTTCTAACCAATTTGCACACCTTTTGACCCCTCAGCCTTTCCCTTTCTTCTTCGTTGCTTTTTGCATTCTTTTTGAGACATCGCCAAGGCTTTGCTATTTTTCCCTACTGCCCTCTTGAGGGGGCATCACCCTAACTAAATTATTTTCTTTCCATTAGCCTGGGGCAACTTAGTTGCCTAAGTATCATCCTCGCATCGTCTATTATTTTAAAGGTCTTGAAAATAGTGTTATCCTAACCCTATATCAAAGAGGGGAAAAATGTAGACACCTAAATTTGATTAACATATTTAATTAAATTTAGTGCCTTTCTAGAACATTATTGATTAAATAATTATATTATTTAATAAATATATATTATCCCCTAGCTTAATCAATTTAATTGATTAGCTATAGTCCAATTAATTATCAAATGACAACCCATAGTTTAATAATTAATTAAATCCATCTTCCTCTATTGAGTTGAATGAATATACTTATTTATTTAACTTAATTCATAAATTCCCCTTTATCCCACTTGTGAATTAAACATTCCATTTAATTCAATTGAAGCACATGGCTCCTAACTTTGACCCCTAAACTAACCATGCTTAATTACCTAACCCATAGTTCCAACTCAACCCAACCCATTCATACATACTAATCCTTCCTTATTATTTAAATGACCCTAATTAACTAATTAATCTCTCCACTCATTCTCTCTCCTCCCATCACATCATCCTAATCCTCCCACTTGCCCTCTAAACCTAAGCCTAATCACTCCCTAAGTATGTGCACAATCTTAATCCAAGAATTAAGAACTCAACCCCTATCCTAAATTAAACTCTCATATCACATCACTCAAATCCCCATCCATACCTCATAAAGTCTTCCTTAAATTCTCTTACATCCCTCTTACACACTACATCCATATCTTACGTCTTTGTCCCCTCTCACATCTCCCAAAATGGTCACATTGCCCCATTCTTCCAAACCACTCTCCTTGTGACACTTGTCACAATGAGAGTCATTTTAGAAATCACAATCCATGTGCTCTCTCTCAAATGAATCTCAATCCTTCCTCAAGTTTGTATCTTGGCCATCCATTTATCCCTCCATTTGCCTATAAATTACAGGCTCCTTTCCTTCATTTTCATCCACCATTGAAGCAAAGTTACCATGCCCATTTGAAGAACAAAATCATCATCCCTAACATCATAATTCCAAATTCTCTCCATACCTATTGAAGCTTGAGAAATATCTCTAAGCACACATCCCTCTACTTGGACAAATCTACACATCAAAGGAGAAGCTTGCTTGGTTTAGAGAGGTTTGCACTTCCTTAGGCTTACCAATGTTTTAGTTTCTTCTTTTGTCTAATCACATATGTTTTTTGGGTTTTAGTTGTTTGAATTCTTAACTAGTTTAGGTATTCCTTTTAACCACTATTTCCTTGCACACAACTACCTTCATTGTCGTTCCTACTTCTGATCAATTTCAAGTCAAATTGGTTTTGCCTTGGATAACTGCTATGCATGTTATTGCTTCTCCTATTCATAAATGTCTTAAGTTCATTCATAATGGAGAAGTAAAAATGATTAATCATAGTTTGTATCAACCTTCTAGGCCTAGAGATTGTGCTACTCTTAATTTCTTTTGGCCTTCATTACCTAATTCATGTCCTCCTTGCCCTGACAACCTTTTTCGTTCATATCAAGCCTATAAACATCGTAAGATAGTCAAGTTAAGCACGTATCTGATAGATCTTAACCATGGTCTTTTTCCCACTCCTTCTATACCTCCTTTATCTATTACTGCTAGCTCTATTACCCAACCTCCCACTGTTGCTTCTCATCCTACTGTGAATCCTACCGACCCTCCTATAGAACCTGTGAAGAAACCAGTTGTTATTCCTCCTAGTTCTCAACATGTGTCAAACAAAGAAAAATGTAACAAATCTGCTATTGAACGTCATAAGAAACACAGAGCTAATGCTAGGGCATGTGCTTCCATTCTTCTAAATTCTTTATCTTCTTTTGACCAACCTATGTCTGATGTGTTGGAAGAGGTTAATATTCATAATGATGTTAAGATGGATGAGTATGATGATCCTATTCACATCTTAGGTCCTATTTTAATTAGTCTTGATGAGGAGGATACTCTTGATGATCCTATTGATCCTAGTGATGAGTATGAAACAATTGATCTTAATATTGACTTACCTCATATGATTTCAACTCTATTGGAAATTACACCTAGTATCAAGCAACGCGATTCTCAAGAGGATCCTTGTTGAACTGGCTATTATTCCTACTGTATTGGATATAGTCCCTCTTGCGAGTTTCCCACCTTCCCTAAATGATATAAACTGAGATGGTGAGAGTAGGTGAGGCGCTTGATTGGCTTATCCTTCATGGTAGCTCTTTTTGTGTTTGCATATTGTATTGTGCTTCTCCCATAATGTGTTTGCTAAATGTTTGTTAGACTCTTTTATACGACCCTTGTTACTTTGTTGGTGCAAGGTGATAAAGGAATCAAACCTGTTGTATAATTCCTCTATATGTATCTTTA
>MU227375.1:337057-359908 GCA_018584345.1 Thuja plicata | reverse complement strand
TTTCATAAGTAAACAAAATATTACTGAGTCGGTAGAAGCTCGGGTTCCTCAAGCTGGCTCGGTGATCTTCTGATACTCGACATCCACTACAATACTCGGCATCGTCATGCTCTCGGTAAGAGTAGAATCTTGGTCCATACTAGTCCCGAAGTGTAGCTTGGAACTCGGTAGCCATTGGTGACTCGGTAGATATAATGTCACTCGGTAACCGCTGGTGACTCGGTAGTAACTGACTTCTCGGTAGTTACGGTGAAGCTCGGTGACTATCATCTTCTTGGTACATGTTGCTCTTCTCGGTAAACACAGCTGAACTATTCATATGCTCGGTGACTACTGTTCTGCTCGGTTTGAACAATTTAACCGCTGAGCTTTACAAAGTGATTACTGAATGCTCGGTATAAGCTGTGGACTGAGTGATGAGCTCGGTAAGCATTCAGAATCGAATAAGTGTTTTCACTGATGACAAATATAACATAATTCCAACAGGTAGCACTGATTCTTTTTGGTATCCATGTTGTGGTCCGAAAAGACTCTTCTTTGTAACTCTTGAGTTTTCTTTCCTCCATTATGATTGTAGTTCTACTTTCTTTGGGGAATGATGTCAATTCATTTTCTATAATATCATATCTATATATATGTTATCTTATGATCATACTGACCCCACAGTAGGTATATCCCTTATGTATTCTTTGTATGTTTATGTGGTATTTCCCTTTATTTGTCTTCATTTGGGGGCATCTCGTAGTGGAAACGTAATCAGTAGAGTTGTTTATGTTTTTGTTAAAGCCATTTCTCCTGTTAAAGTGTTATCAATGACTTTAACATGGGGGCATACGTTCTACTCACTTTTTTCACACACACGTGTTCAAAATATTTTCAAAACTTAAAACCTTTTCCCTTAATGGATTAAAGACTAATCATTAAAGCATGGATATTTTACTTTATAGGATCTCTTGATCCCTCCAGTTTCAATTTACAATGTTTTGATCCCTTAAGGTCGGAAGGTGTCCTTAAGACTGGATCTCCCTGATTGGTTGACTAGTGAGTAGCCACATTCACTAGGCGGTTCAACTCCGTCTTTCCAGTTGCACTGTTTCCTTGTGTGGTTCACAATGGGACATAAGTTCTCATTGGGCGAGGTAATCACACCCTCTCTCTTTTTCTCCTTATTTGGTGATGTTTCTCTTATCATGATCTTAGGGCTGATAAAGACTCAATTCCCTGGGGGCTTGATGATTCCTTTGTCCCTTTTGATTTCAATAAGATTATATGTTCTTTATGATCTCCTTTACCAAGAGTTTGTGTTGAGTCCTTACTCTTTCTAAAGTGGGGGCTAAATGTATAGTCAGAAAATGGAAGCACTTCCATTATAGACTAGTTTAGGCTTTTGAGTAAGTGGTCTGGGGTCATGTCAAGTGCCTTGAATGGGTCTTTGACTTGGATCTGGCTTTTTCCCCTGTTTTGCCCCATTTCCCACTTTTTCCAACCTATTTCTGACACTCTAGACTGCAAATTGGGACTTTGAATTTAGGATCAAGGTCGACCTTTTTGGGTCAAGGTTGACCTCAAACTCAACCTCGACCTAGGTTAAAATTGACCTTTTTCTGACCTAGGGTTCAAATTCCAGAATTCCAGGGTTTTTGGATGTCAGGTTTTGGAAAGAGTTAATTCCTGCTTCCGGGTCGGCTGTTTCGGTCTTCGGAACAACAAATCTTAAATTATATTTAATATAGGTCCTCTTCTAGGGGTATGGTTATAATTATAATTTAATTCTCCTATTTAGGCCTCTCTAGAAGATTGTGCCCTGTTTCATATAAAAAGAAGCTTTCTCCTCTCATTTTCTCTAACCACAAGATAAGACTTGAACTATAAGCAAGAGCAATCTAAGACAAAGACTTGAAGAGTGAGATCCAAAGGTGAAGAAGCAAGATTTGAAGCAATCCAAGTATCCATTGAAGCATTCATCCATTATAAAGCATTCAAGCACTTCGCAAGCACTCATTTCATCAAGGAGATCCATTGGTGGTCATTGAAGAATTCAAGCTCCATGGAGCCCTCTTGTTGAAGATTTCTCCATCCACATTCCTCCAAGCCTCTTCCTATTCAAAGACCCATTCAAAATTGGTGTTGGAAGATCTACAAGAAATCGATTTGAGACATCCTACATTCTACATTCTACATCCTTTTTGGTGCATACATACTTGTGGATTCACGGATTCAAATCCGCCACAAGAGCTTATACAAGCAAGGCGAATTTGTTCATTTACTTTGTTTTACTTATGAAATTTTAATTATACTTTGAGTTTAATTTGAAAACCAAGTTTTGACCAAGGCAAACCCCTCCCCCTAACAAACAATCCATTTTTCTTGCAGGTATAGGTTCTGAACATCAGATCAAAGTGCAAATTCGGATACCCTTTTCGACAAACTTTCAGGATCTGAAAATAGATTTCCTGTCGGAGGCTTTTTAGGTCGATTCTTCCCTAGGTCGAAATCGGAAGTTCTGGGTCAATGGTGACGTTGACTTGAGGGTCAAAATCAGAACTGCGTCAGAACAGAAAAATATTTATGGGTTTTGTTTGTCTTTGTGTTTCTGTTCCAGATCCGGTCTCGTATTTTACAGAAACTGAGTGTAGACTCCCGAAAATAGCATTCTTTAGATCTGCAACATTTCAGGGTTAGTACTTTTCTCCCATTCATTTTAATTAAAGTTATTAATCTTTCTAAATCTATCATACATTCAAATCTATAAACGAGTATTTAAGATCTTTCTCTTTGCTCTTATTTCCAAATGATTGATTCATTTATGCATTGATCCTTCCTTTGGGGTTAATCAATTGGATCCTTCATTTGTGTATCTAAGGATAAAAGAAGAGCATCTTATTTACCCCCTACATTTCAAATACATCTATTTCAAAACAACATATTTACATGTAATATTTCTTATGTTACACTACCTTCATTGTCGTTACTACTTCTGATCAATTTCAAGTCAAATTTGGTTTGCTTGGATAACTGCTATGCATGCTATTGCTTCTCCTATTCATAAATGTCTTAAGTTCATTCATAATGGAGAAGTAAAAATGATTAATCATAGTTTGTATCAAACTTATAGGCCTAGAGATTGTGTCTTCAATTACTCCACTGGTAGCTCTGATGGCATTGACACTTTTCTTGATTCTTTCACTGTGTTTTGTAATGCCCTCTCCTTCTTTCATTTTCATCTGATCAAATTGAACTAAGAGACTTTCTACTTTGGCTCTCTTTACATTGGCATATCCTCCATGAATATCATGCAGTTTGTTCCACATATCAAAGACAGTAGGGCAGTCGTTGACTTCATCAAATTCGGAATAGCTGAGTGCAGAGGCTATATCAATCATCATTATGTTATGATGCTTCATGTCTATCATCTGATCCATAGTCATAGGTCTCAGTGGTTCCACATACCTATGGTCCAATAATTGAAAACCAGTATCTCCAATGGTAGATAAATGTAGTCTCATCAAATCTTGTCATGCAACAAAATTGTCTTTGTTAAGCTTCGGGATCTCCCTTCTATAAGATATCTCTGATCTTTAGCTTAGGCCTCAAGGCCTTTCCTAAAAGCACCAAATGTTGTGATACCAATTGTTGGAAATGAGCTGAGTAACTAAGAGGGGAGGGGTGAATCAGTCACCACAAAAACAAATCGAAGCCCCTTAGATGTCTTAAGCAATTTTGTCATTGTTTCTCGGTTAACACAGATATTCTACAGTCACTCGGTTAACATAGCAAATCTTAAGATATTAACTGTGATTATCTTTAGTAATTAATTTCAAAAACATAAACCATAAAGTAAATAAAATGTACACAGATAACATCAAGATTTAACATGGAAACCCAATATGGGAAAAACCACTAATTGCAACTAGTCACTAATTTTCACTCTTCTAAAGTGAGTCGTGTTAGGAGCCAACCTTGTTAAAGGTTAAAATAACACACTATTAGGTGTGACCCTATTAGAGGATTTAATCACCCTGTAAGGAGTGGCCTTGTGAGAGGTATTCAAACACTTCAATATAGAAATGTCACCTTGTGAGAGGATTTATAAAAGACTCTTAAGTCTACTCTGTTAAGAGATTTTGATCACTGCTACAATTGTTAGAAAGTAACAATGGATTGACCTGTTTTGATAAGAATTTATCTTTGCTGATTCAGATCTCTATTCTGGATTAATTACTTGATCCTCATTGATCGGATATTATGCTGCAATTTTATGTGTTCTGTCCTCAATCATAATCCCATCTTATTTCGCCTTCACTCTTTATGTCATAAACATATACACTTCCACACACTGTCTCAATATTCAATCCAAACTCAAACTTATATATATGATAAGTCTTGTCAATTCAGCCTTAATATCCTTCCAAATAAATAACAAAACTCATGTTTGTCGGTTGCATATAACCAGTTATCCATAAAATATAAACTACTATTAGTCGGTTGACACTAATTATTTAACTCGGTTAGCATTGAAATCCTTAAACGCCTGACCTACACTGTAATGCCCAAGTGAACTCGGTTAGAACTGAGAATCACTTTGGTCCTCTTCAATGTCTAAGAGTGCTTGGCATGATCTGACTGTTCTCGGATAGGATTAGACATTTGTGTAAACATCACTATACTTGTGTAAACATCAATGACAATACACAATTGAATAATTGTCATCAACACTCTTTTATGTCACATTATATATATATATATATATATAAGCCTAGATTAATTCTTTTTGACAATCCCTTAAGTGACCTAAAACTGTCTCTTTTTATGCCACATAACTAATAGTAATTTAAGATCAAAATATACAATTATTAATAAAGATAAACATGTGCCCATCCCCATTGAATATATTCATGTGTCCATTTGAATAAAAAGATTCCATTCATTGCATTTTACATCCATATTGCACGATTTAAATGTTTTTAGGTTTGGGTTTACGTTTTGGGTAGATTATATGTTTTTAGGCTTGGGTTTACGTTTAAATGTTTCAAACTTTTGGGTAAATTATATGTTTTTAGGTTTGGGTTTGCGTTTAAGTTTCAAACTTTTAGGTAAATTATATATTTTTTAGATAAATGGGTTTACGTTTAAGTTTCAAACATTTGGGTAAATTATATGTTTCTAACATCAATAGTATAGCCTAAAAACATTTATTGCTTAAAATGAAGAAAAAACAATATACTATAATGTTAAGTGAAAAAATAAATCATTTTTTACATATTATACGGAAAAAAATAAAAAATAAAAAAATTAGGGGCCCCTACCTGGAACTCGGTCAAGTTTTCTCTGAAGCCCCTGACCCGCTATCTTAGCCCCTCAATGTGCAAATGAGGGGATTGGGGTTCATTTTTGGATATTTAAAATATCCTAGGGACTGGGCCGAGTAGGACTCGATCAAGTCCTACTCGACCCAATCTACTCGGCCATTCGGCACCGTGTGGTGCCTATGTAGACTTGGCCGTGTTGGACTCAATCGAGTATGACTGGGCCAAGTCCCACTCGGCTGAGTCTGTCGAGTTAGCCTAAAAGGAGACACTCGATTGTGCTTTACCCTTGGGTGTAGACCTTTGATTAGTATCTTGAGTTTTAGATGGGGTGCAAGCACTTGGACGTGCAAGCCTCACTACAAGTTGTGCGACTCTTAGTGTTTTTTAAAGTCCTTTATTTATAAAGGACCTCTTGATGATTAACCCCTTTTCAATGATATCCTTAAAAGAGTTAAAGCATTGAACTTGAAGTTGAAAGTTGATTTCTTGGTTCAAATTTTCACACAGTTCAACCAATTATTTTTCAAGGATGTTGTGAGGACATTTATTTTCTAGGTGTTTCCATATGTTGTGAGGACATTTATTTTCTAGGTGTTTCCATAGATGTTTCCTTGTTATTTTTTTTGGGTGTTGCATGGGTCACTCATACTAACTCCATGTTCAATATTTTAGAAGAAGTGTGTTGCAAATTTCTTGGCTAGCTCATTGAAGGTCTTGATACTGGGGGTAGTTGTGAAAACCATTCTATAGATTGGTCTCATAAGCTTTGTAGAAATAGGCACACAAGATAAGTTTCATTGTAAGTATCATCTAGACAAGCTGTATAAAACTCCCTTGTGTAATCCCAAGGGTCACCTTTTCCTTTGTATTTGTCAAACCTAGGCACTTCAAAGTTAGGTGGAAAAAGTGGCATGCATATGCTTCAATCAAAAGGATAGGACGTATCTTTCAATCATAAATTTCTCGCTAGGAGCCTTGGGCTTCATGTTGGCCATTTTTTGTTGGAGGGTTTGGATTTGTTTAGCTAAGGTGTCCGTTTGTTGAGAAGGAGGAGGTGGTGGTGGAATATTGTAAGCAATTATGTTGGTAATGAGATTGATATTTATGTTGTGGTTGGTTTAGTAGTTCTAGTAGCCTTGGTGGTTAGGATCGACATAAGGACCGATATTACTATGTTGACCTCCTATGTTTAGATTGTGGATGTGTTGTTCATCTTGGGTGTCCTAAGTATTAAATAAATGAGGACCTTGATTGGTTTGTTGGCTACGAGGGCCTTGGTTGTTTTACTGGGTATGGGTAGTGTTTAGATGTTTTGAAAATTTGAAATTCCCAAGGTATCATTGATTTTTCAAAAGGAATGATGGTGACTCAGATTTGAGATGAGTTCATTGGGCATATCCACTAACACTAGAATCACTTGTGCTATTGATTTCATAAATTTGGGACACGTTAAAATTTGTTGGCAACTTGACTCCTTCGACAACTAATGCCAAGAAACAATGATTTAGGTAATGCTTCATTACCAATGTGAGAAGTTTGAGAAATTTAGGGTCATTAAAGACATCCTCTATCTCCTCGAGAGGGACCTCCTCATCACTATCAATAGTGGGGACACGATTATTCAAAGGTCTGTCCTCAAAAAGTTGTTGCATGTCTTGGTCATGGAGGTGTTATGTTTATTTTCTTAACTGGGGTCTAGTTTTAATGGATATACAATACTTCAAGTATTCAAAAAAGGGAAAGGTGGTGACTCAAGTGGAAAGATGATAAGCGGGTCTAATATTTATGAAGAAGAATTGTAAAAAAGGTAACTCTAGATCTTTAGGAAAAAAGATGGGTAAAAATTGATTTGGACTGTGATTGATAGTCACAAAACAATGATCAAGAGGGAGTACACTAAGAAGGAGATGATAAAATCCAAGATAAGATACTCCACTCATAGATGTCGAGATAATCATCTACCTAGACATGACAAATCTCAAGTGATAAGGACCAACAAGTGTTGGCCAAAAGATGGCGAGATTAAGAGAACCTATAATTTGACTTGGTAAAAGATGGACATGTAGACTACATGATAAGAAAACAATGTGGCAAGGATTGAATGATGAAGGAGGTAAAATAAATCAAAACTAAAATGATTAAGCTTAATGGATTAACCCCTAAGTTTTAATTCCCCGGAACAAGAACAAAGGCCAACAATGCAAGCAAACAAAACACAGAAACATAGACAAACAAGACAAACTAGCAACACATGTTGAAAATATGTAGGAGTTAGAGATGTTGAAGATTGTAGCTACGATAGAGATCTTTATCTTTGATTTTGCTATACAGTGAAATTGGGACAATACCTTTGTATTGCGTCATAGCTAGAGAAGATATTTATGATGATATTTCTGTCATTTTAAGTGAGCACAATGTGACATTCAATGTGTGCTAGGTGTCACACTCCAAATATTTGACATTTGATTATATGAAGAGACATGGGACATGCAAAGAGTCATGTGTTCAGAAATATGAAGAGACTTGTTTTTGGAAATTGAAGAGACCTTTGGTTGTGATGTGAAGAGTCTCTCAATTCTATATATTTATGTGATTGCTTTGCGTGTGTAGTTGTTGCATCAAGTTAAAAGCATTGTACTTGAACTTCTATTATTAATAAAAGAGATATTTTTATGGTGTGGCTGGGTTTTTCCCTCTAGTTGGAGGGTTTTCCTAGGATAAAGTCGTGCCTTTTGTACTTATTTTGTTATACTTTTGTTTATTGTTGTTTATCATTATTCCTGGGCTAAACATTAACAAGAGATAGATGTGTAACCACAGGTAACAAACACACAAGCATAGACAACAATTGTGTACAAAAATCTATCAAATACACAAAAAGATTAAACATTCATCCTAGGCAACTAAGTAAAAGAAACAAACTAGACAACAAATGTTAAACGATAGTTTGCATTGAAGGATGTGATGAGGTTTTCAAATGATAAAGCCCAACAAGAAGGACACCAACTAGAAGCTGCAAGTTATCAGGTATGCTAAAAAGGTAGGTTGATTGGTCTTATCAAGGTAAGTCTCAAGTTTGATTGTTGTAGTGATCAATATCAGAAATGTTGATTTTAACTTTGGGGTTTACACTAACATTGTAAATGGTAGAAAAGGTTAGGGGTGAGTATAAGGAGATATCTAGGCACAAAAGTAATTAAATGTGTTGACATAGTGTATGGATTAAAGGCAAGATGGATCTTTGAGAGGTCAAATGAGAATCTAAAACAAGTGCAAAATAAAAGGGAAACATGCATATAATATGCTTTTTAACCCTTACGGTAAGAGCTTGAAAAGGCAAAAGATTAGTGTTTCACTCAATATTCCACGAGCATTTGCAATTATGATACTTTAAAACAACACTTCACATTCAAAATTAGTAGACTTATATATAACCTTTAATGGGTGTTTGCCATTTCTTGAATAACACCACTTACAAATATCGCCCTACCCCCATTAACACATGTTGATATTTTTTGTAAAAGAAAGACACCGATTAAGTAGCCTCTAGTCTATGGACGAAGGTGAATGACTCGCATAAAGATCCCCAATGATCAAGCCTTGTTCAATGCAAAGACCATGACACTCTAAAGGAACGAGACAACAATCATATGTCAAGCAACATTAACAAAATACAAACCTCTCAATTCTATTTCAAAATATTTATCCTCTTTTAAAAAAAACCAACTTAAAACATTCATACTTAAGTTTAGACAAATTGTCATAGTTTAAGAACTGAAAACAAAATATGAAAAAGCAAGGGGTTCAAACTATATAGCCACTATCTAATAAAAATATGTCACATGACCATATATTTCTTTCCTTCTAAACTTTTTTTTTCAATTTTTTGATTAACACAAATAAATAGATATTTGTAATTCATTTAAATTTTAAATAGAAAAATAAAAAAAATTCTCCAAGACGGCAAACTACTCAAAAAATTCATAAAACGTTCGAACTAAAAAGCCCCATGAGACCTTCCTCTTACATTCATTCTCCTAATATATATAAATAACCGGCCTACTCCATGGGACCTCCTCTTACTCTTCACGGTGCTGCCCACGATCAATCAATCTACGCCGTCAGTTACTTTCTGCTTATCGACGGCCCCGATTCAAAAAGCAAGGGATCACCAAACGCATCACAGATTTCTCCCGGCAAATTCGAAATTTGACAACCATCAGAGATTTATGGCGCACATATGAAAATTTGAACTGCGCGATACGTTTGGGCGGGATATAAACTATCTTTATATTTCATTACTTTTATCTGTGCGTTGAAAGAAGCCTAGTTTTATTTGTCTCGTCCTCTTCTCTGCTGCATCCTTCAGTTCAACCTTGGCTTTAAACATACAGCAATGGCAGCCTCTGCATCTTCTTCAAAGGCTAATAATCCCAAGGCAAGGAAAAGGGTAGATGTTGATCCTTCTACTCTGAAACGAGCTAGAGATGGTAGCGCTTTTACTAAATGGTAAGATTATAGAAGTTTTTTGGGGTTTCAGTTTTCTGTTTGTAATTTAAATGGCAGGGTTGTATACATGACAATGATTTAATGTTTCCGGGTGATGGATTTGACTTGAAAATGTAGTTCTATTTGTTTTTTTAATGCGTTTAGTTAAACAAAGTTGAATTTCAGTGTTTGATTTATGGGTTTGTTTTAACATATGGATTTCAATGAATTTTTGAGGGTGGGTTCATTTTTATTTAATTAATGTCGGTGTTTCTGAATGATGGCCTTGTTTAGTATTTTAGGCATCATAGATTATGCATCCCATCCAAAGGAGCGCTTTTCTGTCAATTATTTTGGTCTATTTGTTGAAATATGCTGATTTAATCGCTCTGAATATTGGGTTTGTTGCGCAGTGATGCCTGTAAGAAGGATGTGCCTGTAGCAACTGCTGATATGCATGATTGCCAGCAGGATGGGAAAATCTGGACTAATTTTGGTTTGTGGCTTTTGGATTGCTTGCATACCTTATTTATTCTATTTTAGGTTTTGGTCCATACGTACTATCAGTGTGTTATATGGAAGTAACTAGGGTTTTGATTTGTGATGTATTCTGGCGCAGAAACCCCAAAAGCGCCACAAGAGCCCAAGCGTGCAGATGTTAAGAAGCCAGCCGAAGAGTATTGCTTGAGCTCTTTCTGTTTCTTTTATTGTTGTCAGCGTATATTCTTTTGGTTTGGCGCTTTTCATTGACTTTGGTTTTGTGACCTTTGTTTTGGCAGGAAGAGGTCAAAGAGTAAGACATCAAGCGAGAAGAAGAAAAAGCCCAAGAAAGAGAAGAAGGCTAAGGATCCAAATTTACCCAAAAGGCCTCAGACCGCTTTCTTCTTATTCATGTACTGCCTATCTCTACCTTGTTTGTGTGTATTTAGTGGCTTTTGTTTTGTTTGATCGATGGAAAAAACATACATTTTGCTTTGTCTGCTTCTTGACTCTGTTTTAATGGCAGGGATGAGTTCAGGAAGAGCTTTAAAGAGGCCAACCCTGAAGCCAAGGGTATTACCCAGGTACCAAATTAAATGCATTTCAATTGACTACTATTGTGTGCTTGGGTCATTCTGTGTTGCAGTTCTGTTGTCTTGGTTGCAATTCAAAAAATATGATGAGACTTAAACACCATTATGCTGCGCTTTCGTCTATCCTGACGTCAGTGGGTTTTTAGGGTATTTGTGCTCATGCGAAAAATTATTCTGGAATGGCTCATCTCTCCCTCTCCCTCGCTCGCTCCCTCTGAGTCATAAAAGAATCCGTCCCTAGATTTCTACAACTCTATATCAGATGGTTTATGATATGGATGTTGTGCATTAAATTGTTATGATTAATTAGTTTATTCTCCAAATCATTTGAATACAGTTTGGAAATATAACCCATTGAGCGGTAAAATCACACTATGCATAGTGAGTGGTAAAATTGCTCTATGCATAGTGATTGTGTACAAGATATGTACACTGCTCGTCTTCTGTATCATTATTTTTGGTTTCTAGATATTGTATTTATTGCCTACCATGTTTGCGTGGAAACGGTTCTAAATTACATTTTGTCTGGTGAGCTAATGTTTGCGGCTGTTGTTTAAAGTGCGCAAATTTTATTTGAAACATTAGGGTGTTTGTGACATGTTTACAGGCATTAGTTACAATACAGCTTGACACAAAATATTTGTCTGCCTTACTTAGTAGTCATGCCAATTGTGTTATATGAGTTGTGTACCTATCCTAAAATGTGATACCTATTTATATTGCAAGTGGAACCTTCAATTTGAATGACATCTAGCATCAGGTTGTTTCTTAATATGGATCATGTTCCCACCTGCAGGTTGCAAAAGATGGTGGTGAGAAATGGAAGTCTTTGTCAGAAGAGGTTTGCACCTAGACTAGCATATGGTTGTTAATATGTGTATTTCTGTTGTCAAATGTGCAAGAGGTTGATGGTTTGCTTTTTCATGTTTTTGCTTCCTTTTAGGAGAAGAAGCAATATACTGAGAAAGCTGCTGAATTGAAGGCAGAGTATGAGAAGGCCATGGCTAAGTATCAAAAGGTAGTTTAACTCAATAGTTAGATTGGCTTGATTTAGATTTAATATATAATGTTTTACTAAACAAATCACCATACAATTTGCAGGACAAGGATGGTGTAGTGTCAGAGGAAGCTGATGATCAGGAGATGGTTAGTTAGACTATTTATTTAATTATGCATTGTTCAATTTATTTGTGATTATTCAAGTTTATAAAATTGCTGAAATGATTGGATTGCAGGATGCTGGAGCAAATGGATCTGAAGCAGAGGAAGAGTGAATGTGCTAACTCAGTTGTCAAATTACTGGATTTTTGGACAATAAAGTAATGTGGGTGCTACATTGCTTTCTTTTTGTACCATATTTAGATGGAGTAGTAATCTCTCTGAGTGGATCAAACTGGGGAGTGGTAGCACAGGTCCTATGTATATTACTGTTGCATGATCTGCATGCAATGGAATTATCCTGTTGCACGTGGAATTTTTGAAGTCAGATTTAGCTAGCTTGCTTTGTTTCACTTAGACATCATTGTAATTTGCCATGTTTTGTCTTGAGCTAAAGAGTTCAATTTTCCAATGCAAATGGCTGTTGTCTTTTGATGAATCAATAGAGACCAGCTTACCTTTTGATTGTGTGGACCTCTAATAACAGTTGCTACGATTTGCATCTTTAATAATTCCTTTCGGCGTTCCTGTGATTCAGTACTGGGTGTGATAATGAACCTAAGTGGAAGTAGCTCCTTTTTGACTCGTTGAGAATGGCATTGCAATGCATCAATTAGTGTATTTAATCCAATTAGTGTATTTAATCAAGTTTACAAATTAATGCAAATGGTTCAGCCTTTTAACAAATCAATATTGGAGATGTAATTTTGTGTGATTCCCCCGCCCCCATTTCTGTGGTAAATGAGCCAAATACTAAAAATGACAGAAGGGATGCCATGTTCTTTATGAACTGAACTGAGTTTGTATGAATGCTATCTTTGAGGATTCTGAAGATATGTATGACAAGTGGATCTGTTCCAATGCAATATTTGTGTAGATGTTTCAGTTCATTATTCACTTGGTCTTTCTATGATTGAGTTTCAAGAAGGCATCAAGATCCTTCATATATGTGGACCAACTGTATGTTAAAAGTTTAATATTGTTTCTCTTTGTAGTTCTCATCTGTTCTTTAACAGGAACTGAAATTATGGATCCAAATCATTATTCACTGTGTATAAGGCTTATGAAGTAGGGGCAGTAAGGCTTATGAAGTAGGGACAGTACAACATATTGCATAATTATTTGGATATTTAAAGAACAAGTCTGCAACTCTATTTATTTGCAATTGACAGAATAAAACACAAGTTCTTGGTTCAATTAAGAGCAACATACATACACAATTAATAAGGGATTGCACCTAGGTCCCATTCTGTTACCTGAATTCGATTAAAAAGTGCCTTTTTAAGGTATATAAAAGAATACAATTTGAATATTTTTAGGGTCCTTGAGATGCGAGAGATTGAAAAATTGGGATGCTTTCCCCAGTGCAATATTGAGGAATAGAGGTTTTGATGAAAATGAATAAAGAGCACAAGGAGAGTAATTAGGTACAGAATTGATGAAAAAAATGAATCTCTTATTTTGCTCTTAATCATTTGTATAAGATCTAAAATCCCTCATTCATTTAATGTGATGAAACTTACAAAATTGATGAAAATGAAATCTTACAATCAATGCATTCTTCATTATTTTTTTCTAAGTTGTGGCTATCTAATTTGAATTAAGAACTACTATAATGTAAATGCCTAAGCTAGTAATATTTTTTTTGCCTTGATTAGTTGGGATCTTTTTGTTATTTCTTTTGTTTACAATTTTGGGGCTTATGTCCCCTATACATTTTCATAGGTTGAGATTTTGTGAGTAGAGAACATTTGGTTGAAGAGGCCATTCCCTTGATTGAAAAATTGAGGTAGTTAGATACAAGGTTTTGTGTGGTGGATGTTCTAAGTAGTATAATTCATAGTGGATGAAAACACAATGACTAACTAGAATTGGGTAGAAGTGTTTGTATAAAGTACTTTTAAAAATCAAAGTTGAAATACCAATGTCCATGCCTACAATAATGCTCACTATTCCTACATAACATCCTCTAGTATTTCTATTGCTTCACAAAAGTGTTAATGCTATTCATTTTAGTAATGGACATAATCCCATTAATCACTATAGTTATGTACCACTATCTAATCTCTGTTTTGTTTTCAAAACACCCATCAACCTTCTCCACCTTTCACATGCCATGATGTCACACACACTTGATGCACTTAGGAGCTTGACTTGGTAGGCCAATGAAACCTCTACAAAAGTAAAGAGAAGCAACACATGAAGGTATTTCATCCCTTAATGAACTATTGCATTGTTGAGAATGAGATGATACACAATGTGCAAACCTTGAAATATATAGTTGGGTGTGATGAGGTACAAGAACAACTTGATGTAATTAGTGATTGGAAAACACAATATGCAATATGAGATGTATTATGGGTCATGATAACACCATCATATTAGGTACGCATACTACAATGCAATGGAATACAAATTTCTCACAAGTAGATAAAAGGAGGAAAACCTTGTGGGAAAAAACTCCTCTCCAAAAGGGAAGATGGAATGTTGAAAAACAAAAAATGAAAGGAAGGATTTCCCAAGGCCACCCAAGGGTTACTTCCTTCACCCCTAACATTGATTGCAATTAAAGATAGCAAGGAGATGCCAAAGGTTTAGTGAAGATGTTTGTAATTTGTTGCTTTGTAGGCAAATGCTCGAAGGTAAGGAGACCATCTTAAATAAGTTGTCGATTGAAGTGCATGTGAATTTCAATATGCTTAGTACATTAATGCTTCATCGGGTTGTGTGAAGTATGAGTAACACTTTGATTGTGACACTAGATAGTAGTGGGATGATCACAAGATAAGCCAAACTTAGCCATTGGCTATCAAAGCCAAAAAATCTCTTGACTAGCCAAGATTGCTCTGACACTCAACCTTAGTTGATGATAATGCAATGGTAGTTGCTTCTTGCAAGACTAAGCAATTGGACCAAAACATGTCCAAAAACAAAGCCAAAGGTAGACTTTTGATCGTCAACATCACTAGCCCAATTTGAGTCAATGAGTCACACAATCTCAATAGCACTTGATGTGTGGTAAATGCCAAACTATGTAGTGCCTTCAATGTACCTTAAGATATGCTTGGCTACTTTCCAAGCACAATTGTTGATACATAGTAGCATCAATTGAAGTAGTGCAACTAACAAACAACATAATGCTTGAGTGAAAAGGAGTTGGCTTACTAGTAGCCATCCCAAATTCTCTAAAGCAAATCAAGAGCATACTTTTGTTGAAAGGTAGAAATACTAGCAGAAGATTGATGAATTTGAAGACCAAGGAAGTAATGCAACAAACCAAGATTTGTCAAATCAAAATGCTCCATTGAAGCTTGCTGAGTATCCTTAATCATGGTAGGAGACTCCTTTTGAGAATCAAATCATCTAAATGAAGAAGATTCCCCAATGCCTTTGAATATAAACTATAGGATCAAAGCGACATCTAGTGAATTGGAAGCAAGACAAAAACAATCCATCTTTTCATAGCAAGCTATAAGAGTTTGTTTGAAGCCACATAATGAATGTTGAAGCCTACAAATTAGTGAAGGATCTCACACAAAGCTTGGTGGTTGCTCTATATTGATCTCTTGAAGATCACCAAGTAGGATGACACTCTTCACATCCATTTGATACATT
This sequence comes from Thuja plicata, assembly GCA_018584345.1. Classification (NCBI taxonomy): domain Eukaryota; kingdom Viridiplantae; phylum Streptophyta; class Pinopsida; order Cupressales; family Cupressaceae; genus Thuja; species Thuja plicata. The sequence goes on along the minus strand of MU227375.1, from coordinate 344,265 downwards.
GACCAATCTTGAGATGCAACAATAGAAAGTAGAAGACAAATGGAATCCATCTTGGCTACTAGAGCAAAGGTCTTAGAATATTTGTTACACTCAACCTGAGAAAATCCTTTAGCCACTAGATGGACCTTATACTTATCTATAAAACCATCAATTGAAAACTTGGTATGATACACCCACTTGCATCGAACCCACTTTCTTCCCTTAAGAAGAATACATCTTTCCCATAACACTATCCCACTTTGGAACGCCTGAAGCATAAGCAAACTTTTGAGTATTTGTAGAAACTACATGACTCAAAAGACTGATTCCTAAAGTGTGAGAATGTGTGCAAAACGTAGGTGTGGGATTGCTTGCAAGAGGACCAACATCCTCAAGAACTATACACGCCCATAAAGGTCAACTAGGTGTAAATGGAAGAGAAGATGAAGTAATGTCAACAACTAGGTCATCACCATCACCATCACCATCACCATCACCATCACCATCACCATCACCATCACCATCACCATCACCATCACCATCACCATCACCATCACCATCACCATCACTCGAAAGAAGAGAGGAAGAGGCTTGTGATGGAGAATCCTTTAGAGTGAAATACACATCAAAATGAATATCATAATGAAAATGTACCTCTCCAATGATAGGATCAAATAATTGATAACCCTTCACATCCTCACAATAGTTAACAAAAAGGAATCACGAAATCTTCTTCTCCATTGCCACATCTACCATCTAGAATGAATGTCCACGTGCCACTATGAAATACTCTAAAAAAAGAAACCTTTGGCTTGACATGATACCGAGCCTCCTTAGGAGTCATATTTTGCACTGCTTTGTGAGGTATACAATTCTTAATATAGTTGGCAAAATTGACAACCTTTGTCCAAAACTGATAAGTAGGAGACATTCACCTATGTGAAAATCACCTGGATGCAATGAGTGCTAAGTGTCCCATTCATTCTATGAGACGGGTTCTTGTGAACCACTACTCATGAAACATGGTTCAATGAGTTTGACTAAAAAACTATATAGTTGAATCCCGATAGAAATATCACAATTTGTCCAAAATGCTAGAGCCATGGACCTAAACTAAAGTATACAACTGGCCATCTCTTGTAAGGTTCTATTTTTTGCTTGACCACACCATTTTGGTAAGGAGTGTATGTTGTGTACTACTAAAGAATACCTTGAGCATGACAAAAGTCCTGAAATGACTAATTGACAGACTCCCCCAATTATCTGTGCAAGTCTTTCCACAAATGCAAGGAAGGCCACAAAATGTTGAAGAACCTCATCCTTGTAATTGCAAAAGTACACCAATGTGCATCTAGAAAAGTTGTTAATAAAGGTGAGCACATACTTGGCCTTTGAAAATGGAGTGTGGAATGACATGAGGTTATTATGCACCAACTTAAGGAGAGCTGATGCTCATGTGGCCAAACCCTTAGGAAATAGATCCCTATGATGTTTGGCTAGAACACAACTCTGAAAAACTCCATCTAAACAAGAGATCTAAGGTAGATTAATCCCCAAATTCCGTGGCTCATCTACTGAATATATCTATAATTTAGGTGCCCAAATCCTTTGTGCCAAAGCTTGCTCAAAGAATCTACATGAACAATAAGAGATGATCCAAATGAAGACTCAAACCCATCAAACCTATACAAGCGGATTGCACGATTAACCGTGCATGTAGCAATGACCTTCTCAAGATCTTGCATATAAAAAATAGTCACATCTGTAGGAAACAACTCAACAAACCTATCATCACAATGATTACAAATTTGATAGACGAAAAGAAAATCATATGAAATATCAAGAACAATAAGAACATCATCAATGCTACCATCCTACATCTGAATTGACCTTGTCCCCAAAATTAGAATTTGAAAAGAGTTTCCAACAACATATGTGAAGTAGGACTATCAAAAAGAGAATCAAGATGATCCACAAGATGAGTCATGTGATGAGAAGCTCTGAAATCAAGAATCTAACTGGAACTAGTATAGGATAAATCTATAGTTGAGAGGGCTTTCCCTTTTCCCCAGGAAGAAGACTTAAGCATGGAAATATTATGCTTCCTCATAGCTTCCTCCAACACTGCTAGCCTTACAAAATAATGTACATCATTATGCACAATTTTTCCACGAAAGGAACAATTCTCCTTCTCCTTGGACATAAAGAAAGACTTCCTCGAGTTAGAAGGAGGATGAGGTGGAGGATTAGTCTTTTGATCATTCTTCGCCTTAGGCTTGGAGGAAGGCTCACCACCTATAGATGAACATGTCTTGGGCTTCTTATTCTTACCCTTTCCCTTGGAAGATTGAACCCTCAAAGCATGACTCTTAGGAATAGTATCCATTTGAATCAACTTGGTTTGCTTTCTAGTCAATCGATCACAAATATCCTCAAAATAATGCATCTTAGGGTCTTATTCCATAACATCCACAATAGAGTAGAAGGTAAAGGAAAACACTTGAAAATGACCTCTAAGATTAGACAAGATTAAGAAAATACATGCCTTATCTTCTTTGGCATGACCACATCCTATCAACTAAGACTGAAATCAACTTGAATTGTGCAAGGAAATCCTGAATAGTGGGAAATGCATTTGGAGAGAGAGAAGTGAGATCAACTTCAATCTGCAAGATCCTAAACTGATTTACCTTACCATACAACTTTAAAAGATTATCCTAGATATTTTTAGGTGTTGTACACTCAATAATATAAAACAACAAATTATCCGGCACATGAAGACCTATGATTCCTTTCACCTCATCCAATTTTTTCTATGAACAAATTGATCCAATGCCTTAATAAATTTGGGTTGGTCAACATCCAACATTTGCTAAAGACCTCGAGATCACAATAATTATAACATCTTGAGCTTCCTTGTGTGATAATTGTGTGTAGTGAGCAATTTAATCCTAGGATCCAACATGATGTACAAGGACACATAACATCAACAAATTGAAATGTTAAGCTAGTAAAATTGACATAAAATGGAATTTTTTTTAGAAAGTACCTCATCCATATCAAAGTTTATCGAAGCAACTTTCCAACGATATCTTGTTTGCCCAAAATAGAATTTGTTTGTAAAAGTTGTGCAAGTTAAAAAAGGCCTATATTAGGCACTTCCAAAATCCACAACAGCTCTTGGTCCCACCATATGTCCATGAAGAATAATTGAGTAGCAAAAATTGTGGCCCTTTGAGCCAAGCAGATCTTGATATATGTGAGTAAGCCTTTCCAAACAAAGTCTCCAATCACAACCACTAAGCACTACTGCCAGAGAACACAAGTCTCCACACGAATACATGGATGTGAGCCTCTCCAAGCACTTACATATAGGTAAAGGACTCATGATTATAAGAATACAAAAGAACTCCTTCACATTATCAATATGAGATAAATCAAAACCAAAGGCTAAGTCTTGTGCTCAGTGGGCCCATGAGCAATCTTTCCTCTCCAAGTAGATAATCCTGTAGGAAAATATTTGGTATAAGATTTTAGAAAGAGTAAAGTTTTCTCCAAAAAAAATTATAGAGTTGAGAGACAATGTTGATCACTTACCAACCTTTGCAAACATGCACAAACTAGAGAATTGAAGAAAAATTTCTCACTGCCAACAATAAAAAGATACCCATTGTTGATTCTAATAAAACTCTAGCTGAACCAAATCTCTAGTTGGTCAATGAAACGGACTTAGAAAACAAAACATGAACTAGCCAAAAACTCTTAATGACGGTCAATACAATTCACCACAACACCTGACAACCAATATATGTTGTACTTTGGTGAAAAGAATTCCACAATAAATCATATAGAGGTTTGCAAACTACAAATAAATTGGACCTAATAGTGCACCAATCAAGGACAGTTAATGTGACTTCAAAAAATAATGCCGCTTCCACATGAAGCACAACAAAAAATTGATCCACCAAGCCATACAATATTGCTAAAGAGCACTAACAATTTGTGCCAAATGATAATGGCATAATCAATTGGCACACACAAAAAAACCTTCAATGTGAAAAATAATTTGACCTTGAAGACTTGATGAAAGCTCTGTTGCCAGGAAGGGGTTGCATGGTCAAAAGCTTTGACAACATGTTGACGCACTAGGGAGCTTTACCTGCAGACCAACGAAACCTTCACAAAAGAAAAGAGAAGCAATAAAGAAGCTATTTCACCAGTCAATGAGTTATTACATTGATTAGAATGAGATGATACACAATGTACAAACCCCAAAATATATAGCTGGGTGTGATGAGGTACGAGAACATCAACCTCTAACTACCTTATCGACAAAACAATTAAATGCGCATAATATTTTTTAATAATGTACAACTAATGCAAATAATTTTACCTAAGTAAACTAAAGTAAATGTGCATAGAATAAATGCATACACCAACAATAGCTACCGTAATATCCCTTCAAACTCACCATCACAATCCAAATTTTTACAAGCTAATTTACATATTGTTTCTGCAATAAATCAATTGTTGTAGGTCAACATATAACCCAATCACAAAGAACTCTCCCATCATAATATGACAGTAGCCCACTTTCAATTGTGATTCTTAAGATTCCCATCTCACAACACATAGAGATATCTTGTTTTGAGAAGTACAATGGAAAAGGCGATCCTAATACTCACGTACACAAACAATACCTACAATAATATCCTTCAAACCAACCATCAAAATTCATTTTTTCACAAGCTAATTTACATATTGATGTCATCATAAATCAATTGTTGTAAAATGTATCACCATTACAACAATAATTGGCCAACATAACCCAATTCCAAACAACTTTCCCATCATAAAATACAAATGACCCACTTCAATTATGATTCTTAAGACTCCCATCCCACAACACATAAAAATAACTCATTTTAAGAAGTACAATATAAAATTAATATATAATAATGACTATAACAAACATAAAACATAAAACATAAAATAAAAGTATATAAAAATAAAAAAATAAACTAAAATGAATAAAGATAAAAATATATCTAACACTCCACTATTCCAACAAAATTAGAAAGGCCTTCGAAAACAGTCCAATCTGCACAGTCCCTCCTTCAATAAGAACTGACCTCTCCTCCTCGTTACTGTTGTGGCTTATGCTCAAGGAGGAGAAAGAAGCACCTCCACCTACATCACTAGCACACAACAAATTTAAACTTCAGAAGTAAATAAATCTTTAAAGGAATATATCTTTTCTAATGCAACTACAAACTTTCCATAATTTATATATTGCAATGCACTTTACTGTGACGCTCATGTTCTTGGGTTCAAATCAGAAACCTCTTGCAAGTTGCCCTTCATAACCCAACATTTATTATCAACTCCACTTTGTCGATTTTGAAAGTCTTCTGATAGACCATCAGAATAATTCTATCTATTCACCATCATTTGGAACTTGTGTGTAAACTCTTTTCACATCTATATATGTGCTTAAATACTCTTTTACATGAATATGATATTGCATTCATAACTAATATGTGAACTTTGCACATCTTTATATATGTTTAAGAACTTTCTTACATGATATGATACATGCATTCATAATTAATATATAAATTTTGCGTATTAATGATCTCCCAATACGCTAACAAATAATCTTAAACCATTTAATATATCTTTGAGAAAATTTGACTAATATAGCTTTTGTTGAATAAACACAATCATATAAACATAGTAACTGGATCATGAATTTAGTGTCATCTAAAAATATGTATTTAAATGGGTGATCATATTGTTTAAAATACAATCATATAAACATCTGTCATTTGTACAAGGAAGTACATGTCCATCTCCATATTGTATTGGTATTTGATTAATAATCAAAGTCACATATAGTTTCTTCTACTGAAGAAAAAACATAAAATAAAAAAATATACTTGTCTTCGAGATTCTGGTTCAATCTTTGCATACATCCTCTTACTTTATGATTCTAAGACATGAAACAAAATCAGAATTTTAAAAAGACTGAATCATATAAAAGTAAGTCTTGGAACATAATGACACCTCCCATCTAATTTAGAGGATTCTCTTCCCAGAAGTGAGAAACCATTTGGCTTTGAAAATCCTTATGCCCTCCACTCCCTTCTGATGCAATTGGTATTTCTAGGACAGGAGGCAAACAACTGCACCCCAAATAATCATGCATACAAACCTTCCCCAAATTTGGAATCTCAGCTTTGTTACATGGAAGTGATCTATATGAATTATTCCAGCTTTGTTCAGCCATGCCAATGCTATATGGGACTCCTTTAAAAGATTCATTCGTTCTCATCATTGCATTAACGCTTGAAAACTGATTTCTATAACCACCATCCCTATTTACAAATACCTGCTCAGAAGTGCTTTGTAGATTTGTAGTACCCATTGGAGCCCAAGCCATATTGGGCATAAAGATATTGTCTTCAAGACAAGGTGTAATGAAATTATCTGCTTGATCATAGAAACTCTCTGCAATCCCTGCACTACACTTGTTATCTTCATGTATCTCAAGACCTTGATAATTCTTCTTTTTTATTCTATGGGTGTTTTCAAAAACTGATTCTTTTGGAGATTGAATGAAAGATTCATTCAATACACTTTGGGCATTCTGGAGAAGAGAAGCGTTAGTGTACGAAGACAAGAGTTTAGAATTGTACCTTTTTCCGCCCAGAGTGAATTGGGAACGGCAGGAACGACATAAGAATCTGGGCTGTATGGATTTAGAGCGACCTTTGTTGTTAAGATATCTGTATTTGCAATTCTTTGACAGACAATTTGGACAAGGGGGCTTCAATCGTCTCACTTCTTTTTCAATCTCATTTTTGATTTCTTTAGGCAAATCTGAAAAGTTTACGACTAGGGCTGTCTTGAAACTGTTTAACACTGCAAGAGGATCATCCTCTTGTCCATGCATGACGTTCATCATTGAAAACTTTTTTCAATATCCAGGCTACAAAACTGATTTTTTTTTTTCAATGTCCTTTTCAAAACTGAAGTTCTCAGGGCATTTGGAACTCTTATTCTGCTACGGCTGAAATGGCATGCTTGGCCACGCAGGAACAATTTGTAGCTATCTTCATACTATTTTTACAAGTCTTTCTAAATCTTACATAGAGCTTTCTTCCCTATTATACTGCTTTATTTACAATTCCATGTCTTACTATTTTGATTATATATATATATATATA
>MU227375.1:298402-329184 GCA_018584345.1 Thuja plicata | reverse complement strand
TGTGGAGTCTGATTAGTCTCCAAGTGGGAGATTGTTTTATATGTGGAGCCTAATCAGACTTAATTTATTTCGACGTGGTTTCCCCCCCAGACATATCTATTTGGGCCCCATGCTCAGGGTCAAGGGGCATAGCCCCTTGCGGGGTCCTGGGGCAGTGCCCTAGGCGGGGTCAAGGGGCAGCACCCTAGGCGGGGTCAAGGGGTAGCGCCCCTTACAGGGGCCCTGTGGGGCAGCACCCCAGGGCGGGGTCGAGGGGCAGTGCCCCTCGATGCCAACAATGATTTAATAATATTGTAAAGGGTCAACCATTGATTTTCTATTAGTCAGAGTATTTTTTGCCCTAATTAGGTTAGGTCAAATATGCTTGTGAAAAGGGCTTAGGGTTTTAAGATTTCATTGTATGAGGGATTTTCATAGCTTCCTGTGATGGTATTGAGTTGCAGGTTTCAGATTGTAATCACTAGATAATAATAAAGATATTGGACTCGCTGTTGGTTGACATAGCCCAGGGATTGGGTGAACCATGTTAAATCTCTGTCTTTGTGTTCTCTTCCGTGTTTATATTTTCATTATTCTGCTTATTACTCTAACAACCACTTCAAAACCCTCTGGAAAATATTTAAAAATTCAACTATCTATTATAACGGTCAACTCTAGCGTGAAACTCACCATCAACGACCCAGATCAAACTTTATACCAATCTTTAAAACACAACCGTTGATCATCCTTTAAAACATCTGCGAGCCTGAGGAAATGAAATAATTAAGCCCAATAAATGACTCCTTGGACATCCACGTGGCACTACATTATTGACCTTGGAAATTATTTATCCTTTTTTACCTGTGTTGACTGACCTGGACAAGTGTCACTCAAGCGTGATCCCGCGAAGACTATCTACCGTGCAACTCGCAATCAAGGCATCACGCCTACCGTCAGATTTAATCAGATCTACTTTACCTTTATCATTCTTTGAAAATATGGACCCATGATCCAAACTGGACACATGTTGCAAAGGCGTGATTTCGCAAAGAATAAATGATCCTCATCTTCTATTCCTAGAATCATGCACACTGTTAGATCATCTTTGATATGACCGCACATTAACTTCCTTTAGGTTTCAAAATTGCTGGCCCCACACCCAGGATGGACATGTGGCATTCAAGCACGATTCCATGAAGAGTATCCTTCATGTACTTTATGATCAAGGCATCACACCTGCCATTAGATTAATTATTTGAATTTGTATGATCTATATTTCACCTTCATCTTCGTCCAGGACCCACCATGTGCTATGTGTCAAACAGGTGTGATTCCACTATGAATAAACAACAAGCATCTTTTGATTAACGAATTGTGCCAAACTTTGGATGAAATCATATTCGACCAAACAATATCTTCACCCTTAGCTTTGAAAACATTGACCCCACAATATCAGGATGGACACTTGTCTCTTAGGCGCGAATCCTTGAAGAGTAAACTGTTTGCATCTTTTGATTAAGGCATTACGCTCACCGTTGGATCAAAAAAAACTTGCTTGACATATTTCAAAGCATAAAACCCCACGGGAAAACTAATACTTAGGAAAAATTAAACATACCCCGCTAGGACTTTAGGGCATATTTAAAATGCATGCCCCGTGCATGATGACTTAAGGCACATGACCTAACAAAACTTAAGTGGCTCCTGAAAAAGGTAACACCATTTTATAAAAGACACGTGAGACCTAGGGTTTTTTTACCAAAAAGGAACCAAGGGCTTGGAACCAATTTCAAATTGGGTTTAAGAACCAGGCTCAAACATTGTATAAACATGAGCAGGACTTAGAACCATGGAAAATTTTGCAGCCCTAACATTTTCCTCTTATAATATTTATTATAAATCTACCTAGAGTTTATCTAATTATCACTTTCTCTACATTCAAAAGCTAATTAGATATTATCTCATGTTTGATGGTAAGGGGAATAAGAAGCATTTGTAGCTAGATGACAATGGTGTGTAATAAGAAAAAATAAATGTGGTATTGGATTGAAAGATTTAAGACTCCAAGGGGTTGTATTGGCTGCAAAGTAGATTTTCAAATCCCCGAAAGGGAATAAACCTAAAAAAATATTAATAAGGAATAAAATTTCTAGATCTGTGCAAAGGAAAGGTCCATTTTGGAAAATCCCATCTCTTAGTGTCCTAGTTAGAGGAAGGTTCTGTGTCAAACCAACTAGATCTAAACTTTTAAAGTCAATTTTGAAGGTGCAGGTCTAACAATTAAATCTTGAAGGATGATGGTAAAATATATGGGGAAAGATCTATGTGGTAGAACCTTAAACATAAGGAAAAACCCTTAGCATAGATCCAAGGATGCTTTGCCAAAAGTTGGGCTTTTAAAGGTATTCATAAATTTCATGATATTTTGAAGGATGGCCAGCTAGAGTAATGACAATATTTATGTCATAAATTTTATATTCCTCCAACATAGTGGAGGACCTATTATATCCTTAGAGAATAATTTTATCCCCTTTCCCTTCCCAGACAAGTTGACATTGATCCTATGTCCTTTCTTCAATTCAAGTGGTCGTATGGTTCCTTTCTACACTCTACCAAAGCCAAATTTTTATACAAATGCTTTGCTGACAGTGATGATATTTTCTCCCATCTTAGCAAATGCTGAAACGTATCTATTGATGCTTCTTCCTATCAAAAAGCTTGTGCCAACCTTTTGGGTAGGCCTATAGAGCCAAAAAAAGGATTCTTATTTTGGCATTTCTTGCTTCACAGACTAATTTTTTTTAAAAACTAGATGAGGAGATCAATATATGTTCCTCCTATAGGATGCTTGAATCTGTTAAACATGTATTTTTTGACTATATCTTTGCAAGGGAGGTTTGGGTTTTTTTTGTCATCCATTGATTCAAAATTTAATATTCAAGATGTTCTTTTTCATTCTTTCCCTAGGATTAAGAAATATCGCAATCTCTTTTGGTCTATTTTTTCCTTGGAAGTGCTATGGATTATTTGGAAATACAAAAATGACAATGTGTTTAATGAAAGGAGTAGAGCACTTATAGGGTCTCTGCGGAGACTCATATTTTATGATATTGAAGAAGTTTGAAAGACTTCTCCAAGATGGAATAGTTTGGGTATTTAGATGGGAAATCTTCTATGGTTTTATATGGGCTAGACAAGACAATGAAAGGATTCCTTTTTAAGTTGGAATGAATAACTTCATGCGAGAACTTAGAGAATAGAGAGAAAGGTAACTATATCTTCAGAATATAGTAATCCCAGTGGCACATGTGTTCATATACTTATATTTGGATCACATGAAATAAGGGAAATAAATTAGATGGATGGAGGGGCCTCTCAACTAGACTGCATGAATAAAATAACAATAACTGCTTTGATGAAAAGTGTGGCATTCATTTTTATGTAGGGATATAATATTACTCGTATAATTTTTATTAATTTTGATGCATGTGTGTTGTAGGTTGATATATATTTTATAATATTTTGATACTCTTCGTCACTATCTAGCTAGTTAGGGGCCTTCTATTGCAGCTTATTGTCTCTTTGATGGAAATGTGATTGTTCATAAACTAGTTCTAATATATTTTGTAATGGGATTTCATGATCTTTAATAAAAAATACCACCAATTCCCACTCGATTTGGATTCCCCCTAAAAGGTCCATCAATGTTAAGTTTCAAAAAATCCCTTAGGAGGAGGGAGCCACCTCCCCTCTCTATAAATTTTCTATTTTGTTTTTCTTTATCTCCTTTTGGTAGAGGGAATCATCCCATTTTTGACTAGATTTACATTCTTTACCACAACTAGATCAATAGAATCCACATGTACAGTCATGTCACATTTTGCTGAAATAGTTTCCTAGAGCTTATTGAAAATCTTTCTCCATACGAGAAAGCTCCCCATTTTAGAGTTTTGAAAGATTCTCTAATTTATTTTAACTATAAATTATAGATTATGAAAGTTGGGCCAATATCCTAAGCAAAAATAAGAAAATAGGTCTTAGCTGGATGAAAACCCAAACTTTCCCAAAAATCAACTAAAGTAGTGACATGAACACAAACATGATTCTAAGCACCCCACCACAGGTACTGAATTTCCCTTGAGTAAGGATAGTGAAATAAAATATGAATATTACATTCTTCAATTCTTTTACAAAATGACAAAGATAGAAGGGCCTTGAAAGCCTTTCTTTCTCAAATTCTCTTAGGCGAGGCACTTAATTTGGGTATCTAGCCAAAGAAAAAACTTTCACTTAGGCCAAGAGAAATGATTCCAAACCTACTTCAACCAAGGCACACCTCCCTGACCATGCAAATTTGTATCTAGAGCTAAGTAGCTAGAGGAAATTTTTTTTTTGCCCTTAATATCTAGACCCCAAGCCAAAAAATTCCTACCCTTAAGGGCACTGTAAAGTCTACCAACTAAAATATTTGCTAATTCTTCATGATTATCTTACGTACCCCATTTAGGACATTCATGAGGATCTTTCTAGAAAGTCATGTTACAAGTGTGATTTCCATTGCACCAAAATATTGACCCGTCAATTCCCGATACAACCACTAGACTTATAGAATCCATAGGAGGTGGTTAGTCCCTTGTCATGAATCCTGAGGGGAGCGCTATCCATTTTTCCAAAAATATCCCCCTCAGTGTTACTTGAGGTGATTCAAACCTATGACCAAGCTCTGATACCACTTGTTACAAGTGTGATTTCCATTGCACCAAAAGATCAACTTGTCAATGCCTGATACAACCACTAGACTTATAGATTCCATAGGAGGCGGTTAGTCCCTTGTCACAAATCCCAAGGGGAGCGATTAACATTTTTTCAAAAGTCACCCCCAAATGTACCATGAGATTTGTAGCCTTAAAAGATTCCACCCTATTCCAACCAACATCAACCCAAATATTGCAAAGGAGTTGAAGATGAGGAAACTAAAAATAATTGGGGAATGACCATCCCAAGAATCATGCTAGAAAAAAGTATCATATCCCCTATTGTAGATCCAAAACAAACTCTCCTTGATGAGTTTTTACCCTCTATTAAGAGTGTCCCAAATCATGGAACCCTTCCCCACCAAACTGCACCAGTGTACATCCACAATGCTAACACCCTTGAGGTACTTATGAGTAAGGATTTTACCCCAATCCTAGGCCTGACAAGTCCACCATCTCCAACATAGCTTGGTAGCTAAAACCTCTCCAATAAATTTTTTATAGAGGAGACCAAGGCCACGTTCTTGATTTTTCCTACAAACTAAGTCCCATCTAATCAAGCTCCATTTTAAAAATATAAAATTCCTTGACCAAAGAAATTGATGTGAAAGAGAATCAAAATATTTCACAAAGATAGAAGGGCCAACCTACACAAAGCACCTGCAAATAGGAAGAGCTTGATGTTGGAAATAATAGGTACTGAGGGGAGGGGGGAGGGGTGGGTGAATCAATCCAAATAAATAGTAAACTAATTCAACCACTGATCTAAATAACTGCTGAAATACTTTCCAAATTATGAAGCATATAATTGATGCAAATACATAAAAGAAAGTAGTATCAAGCATCCACAAATTCATCACACATGAAACTAATATTTTCACGTAGAAAGCCTTTTAAGAGGGGAAGAACCATGGTGGGGATGACATCCATAAGCCCAATACTACAGTAAATGATTTTGCCCTGTTAGGAGCTACAAATACCCTTTTTGAGGGTTCAACCTTTTAGGAGTGACTAGTACATTGTTAGGAGTACAATTAGATCAGATATGATCTACCTCACTAGAGGATTTAAAACCTCAATAAAGAAGTCACCCTGTTAAAGGATTTACAAAAACAACTTGTTAGAGTTCACCCGATTAAGGGATTTTTCTTGCTGCAACTATTAGGAAACAACACGATTAGTGATCTCGATGTAGCACTGATTGCTTGTTAGATCTAATAAGTCTTCTATACTCTATAACTTCTCTCTACTCTCAGTCTATCATATTTATTACCACAAACTCAAATTTATATCACAAACCCTAATTACCCAAAATAACTCTTACAACTTCTTTCAACATTAACTTTTCAATATGAGTAGTTCCTACATATAAAAAACTTCCACTGACATAAAAATCATCTTCAAATTAATTTCCCATAAAATAACCATGTGTCAAATTGATGAACTTGATGAATAAAAATATTTATCATGACCGCATTAGGTCAAGATAGGATCTGCAAGTTATATTTCCAAAGTAGTTAAACACGTTTTGACTTTTCCAATGCAACACTTCAAACCTGACTTAAATGTTTGCATTGATCTCATACATATAAAAAAATTGAATGTATAACCTATATTCAACGTTATCATATCAATATAAATGATCGCACACACTTTACCCTTACCAATATGTGATCTATTGACTGGTACTCAAGAACATAATTGTTCTACCTGTCTTGATGTCTGTGATACTAAAAACCCTTTCACGGCTCAACCAAATGAGTTATGGTTGGAACCACATTGCAATATACACTGGTTTATGTAGTATCTATGACCGCTCCTCATAATTCCATTTCTACCATGATCACCACCAAAGTGATGTTCTCATTGTCTACTGATCTTTTGGACTTAGCCAATTTTTAGTATTACCTTCTTACTGATTCTATCTTCACTTCACTTGTAGTATATCATGAATGTACTCACTTAGTTGTACTATACTAACTTAGTTTCCATCAATGAAAACCAAACAAGTGACTCCTTATGACTGCACCTCAATATCTAGCAATCTCCCAACACAATACCAACACTTGCACCAATGAACTCAATAAAATCAACCTTCTAGTAGATGAAAGCCATTTAAATATCTAGTGACTAAATCTATTGCAAATTTTATCCAAAATATCCTACCAAAACTTTATAAGATGAGACCCACACTAAGGGGAATCCCAAGATAAATCAAGGGAAGAGAACCAATTTAAAATTTGAGAATATGATCGATCCTATTCAAAATAATCCAATGAGAATTAAAGAAATAAATGAACAATAAGAGAATGGATGTAAAGGATAGATCCTATTTCCTTATTACACAATAGGAAGGAAGATGAATCAATAGGCTCAAGTAGGTCTTAATCAATAAATGATTCAATGATCCTTCACTGGTAATAATTAGGAATGAGATGATTTAGAGCAATGATGCAAGATAAAAGGTTAATTAAGTGAAATTGATAACTTTAAGAAAGATGTAGACTGATAGAAACAAACAGTAACCTGTGTATACTTTAAAAAAACTAGAAAATAGATTTAACCCATGGTTGAAATATAAAATGATTTGGAGGGTATAGAATTACATGGGTGTTCTTTACCTAGGTACAAAATGGTTTTCTCATTGTACATGTACCCTACAAATTTGTCTAATTTTTTCTCAGATTGTCTGTTTGATCCTTTACTACTTAGATTTGCTTTGGTAGGTTTTCCATATGTTCCTAAACACATAAAAATGGGGAATAAGGTTGTAAAGAGGGGTTGCCTCAACCAAACCCCTATTTGGAATCAACCTTAAAATGAAATAAAGTAAATGAGAGTGTGTTGTCATATAGAAAAGGCTAGGTATAAGGTATGACGTATATCATACCTTGGCAATGCAAATTCTTATTTGAACATGATCAAATATGTTGATGCAATAGATTTAAATTAACAAAAAAACCCAAAGGAAATCATGAAAAATATAACCTTGTCTAATGAATATTGTAGTTTACCACAATGATTGATTAAGAAGAAGATAAATGACTTGAAGATATGAAGACTTGAATGATTGAATGAATGTGAATGCCTTAATGTGTGTAGATCTTCTTCCTTTTTGGTAGAATCCTTTTTATTGGCCTTTGATGAAGGAAATAATCTTGATCCATGGTGAATATTTTCCTTGAAGACACCTTGAATTCTTGAGAATACTTGAATTCCAAGAGATCTTTAAATATTGATTGCCTTCTTGACTGCTTGATTGTGCTTGATAATGGATTACCAAAATGAGGAGAGATTGGATACTTATATACCTCTCACAACATTTTGGGATTTAAAATTAACCCATTCCAACCACAAATTTGGAAATCCCACCAAATTACCAATATGAGGCCCTGATTAGAATTTCAATGCAAAACCCAAGGTGTACAATGTGTAGGGAATTCTACACCTGTGTTTAGGATGCCAAAACTATTGTATAACCACTAATTAGGGCTCAAACTTAAATATTAGGTTGTAAATAACTAGGAAATATCAAATTACAAGGTACAAGTGATTTTGAGGTCGAGAATAAGTACAAAGGCCACAAATGATAACATAGGGCCTATGTAGGTTAATAAATGAATGAAGAGGAGGAATAATAAAGGAGAATGCCTAGAAATAAGGGATCACATCGAGTTTTGATGAAATTAAAATAACATAGGACCCATATTTAAATTTATGTGCCCATTATATACCATATGAAGTCCTATTCTACATGGTAAGATGAAAACACACTAAGGTGGGTGCTAAACAACTATGAAAGTGTATACACCTATAGGGTGCTTACAATTTATGATGGTCCAATAAATATAATACTTATCCGCATTAATTTTTTTCCCTGAGGTATCCTAATATATGTCCAAGGTTCTCCTAAAATTAACAATTTTATTAATTTTGGCCATGCCCATAAAAGCAATATCATCAAGAAACTGAAGATGAAAATACAGAGGTAAACTATGGCCCCAACTCCAACCCTTAATCATTCCTTGCCTAACCCTAGTTTTGATAAATATACCAAGCCCCTCAACCATGATGATGAATAGATAAGGAGAAACACGATCCACTTGCCAAAGGTGCTTGGAAGCACTAAATGAATTAGAAGGTTCTCCATTAACTAGAACTCAAATGGATACAAACGATACAAATCATGACCCAATTAACCCATTCACTACTAAATTTGAAAGCCAAAATAAATTTCTCTAAAAAATCCCACTTAACTCTTTCATAAGATTTTTTCATGTCTTGTTTGATGTTTTCTTTAGAAGTCATCGTAGAGTGAATGATTCCCATAGTAATTACTATCCCATCTAAAATCTGTCTACCCAAAATAAATCCACACTGCCCATAATAAATTAAATCTTTGAGGTAATGTCATTCAAAAATCAAGTTAGTGATAATTTTATAAACCTCATTACATATAAAAAGGGGTTTAAACTGATTAAGTCTATTCAATTTTTGTTTTTTTAGGAATAAGAGCTATTAAAGTAGCATTCATAACTCTTAACATCTTCTTATTTCTTTCTGATTCCTGAACCACCACAAGGTCCAACCTAATAATTTCCTAGAACTCTTGAAAAATTCAGCCAAGAAGCCATTAGGACTTGGGGATTTACCTTTATTCATGTGAACCACATATTCCACTTCTTGCAGTGAGATGGGGTGAATGAGAGCCACATTCATTTAATTAGAAACTAAAGAGGTAATACAATCTAGAATAGAAGATTAATATTCCCTAGTAGGATGAGATTATTCAATAAATAGGGTAGAAAATTATTGAAGACATTCTCAAGCAATTTCTCCCATTGAAGAAAGTTGGGCACCTTTTGAAGACACAAGAGAGGCAATGATATTTCTATTTCTTCTAGTCCAAACAAAATTATGAAAAAATGAAGTATTCTTATCTCCTCCATGTATCAAATAGTTTCTAGACTGCTGCTTCCAAAATATCTCTTCACGAATGTCTCATTCCTCCAATTCCTTATCTGCCATCCCTACTTAGGTCTAGGAAAAGCCCTTGATCATAGATCAAGTAGGTGATGGAATCAAGCCAAGCTTGCGCTACCATTTTTTTGAAGTGGATATTTCTAGAGAATTTATTATTCCATGTCTTACGCTTATACTTCACACATTGAAACCTTTTGACAAAATTATACATAGTCCTGCCATAAAAATGCTTCCCTTCGTACCACCACTCAACCACTAAATATTGGAGAGAAAGATCTCATA
The DNA here is from genome assembly GCA_018584345.1 of Thuja plicata. Lineage (NCBI taxonomy): Eukaryota > Viridiplantae > Streptophyta > Pinopsida > Cupressales > Cupressaceae > Thuja > Thuja plicata. The sequence continues at coordinate 319,186 of MU227375.1, read as the reverse complement.
ACCACACAAGTTGGAACTTAAAAGAAGGATTATTTTAAGTTTTGAAAGAAACCTTTGAGGTTTTTATTTATTAGTGATCATAACCTCTCTTGTCTAAGATCTTCAAGCTAGCATTCCATATATTACCCAACCAAAAGAAAGAGACAATAAATCTATCAAGTCTCATAGAGATAGCATTTGTTCCACTTATTCTATTATTCCAAGTGAAGATAACATTATTCGACTCCACATAAAAAAATATCTTTATTCCTTCAAGTTGCAAATGAAATAGAAGTCTCCAGGAATAACCCAAGGGAGAAAGGGCACCAAAGAGAGAAAAAAATATAATAGGAGCTCAGAGTTGCAACTTGTCCAAGATATCAGTAAGAGAATAAACATTAGAAAAAGTTGGTTTCACTTGAATCCAAAAAAGTGGAAACCATAGAGATAGAAGAACAAATTGAGATCTACCACTAAGGGAAAACCTTTCTAGGATCCCAAATGAGAGCCATTCCACCCAAACTACCATGTGACCTAATACACTGACAAGCACCTTGAGAGAAAATTCTAGGAGCTCTGCTCACCATACTATCAATAAATAGTTTAGTTTTTTTGAATAAAACAAGAATCAACCGGATCAGGAAAAACCTTTTTTTTAGGGATGTTATTCAAACCCCTCACATTACATGATAAAATAATCATTTATGAGATTAGGAGAAATGATAATTAATGGGTGTCACAAACCTAGAGTCAACCAATGTATCTCCAATAATATTTACCTTCTCCTGATCTATCTTCCATATACTCCTTGAGGGTTTCTCCAGAGGCCCCTTTTTATGGGGTTTTTTCTATAGTCATAAGGCATGATAAGATCCATTACTCTTCCCAGGTTCCAAAGCTACTTTAATAGGAGGAGAATGTCAAAGCTGCCAAAGATGCACCATATGTTATGACTAGATTCCCACTAAGATCTAGCACATCCGAAACCCGAAGAGGAAAATGTGTAGCCCTCTTCCCTATTGGAATTGTTTCTATTAGAGGTGTTGGCATTCATATTTTCTCATCGATGTCAACATATATTTTAGTTGAATATTTTAGAAGTCTCAGATAGACTGGTTATCACTAGTACATGCAAGACTGACACACGTGTACAGACTTTTAGAACATGCAAGCACAAATTTGTATAAAGGGATGAGAAGAGATCTTATATCTAAGATATCTTGTCTTGATATTATTGTTTTCATAAGTTATAGTTGTTTTGGTAAAAACTGGTTACATAGAAGCGATAGAGGATTATGACAGAGTTGGTCTCTGAGTTTTTGGGATAACATGTATGCAAGCATGTGTTATGATATGAGATCTTAAGGCATTGTAGAAGACATGTTGAAGAATGTTATTTATGATTCTTGGGTTGCTGGATTCTTGGTGACATCAGTTCTGGCGTGTGATCTTGGGAAGACCTATTTGTGGCTGACTACAATGGTGTAACGTGTTGAAAGGATGGCGAGCATGGATTATGGATCTTGAAGTATACTTGATGATTTTTTATTTAATGTTTACTTTTTTAAGGTACTGTGTGTATCTTAGAAAGGGTATATGCAATTATTTATGCATTGGGAAAGTCTTAACAGACCGACCTAATTGCTTATTGTAACTTGTATAAAGGAGAGTTGTTTCTTGATGAGGTAATGGGGAAGTATTATGTGGAAGCTGTGAGCTTATATTTGTGAAGACTGTTTGATGCAGATCAGAGATAGTGATTGTGATGAACTTCATTGGAGTTGTTTAGGCAAAAAAAGTTTCTATCAGTTAGTTCACTGGTTATTGTATACATCTATATCTGTACTTTGGACAGTGAGTTCTGAAGGTGGATTTAACCTTCTCATTTGGGCAGTGAGCCTCTTATTTCTCTTGACTCCTAACAGAGTCTGTCCTTTAATAGGGACTATGTAGTATATGTAATAATCAACTCCTAATAGGGATACAATATTTTTTAGTGCATTATTTGTGGGTGCTAATTCCCACCGGGGTTTTTCCTTTAACAAGGTTTTCCTTGACACCAATTTCTTGTGTTATGATGTGTTTAGATGTGCATTGAGTAATTGGTTTATAAGTTTAAAGTTTAAATATTTGGCACACAATTGATTCACCCCCTCTCAGTTGTGTTGGTGGACTATTATTTCTAACAATAAGTATCAAATATTGTGGTCCTCTGAGATAAATCTTAACAACTTGAGGTGATCCTGAAGATGGCATTCTATAGGAAGGAGAGTCCAAAATTTGACGCTAAAAATTTTGACAGTTGGAAGAACAAGATGATAACTAACCTGATCTGCTTAGGAATTGATTACTAGATGATTAAAAATAAGGATGCACAGATTAATCCTAAAGATGAATTAGAAAATTCTAATAAATATGAAAATAATTTATTTACTTGTAATATGGTCTAATGCATAAAAATGTAACTAAAAGAATAAACTTAAAAAAAATAAGCTTATCCTAATATATCCTATGCATACCTCAAAACATGGAATAAAAAATGCATACTATTGAATGTAAATGAAGTAAGAAAACAATATTAAACTATTTCAACAATATGCAAGCCTCCAAAGAAGACGAAGAGAGTGTTGTTGATATGTTGGGATGTGGTTGCTCAAAACCAACAACATAACAATGTATTGAAGGTTCTTGTTGAAGATGAGGAGAGGGCTCTTCTTTTATAGATTTTTGAGGAAAATGGATGGTTGATATTCAAATTTTGATGAAGGGATAAGATTCTTCAAGATCAATGATGTGGCGATGAGGTGGAGGTTAAGTGGTTTAGGGTTTTGACCATTCAAAAGGGAAAATATGGTCACACATGTGTGAGAAAACTTTGAAAGTGATGGGTCAATGACAAGGTGTGAGAGGGTGAGAAGACCAAATTTTATAACACATGTGTGAAAAAATTGAGAGTGATGGCTCAATGACAAAGGTCAAAAGGTGGAAGAGGGTGAGATGACCAAGGTTGCTCACAAATGTGTGAGCAACTTTGGTAAGTGATGGCTCAAGGTTGAGTTCACATGTGAAGGGGGACACATATGTAAGGGTGTGTAAGGATTTTTAAGAGGGTGTGTAAGAGTCACATGTGACTTGGGTTTGCTAATCCCTTGATTAGGATTGTGAAAATGATTAGGGAGTGATTAGGTAGGAGATTAGGATTAATTAGTGGCAAGTGGGTTAGAAAGATGGGTTAGGTTATGGAAGTGAGGTTAGGTGAGGGTTAAAGTTTGGAGCCATGTGCTCAAATAGAATTAAATGTAATATTTAATTCCAGGTGGGAGAAAATGGGATAAGCTTGGTTAGTTTAATTAATTTAGGAATTAATTAAACTTTAGGGAAATGGAATAAGATAAGATTAAATAAATGTAAATTTATTTAATTAGGGATGAGAATAAAGAAGATTCTTTAATTAAATAAATGTGAATTTATTAAATTAAGGGTAGGATAGGGATTATTAAATAAATAATAAATATGCATTTAATTTGGATATGATAAGGGTAATGGAAAGATTTTGGTGTCTACATTTTAACCCTCTTTGGTGTAGCATCGTGAAATGACGTTGGATCAAAGAAGATTAAAATATAGTGGATAAAATGGATAAGACCAGTAGTATGATTCCCCAGTCACTAGATGATGAGGAATGATGATGAGGAAGGAGTGGTATGCCCCATCGAGAGGACATGTGGGTTCAAAGAACACAAGTGTGCTCTCGAAATGGATATGGATATGGAAGGAAAGGGAAAAGGATAGTGATGATGAAGGGAGAATAGATAAAGTCATGATACAATGGTGTGAGCAACCTAAGTTTAATATTGCACTTGAAACTATGCATCAAGTTATGAGGAACCAAAATGGAAATGTGTCAAGTACATGATAAAAAAGGTCAAATAAAACCATATGCCTTATGACACCACGATATGGAAGACCATGATTCCTTGTGACAATAGGATGCAAAAAAAAGATAAATGCAAAAAATACTAACAAATACAAGAAATAAGAAAGCATGCACATAAACCAAAAGCAAACCAAAATTTTTCCCCTAGTCAAGTTGAAAACCGATTGAGTGTTTGATTGATTGATAATGATTGATTTGAGGATGAAAAAGTTAACGATAAGAACAATGCACATCCAAAGGATTGGGAAGGATACATCCCATGATGATGATTTGATGAAAAGTGGGCAATGGATTGTCAGCTGATTTGGATCAATATGATGATTTGATTAAGGATTCATGTGCTAGATTACAAGATTGAATTGATTGGATTAGGATTGATTGCACTTGATTGGACTGATTTGGGATTTATGGAGGAATAGATTAGAAGGAGGATAAATGATTAGATAAGAGGAATTAGATAGAATGGAAGTGGAAGATAAGATTATTGGAGTCTAATATGGATTGAATGTTGTTGGTTATATTTCCAATTTTGAAATATTGATATTAAATTTTTGGGTTCCCAGTCAGGTTCTTGCATAAATTGTCAAATCTTGTCCAGTACTATCAAATTTTCCCTGTAAATTTTGATCTTTGAGTGATAAAAACAATGAAATGTGTAAAACCCTAGGTCCTAGGTCATTTTTCATTCATATCAAGAGAAAACCCTAGTTCTTCATAATCCACTTCTAATTTATAGTTACCTTTTTCAGAAATTCAAATCACTTAAGTCATGTGTCTTTTTATGTTTTACATCAATCGCGTAGTCTCTTTAAGCTTTTAGAATATTCCCTTTTGTTTTTAGACTCAACACATTGCTTGGGTCACGTTATCTCATAAGGAAAATAATATGCTTTGAAGAATTTAGCGATCTAACACAGGCCGTTGATTCAGATTGAGATCCTGTGGTGTGCGCAAAGTCTCATTTGAAACCCCAGGGTTAAGAAATTATAAAGCAACTTTGAGTTTCTTCATTTGTGAAGTCTCACAAGTTTACCAAGGTTAAATACATGGTTATATCTATTCAATCGTGAGATCTCTAAAGAAAACAAGGGTTAAGTCAAATATTATGAGATTTAGCGACTACCGTCCGATTCAAAATTGATCATGTGGCCAGTGTTTAGTTGTGAGATAAAAGTTCAGATGAGAAAAATTTCAAGAGATCTAGAAATTACTATCAGAATAAGGAAAGATCTAAAGGCTGGCATTTAATCTCATAATAAAACTTGAGTTAGATAACTTGTTCAACAAAAATGAGATTCAGTTAGTTGCTAAATCTCTATATGAACTGTGGTTAGCAAAGGTTAAGTCAAAGATCAGTGAAGTTTGCAGCAGGAAAATATGAATTGTAGATGAGAAAAGATCTGATGGTTGGCGTTAAGTTGCTAATAAAAGTCAAAAGGTCAAAGAAATTTCAGCATCTCAAAGGTAAAGATTTAGATGTTGACACATGTTTAAGTCATCCCAGAGATCTACAACCCACGTAAAGTCTCAAAATAAACCTATGGTTAAGAAAACCATCTGGCGACTTAGAGATAGCCTGTAGTCATGAAGTCTCATGACAAACTATAGTTAAGGATAAATCTTGAGATATTTCATGCGATTTTTTAGATTAAAAGTGATCTAATGGTAGTCGCAAAGTGTTTGATCAGATGCAGTAAGTACAAAATGAATTAGAGATTTCACGTGGACCATCAGATTGAAAGAGGATCTAACAATGGTCACGTAATCTCTAAATAGACTCAAGGTTAGTAAAATATTTCAGCAACTTCAAAATTATACAATCACGTAATCTCCAAAGAAACCAAAGGTTAAACAAGATTTATTATTAAGATTTAGTCATGGAATCTCAGAATAAAGCATGATTTAAGTAATTTGTTCAGCGATTAGGAGATAACCATTGATCAAAGTATTGATCGTGTGGTGAGCATTAAATCTCATGGTAAAACTAGAGTTAAGGCTAATTCTCAGTGACAAGGAGATAAAGTAGTTGTGTGGTGGCTAAAGAGAACCAAAGTATGAACAAGGTAAAGGTTAAGAGTTTTGTCCCGTGCCATGATGTACAGTCACTAGCCAATTAGAACAAAAGGATTGTGACATGTATGAAGTAGCTGAGTTGTAATAATGTGATCCAATCATATCAAGCATAGAATTTGTTTCACATAAAATAAGGTTTCATGATTACTCTGATTGGCCTTTTTCAAAATTGATCACCTGTCAACCTCAAGAACCACAACTTAGAGAAATTGATATTAAAGCACGTAGAGTAATGACAGAAGTGACTGAATAAAAAATTCATGATTTCTAATAGATTGGTACATTGATTTTATTAGGAATAAATAAGCATTGTCGTTGCTCATTTCAGTTTACCAGAGTTTCAGAATACAAAGATAAGATTACATAAGTGATTAGTGTTTTCAGAAGAACAAAATTGTCCAGGTTGCAGAGTGAAGAAACAAGAAGTTTGATCAGTATTGTTCAGTTTAGAGGAGACAAGATGAGTCAGGCAGTAAGCATTTCTTTAACCAGTGGAAAGAGTGGAGATGCTGATGATGATCAGAAAGGGAAAATGAATTACTTTGATGAATTTGTGGCTCTGCTGCCAGGGATTAATCAAGGAAAGAAGGTAAGTGATGAATACCTTGGTGATAAAATGTGTTATTGTAGAGATGCTAAGACTCTTGATTGTTCTAGATACCAGTTGTTTAATTACTTTCATAAGAATAGTGATGGTCCTGTTCCTGTTTCAAACCCTTGGACATCAGGGTTAGCCAAATTGATAGTTCGAAACATATTTGTAGATGTAGATTTATTGCTTGAGATGGCTAATAAATATGATACCATCTCCAAAAACATTAAGAATAATGATGGTACAATCCTTGTCACTCTAGATAGGGCATATTTTATGAAATCTTTCAACATTTATAACCCTTGCAACACAAAGATAGACCTAAAGGCATTAGCAGCCATGTATATAAGGGAATCCTACATTTTGGCCAAATTGATTCAAGGTCATGTACCTAAAGGTACCATAAATTACATAGCACCCATTCCTAATAACACTACACCCTACTTCTACAAATATTTGGCCTTTTACATGAAATATATTTCCTATGGTCTCTGTAGAGTTCTAGGAGTTGATGGGGGGAAGTGAGAGGATATCTTCTGATATTCTGACGATTGTTTTGGACCTTCAAAGTCCACATATAAACACATACTATGACTATATCCAATTTTTGATTGACAAAATGCATCAAGGGTTTGTAGTCATTTAGAAGAAGGAACCCAACCCTAAATTCTTGTAGTATTCTTTGTTGATGCATTTAATTTTGTTTTATAATTTCAATATCATGGATTAGCCAAATTTGAGACCTAGGAGATTCTACCAAGGTCAATGTGACCCTATACAACTCTGGTTGAGGGTGTGAAATTATACTTCTAGGGAGAATGAATTTTGTGCTTTCCAGGACTAGATGGTATATCCCATATTAAGCTATTTGGGACTTAACCTGACAAGATTACCAATTAAAGTATTACAACTTCTCAAGCCCTGTAAGTTTGTAGACAAGTGGAATGGATACCACAACTGGGGAGACTTCTACTACCATAAGGATTTTAATTTAATAAGGGTTAAGGGTTTCTCTCAACCACCACATATTCTACCATACCTGTGCCACCAAGAATTTCTATTATGGAGTTCATACAGCAACTAATGTTGACTGATAAGGAGCATTTGGCTCCACATAGAAAAGGTATACCTTCACACCTAGACAATTTAAATTTTATGGCTTCACAATTGGCAAGAGGGAATTTGATTCAGTTAACAGATGGTTAGGTCACTTCAGAATGAATGTAGCCTTATATAGGTATGTTGATACAAAGGGTTTCATTCAAAGTGCAAAGAAGATCTTGACACCAACTATTCCAAATACTAAAGTGCATGAGCAATGTGTAGAAGAGGACCTAATGATGAACATCCTAGAGGATGATGAAGTTGTAAGAAGGGCTGATAAGTTCCAAGAACTGATGGATCTGGAACATCAAATTAAGAAGAAAGGAATCAGTTAGTTCCAATTATTCTATAGTCCCAAATACTCCCAGATGTATATAACAACAATTTCAAACATATAAACCAACTCGGTAAAATATAAATTGTGATCTTAAACTCAATTACCAAGTAGCCGTAAATAAATACTGTGATTATCGATCAATGCATATAAAATAATGTGTAAAGAAGAATAAAAATCCAACACACATACACATTAACACATATATTTTTAACATGGAAACCTTTCTAAGGGAAAAACCACTTGGGATCGGTAACCTAAAATAATTCACTCTTCTTAAGTGAGTTTGGTGAAGAGCCAACCCTATTAAAGGTTACAAAACACACTATGAGGTGTGACCTGGTTAGAGGATTTATCATTAACAGTTCTCCCTTGACTAATCATTCACTATGTGGTCAACAAGAAAACAATAAACATTCATTGAATATAATATTGAAATAACAAAGACTATTAAGTCCCACTCAGTTAAGAGATTTTGCTATAACAATAGTTAAACTGATACAATAACGAATTGATTCAAATACAATTCTATTTGAAGATTTTCAGATCTATGCTAAGAACATAAAATACTTCTGATCAATAATCAATTCAGTCTCTCTGATTCTTCATACCCTGTTCTACTTGGTAAATGCTCTTCTCTATCACTCGGTGATGTCTATAGAAATGCATGGTTCTGTCTTCAACTAGTTTGATCAGTCATGCATAAAGTCAATCTCTTCACACAAAATATTCAGTAGAATTTATAACATAATTAATCTCTTGTCTCTTTAAATAGACACAATAAGCCTTTTAATCTCCATCCTTATATTTTTCCTCTTAATCTCCATCGTTGATTTTTCTTCTTAAACTTTCCTCGACACTTGTGTCAAAAAACATGTTTCAATCTCCTTCGTCCGATCATCTTGAATTTTCATAGCCGTTTGATCATCATAAAAAACATTATCAATTACCTCAAAATCATAAACAATTTTCCAGTTCATCATTTTAGTCGGCCTTCAATTTATTTACTCGGTCAATACTATGATGCGTCGGTGATACCTAGCTTGATTAACACTAAACTTGGTATACACTATGTTTTCTCGGTGTCCACTTTTCCAACTTGGTGTATACATAATTATTCAATTACAGACCACATAAGATTTGTTTATTCCAGACCTTCAAATCATAGTAGATGTTTGTAACCATGATGATAATCAAAACAAGTTGACATCAATGATAATACGTTAACTGATTTAATTTCTTTCATAACATTAGTAACTTGGTGATCATCAACTTATCATATTTCAAGTATTCAATCAGTTGTAGTTCATCAATCTCTCCCTTTGGCATTGATGACAACATAATATGAAATATGAAATATGAAATATGAAAATACCATAAAATACCTGACTTTAGTTCTAAAACTATATGCAAAATGATGTAACTCAGTAAGATCTCCCTAGATTTTACATTTAATATGTTTAATCACTACACAACATTTAGAATTTACCATGTAGAATCTCCCTACAAATTTGAATTCTCTCTCTCTCTCTCTCTCTCTCTCTCTCTCTCTCTCTCTCTCTCTCTCTCTAGATAGATATGTCATTGTTCTTCTCTCCCATTATCTGTAGAATATTTTCTCCCTTTGATAGCAATGCAAAAAAGAAATACACAACTCTTTAGTAGCCAAAAATTGATGATCAGATTTTGCCATTAGTATACAAAGGAAATTTTTTTTGAACCGTTGGTACATGATCACTGAAAGACAGGATTACAGAGTAAACCAACAAGATAGGTTACAAGGTAAACCAATGAAACAACCTAAAGAGTAACCTGACAGAGAAATTCACTAAGGAACCCGACAGAGCAGTCAACAGTGTAACTCGATAGACAAGTTTACAGTGAACACTGACAGGCAGACTAAAGAGAAACCCGAGCACCAGTCTATCGAGAGAAAAATTTATTTTGAGAAATGTGGATTTGAATTACATGTTAGATAAAACACTTAAGTTTTATATTTAGCTTTAAATCATATCTTTAAAACCATTTATTGAGGGTCAAGTAAAGCAAATGTAATCATTTTAATCAGACTAACTGATTGTAAACATGGAAACTAGGAGATAAAGGTCAAGTTGTAAACCTTTGATCATAGAGTTCTCATTGAAAAGCATGAAACTTATTTAGGTCAATTCATTGTATAAATAGATGTGTAATCAATCAGAACAAGACAATGTGATGATGATTATATAAGCTGAGGAGCACATCTATGGATTCAATACATAGTTTTATGCAGAAGGACAACAAAAGATGAAATCGGTTATCAAGAACTAGATCCAAGGCTACCAAGTAGAATAAAGGTATTAATCAATCACTATAGGTGATACATCATATTGTAAACTTTAATGGATCTGTACTCAACAATTCAGGATTGCATATACTCAGGTCAATAAGTATTTTTGACTACATTATAACAAGTGTAGCAAATAGAAGAAATCCTTTAAGAAGGTGGATTTAACAATCCTTTTATAAATCTCGTAACCGAGTGCACACTAAAAAATGTTTCTAAAGCTCTTAACATAGTAGACCTTAACCAGTCTAAACATATTACTCCTAACATGGTAAGATCATCAGAAGTGATCAAACTTGTAAGCCTTAACCGACCCCTTCCATTCTGTAGATAGTGAAGTTTTGTTGGTTTCATCCCCACCATAGTTTTTACCTTCTAACAGGGGTTATCTACATTACCAAATCTTGTGTCATGTGTCATTACATTTCATGAATGTTTCTATGAATGTTTACATGAAAATTAAGTTTATGAATTGATATTACATACACACAGATAGAATAGCACATATGGTCGTTAATGCAAGGAATTGATTACTAAAAGATTAAGGTTAAGTGATACATGTTTTAAGGGTACTGATTCACCCCTCCCCTCTCAGTACACACCATTCCATTATTCCAACAATTGGTATCTGAGATAGATCTGTTATTTGGAAAATTTTAAATACTTGAGAGAAAAGATCATACAATGGAAAGGTATAAGCTAGACAAGAGTATTGAGAATCATAAGTTAGAGATACAGATCTTTTATGAGAAATAGAAAGAAACTAGAATCAAGATGAGAGAGCTACTAGATGAAAGAAAGGTTATGGCATCAACTGAGAAGAATCGGTAACTCATATGTTTGGGATTACAACACATGGAAAAACTACAAAGCATGTGGTAGATATGGACACATAGCTGCAAACTACACGATAAAATGGATGAGAAGGTCTAGAAGCTAGAATAACCCTAGAATGGCATGCTTAAACTTTCATAGGGTCAGACATCTAAGCAAGGACTGCAGAGACCGAGTGACAGAGACAAGCACTTTTTCCAATGGAAATACCATTGAAGACATCAGGAAGATGAGAAACAAAATGTGGAGGAAAGCTACAAATACAGATGATGCTAGACCAAGAAATACAATTGGTGACACCTTATCCAATGGATCTGGTGATATCACCACCCCCACCTAAGCTGAACAAGTAAGTATGGAACTGCACTATACCAAGTTATGTTTTACATTAGTTCCATTATACATTGATAAAATGCCAAACTAGCATGAATAAATATGCACTATGGTATTACTTGTAAATTTGTGAATCCAATCTCGTCAGTCAATAAATGCTGAGAATCATTGGTGTACATATAAATCTAAGTTGTTAATGTAAACTGAGCATCATCGATAATCATGTAAAAAGACAATCAGTCTTCACCCAATACCGAGCACCATCGATAAACATGTGTAAGGTAGTGTAAGTTGACACTCACCCCGAGCATTATGCTCTCACTGAGAATGAAGTTAGCATGTTCCCTGAGTGAATCCATCTTCAAACACTAAGAAGTGGGTAAAGCATTAAATGTGCCACTTAGGGCATTGTCTATAAAAATGCGACGAAATAGCTCATTCACTCACCATGCAATTAAGAGCAAAGAAGCAGAGTGAAGAGCAGAGCATAGAGTGAAGAACAATGACTAGATTATGGAAGTGAATCACAATAGTTTCATAGCATTCAGAGAGATTCACAACAGCAACAACAGGTTAAGTAAGTAAATAGAATCACTGAGCTCACTATTATTCATGGGAAAAGCCCTAATTTTTAGAAACCATGGCAACCAAATCTCGCGTTTCCAAGATCAAGAATGCCAAGGATAAAAAGGTTAACCTAATCAAGAACACCACTTGTGAAGACCCTAAATACAAGTTCTATCTAGAAGTTGCTTCGCAACCTGACGACGCTGGTGCATTTTCAAGCATACCACCTAGGGTTTTTCTGATTGAGGATGTTCGAGCATATATCCACTGCAAAGTTGCAAAAATTAGAGATCTGGAAGTTGAACAAGCTTACATGAATATTTGCATAGACAAAACTATCAAGGATGAACATAAACATATTGAGATGAAAGGGCTGACAAATGCCCTTATGTTCTAGAAGGAGTTTAAAACCGAGTGGGTCAGGATAGTACTAAGTAGGGTACATGACTGAAAGATGTGGATGTACGAGCCAAAATAGATCACTAGGGATGTAATACACATAGTGACCAATTATCCAATAACTGACAAGGCCAAGACACTTAAACACCCTTCTCGCCTTGAGATTGAGAAGATGACAGGTGTAGAATGGGATGGCAGAGGATTGAAGGTAAACTCCATCAAAGAACTGGAACTAAAATTTGGTGCATGCGTATTGGGATACAAGATATTCCAATCCAGTTAGTTGAATAGAATTTTATGTGGAGCTATTGACACCGTCCATAAGATTGTAAAGAAGGGTCTACAACTGGATCTATCCAAACTACTAATGAAGCAATTGGAGGAGAACATGAGGACCATTAGATCAGAAAAATATAACTCATGTAAGTTTGGTTCACTCCTCATGTGCATATTTTTATAGTTTCAAGACTTCTTCCCATCTATCAACAATGTCAATTAGGACACTACTCGACTGTGACAATACAGATTAGTGAGTTTATTAAATAACTAGGGGATAAATTTACATTAGTCATGGATGAATATTTCATGAGATTCAAGGAAAAAATGTAGAAAAGGATGAGGATACCAGAACAACTGGTAGATAAATATAAAGCTGATATTTGTTTCATGGTGGACATCAACACAAATTTGATCAAACCAACTGTACCGAGGACAACATGGTTAGCCCCACTTGACTATGAGATCAACATAGATCAAGCCACCAATGCTAATGAAGAATTATTAAATGAACCATTAGACAAATCATTACCATGGTTTGTAACCTATGAAGAGGCTAAGGAAAGAATAAAGACCGGCCTAGTAGTGAAGAAAATTGACATAAAGAAGGATAAAATGGTAAAGACACTTAATAAAAAGTTGTCGGTAAATGATGAAGAAATAGAAAAAAAAGAAGACACTGAGGGACAATCACCCGTCAGTGAAGGTGAAAAAGTGAGTGACTCCGAATCAACAGAGTCTGATGCATCACCCCCAAAGAAGCCAAGAACTACTGCCAGATCATGGACAAGGAGTCAAACTACAAAAGTAGACTCACCACCAGTCAAGAAAGGATAGGTGAGGACTTAAAAAAGAAAGACTCAAACTGAGTAAACATAAGAAAAAAAGAGGAGAAGGAGATTAATCTAAAGTAAGGAAGATAAGGAAGACACTGAGCAGGATGAAAGTGAACAAGCAACCTAACCTGCAAAGAATAAAGTTTCCAAGACAATTGATGAAGTTGCTACATCAATTGCCAAAATAGGTGGCATATCACATGCTAAGGTTAGAAAATGACTAACCCTATCTCCCAAGGATCAAAATAAGATTGAAGAAACCATCATTCAAGAAATGATCACATTCAAATATATACCTATATAGTTTGATAAGATGATTCAACAAGAACTTCTAGTCAGGTTATCATCAAGGTGGACATATGCACTAGAATAAAAAAATAGATATGGGAAAGATCCCTTGTTTCAATTATGCCACCTAAGTAAAAAATGGAATAAATTGAAGAAATGATGAAGTTACATTCAAAGAAGTTCTCAACAAAATTGAGAGCCTACAAAGTGCTATATGGAAACATAATTGAACTTGACAAAGAAAGTGATGATACTTGGAGAAAAATACTCCATCCACCTACAGAGGATACAAGCCCCAAGAGAGTATTAGCACTCACTAACAAGCCTCACAATGAAGAGAATCAGACTACACCAAGCCCATAGCACATTCTTATAAATGATACCGAGGATGTCAATTCAATTGAATTGAACACAAAAGCAAGAAAAATAATGGACGACATACCTCAGATCCTGTAGTCATTAGGAGACACAACATATGTCACAATCCAAGTTGTGACAATAATAGATATCATTGGTGATCCTGCTGATGAAGTAAAGGTAGATGAAGATGTCACTGTTACCTCCAAGCAATCCAAGGAACAGGACACAAAAATGGATGCTGCAGAGGTTAATATACAAGGTCAAATGCCATTATTGATACAATCTATCAGTATCATATCTGAAAAGGAGAAGTCACCTGATCATGATGAAAGCATACCCAAGGATAAGGGTGAAGAGGAGTAGAAAAACACAACTGATGAAAAAAATTTAATAGATGGAGAACAAAAAGAAACATATGGAGAGTAGAAAGATAAAGGTGAATAAGAGAAGCAAGGTGATGCCACTCCAAAGGATACCAAAGGAGAAGTTACAGATAAAGCTAAGGTTGATGTGGAGACCTCTACACCTAATCGACAGGTGAATACCAAGGAATAGGTAAAATGCACAACACCTTCAAAGCCTTCATCTAGCACATCAAACCAAGAAAATGAACTTGCTATGGTACTGCATACAAGTACCTCCACTACAATTTCAAAGAAGAAGAATAAAAAGAATAAGAATACAGTTACATTGGATGAGATAATTGAATTCCATCCTATGATCTGGGGACATTGGATCCAGAATCACTCACAAAGTATGTAGAACTTTGTAAAAGGAAAGCTATCCAAGATAAGCTCAAAAAGGAGACAAAGGACACATAGGTACGAGAGACAATAAAGGAAATGCTTATGTAGATTGTACCTGATACCAACATTGATCAATATGCTCCTATACTTAATCAATTATCCATTCTTATCATCCATCACATCACAGAATGTAGATGCAGACAAGACAATAGAAGAATGTGTAGAACAGGAATACCAATACAAATTGATAGAGAAAATCAACCAAGAAGTGGCCAAGAACAAGGTAAAGCTATCTGAACTAGTCAATGTATTAGAACCAATCATTTCAGAAGCTATAACCTTAGTTCAAAAGTTATGCACAATAGAGCATTTCACTAAGGAGAATAGTGAGAAGATTGCACAGATAGATGCAGATCTAAATGCTAGTGCATAATATCTTACAACCAATGACAATACAATCAAGTTGCATTATGAAAATATTATGGAAGCTAAAAGGTTGAGATTTGAGATTTTAGAGGTAGAATCAAAATTCAAAGATGAGGTAACCGAGCTTAAAGCTCTACTTCTACCAAATCTCACATTACCGCAACAACATATGACTTTGGCAAGACAATTGATCACCACCACGGAGATGTCTGTCACTGACACTATCTATAATATGCACACAATAATAACATAGGAGAACATGGCCCTAGAAAACCTTAAGGATAAGTGGGAGAAAATTATGGAAGACATGCATAACTCCCATTCCCAAATTTTTTACAAGTTGTAAGTATTACACCTTTGTTCTTATTATAAAAAAAGGGGGAAATAATATGTGACAAAGAGAGAAATAATAAAGGGGGAATTGATAAGGTAAAAAGGGGGAAATAATGAAAGGAGGAAATATATGTATAAAGGCAAGAATACATACATGTACATATACTATACCGAGGCGTGCACATAGGGGGAGTCATATTGACAAGGTAAAATACATGGTGTATATACTAAACATTTTAGTTTTGCACATATCAGTTTTTGATACTAATGTCAAAGGGGGAGAGTGATGATCATATTTTGCCATTAGTATACGAAGGAAATAGTTTTTGAATTGTCGGTACATGATCACTGAAAGATAGGATCACAGAGTAAACTAACAAGACAAGTTACAAGGTAAACCAAAGACACAACCTAAAGAGTAACCTGATAGAGCAGTTCACTGAGGAAATCGATAGAGCAGTCAATAGTGTAACCAACAGACAAGTTTACAGTGAACACTAACAGATAGAATAAAGAGCAACCCGAGCACAAGTCTAATGAGAGCCAACTTTATTTTGAGAAATGTGGATCTGACTTACACGTTAGATAAAACACTTAAGTTTTATATTTAGCTTTAAAGCATATCTTTAAAACTATTTATTGAGGGTCAAGTAAAGAAAATGTAATCATTTAATTCAATCTAACTGATTGTAAACATGAAAACTAGGAGATCAAGGTCAAGTTGTAAACCTTTGATCATAGAGTTATCATTGAAAAGAATGAAACTTATTTAGGTCAATTCATTGTATAAATAGATGTGTAATCAATTAGAACAAGATGATGTGATGATGATTGTAGCTGAGGAGCACATCTATGGATCAGATACAGAGTTTTATGTAGAAGGAAAACAAAAGATGAAATCGGTTATCAAGAACAGATCCAAGGCTACCGAGAAGAACAGAGGTATTAATCAATCACTATAGGTGATACATCATATTGTAAACTTTAATGGATATGTACTCAACAATTCAGGATTGCATATACTCAGATTAATAAGTATTTTTGACTACATTCTAACAAGTGTAGAAAATAGAAGAAATCCTTTAAGAAGGTGGATTTAACAATTCTTTTGTAAATCTCTTAACCAAGTGCACACTAAAAAATGTTTCTAAAGCTCTTAACAGAGTAGACCTTAACCAGTCTAAACATGTTACTCCTAACAGGGTAAGATCATCAGAAGTGATCAAACTTGTAAGCCTTAGCTGACCCCTTCCATTCTGCAGATAGTGAATTTTTGTGGATTTCATCACCACCGTAGCTTTACCTTATAATAGGGGTTTTCTAAATTACCAAATCTTGTGTCATGTGTCATTACATTTCATGGATGTTTCTATGAATGTTTACATGCAGATTAAGTTTATGAATTGATATTACATACACAAAGATAGAATAACACATATGGTCGGTAATACAATGAATTGATTACTAAAATATTAAGGTTAAGTGATAAAAGTTTTAAGGGTACTAATTCACCCCTCCCCTCTTAGTACACACCATTCCATTATTCCAACAAAAATATCTCTAGTTTTTGGTTCAGATCAGGTACCTTAAATGTACTGATATGAAATGTTAGTCCAGTTCTCAGTTTGCATCAACATGATTGATATTATGACAAAATTTAGGTTGATGCAACCTCCTAGTCATCCTACTGATTGATAGACAAGGGATGAACCCCTAGTCTAGTCCTCAAGTACTCAAATATATCCTTTGGTAAGGGTTTAGTGAATATGTCAGCTAGTTGTTGTTTTGATTATACATATTCCAGTGTCACTTGTTTTTATTGTACTTGTTCCCTCAAGTAGTGATACTTTATAAATATATGATTTATTTTTTCTTGCATCACCGGGTTTGTAGAAATGTTAATAGCACTAGTATTAGCACATAAATTATCACTAGGTCAGTGATCTATTCATTCATACCTTTTAAATCTTTTTTTATCCATGCAATGTTCAAACAATTTGCAACAACAACAACATATTCTGCTTCTGCAGCTGATTGAGATATGAATCCTTGCTTCTTACTAATCCAAGTAACTAATCTTTCTCTCACAAAAATGCTCCACCAGTAGTGTTCTTTCTATCATCAATGTTCCCAGCCCAATCAACATCTGTGTAAACTTTCAGTTCAAACTTGCCTTCTTTCTTGTACCACAATCCATAACCTTAAGTGTTCTTCAAGTATGTAAAAATTCTCTTTCCATCAGTCATATGTGAATCTTTAGGATTAGCAGAGAACCTTGCTACAATTCCAATTGCATGTGCAATATCTGGTCTAGTGTGTACAACATACATCAATTTTCCAATCATTGATTTGTATAATGTCTGTTTTACCTCAGTTGTCTTATCATATTTTGTGAATTTGCATCTAGTGACCATATGTGTACCGACTAGTTTTGAATCATCCATTCCAAATGTCTTCACTAATTCCTTGATGTACTTTTAATGAGTAATGTATATTCCTTCATCCTGTTGTAAAATTTGCAAGCCAAGAAAAAAATTGATCTCTCCAAACATTGACATTTCAAATTATTTCCTCATTTCATCAACAAATGATTTGCATAAGTTATCATTTCCTGAAAATATAATATCATCAACAAAAATTTCAAAAATTAGAATCTTATCATCAATTACCCCTTTCAAATACAAGTTGATGTTATCACTTGTTCTAAAAAATCCAATGCTAATAAGATATGAGTGTAGTCTTTCATACCATGCTCTCGGTGCTTGTTTTAGTCCATACAAGGATTTATGCAACTTACAAACCATGATTTTATAATTAGGATCAAAAAAACCTTCAGGTTGTTCAATGCATACCTCTTCTTCAAGTATTCCATTCAGAAATGCAGATTTGACATCCATTTGATAAAATTTGAATCCTTTGTAAGCACCATAAGTAAGCAATATTCTAACTCGTTGGTGCAGGAGCACCTCGGAAAACTCCCAATGCTTAGTCCAATTTTGGCTTATAACTGACTCTATCCAAGTTAGTGAATTTACATTTTGACCTTAGAAGTTCTTGCAATGTGTGTGACTAGATGGATTAGTAGTTAGTACTAAATCCAATATAGTTTAGGTTAGTTTGATTTCTAAGTAGTCAATCCATAGTAGAGGCCTAAAATGGGAAATATGGTCTCAAGGTGTCCTATACATAATAAAGATATGAAAAGTGCCTAAAAATGCCTTAATAATGTTAATTAATTGAATGATATGGTTTAGAGGTCATGGAAGTTGGTTTGCATCATTAATGCAAAAGATGCTAAAATGTTGTCATGACAACATTTGCAATTTTGCAAATGTTGCATGCAATAATGACAACTTTGGATTCCCTTCAAAGTAGGAATGTGAATTGAATGAAAGTGGCCTAAAAACATGGAGGAGACATATTAAGATACCTTGTGGCTCATTTCCTGAGGTAGGGTAGTGATATAACAAGTTTTTGAAAGTGAATGAAAGCATATTATTTTGGTTCTCTGTAACAGTCAAGTTATTTGGATGTTAATAGTGTTTTGATGGATTGAGAAGATTTATATAGTGTTGGATCCATGTAGTAGGGGTAGATAAAATAAGTTTCCATTTAGTGATCAAGTTGTTTAGAGTTGATTAGTTAGACTTAGTAAATCGTTTAGGAATTAGTGTAGTTGCTGGTACAGTTTAGGTGAATTTTAATTTCATGGCTCCCCCATAGAATCCAACTATGGAAATATTCAAAGGGTGGATGAATATGTTAGGGGAGCCTTTTTATAGTGTATATATTCAAGTAGGAGTCTTGGAGAACCATTTTTCTAATTTTAAAGCCACGCCTTATGCAAGCAATGACTATCCGGTTAGGTGCATGACAAAGGTAAGTTTGAATGCAGAAGCAAGAGTGTGTGTGAGAGAGATAAACCAAGTGTTTTTTTTGAACCTTTAGGGTCCTATAGATCCCTAGTCATGAACTAAGGTCTTTTCTAATCCATTTAGATGGATTTCTAAGTAGAAATCAGTAGACTACTTGTGAAGAGCCAAAATAGCCCTATTTTCCCTACATTTTAGGACACTGGTGTACAGATGAATTGGGAACCCAATACCTTGAAAATATTTTAGGTCTTTGAAAATGGTATCAGGATCCTAGGTTAACTTTTGGTGTTTTTTGCAAGTTTTTGGAAAGAATCTAGAAAAACCCTCTAGATAGGGCTAATTGGACAATTAGGCCTAATAGGACCAAATTGAGAATAAATATTGAACTTGATTGATTAGTGATGCAGTGCAAGGCAGGAGAATCCACGATGGAGATGTCCCAGCCCCCAGCCAATAACCACACAATGGAATATAAATAACAACATAGAGATTTATATCCACACAATGCAAATACTCAAAATAGAATCATCATATTTTCATCCAACATGCCCGGCTATAAGGCCTTCCGGGTTACGACCAAATACAATGAAATTACAATAGAAACTCTGTAGGATCTTGCAAGATCCAAACCAAACTCTAGCTAGCCCAGATCCACACACTGGTAGGAACCCCCCAAGGAAGATCTAAACTTGTGCTCGCAAGCCCACCAAGTAATCCCCTTGTTTCCCAAGCCGCAGCCACTAGCTCTTCTCAAAACTCGCTTCTCTACCTCTTCCTCTTCTTCAGGATGGATGAATGAATGAATAAAGACTTCCCCCACAACCCCTAATTATACCAATCTAAGCCACAGGTCGGCCTTGAACATAAATTAAATACAAATACCGAAATTAAATGCCACAAGTCGGCCAACAACAACAATTAAATGCCCAAAATAGTTGTCTTAGTAAAATCACGATATCTCCTAGCTCCAGATGAATTAGGACTCATGCTTTGAACCGTAGGTATAAATCTAGGCCCTCTTCAATCCTTGAATTTTTTTATCCTCTAACTCTTTGTGGAAAATTACTTATATGGCTTGTAATAGGCACCAAATTCCTAAGCAAGGCCAATCTCCTCCGGGTCCATGCCAAGCAACCAAGACCATGCCAAGTTCCATTAAATACATC
>MU227375.1:285036-295911 GCA_018584345.1 Thuja plicata | reverse complement strand
ACAAATACCGAAATTAAATGCCACAAGTCGGCCAACAACAACAATTAAATGCCCAAAATAGTTGTCTTAGTAAAATCGTGATATCTCCTAGCTCCGGATGAATTAGGACTCGTGCTTCGAACCGTAGTTAGAAATCTAGGCCCTCTTCAATCCTTAAAATTTTTTATCCTCTAAATATTTGTGGAAAATTACTTATATGGCTTGTAATAGGCACCAAATTCCTAAGCAAGGCCAATCTCCTCCGGGTCCATGCCAAGCAACCAAGACCATGCCAAGTTCCATTAAATACATCAAAACCAATTACCAAAGACCCAAGTAGGTCCAAAAAACTCTACCAAATCCCTCACACATGAAAATAAGTCCACACAACTCCATAAAATCTCCCAAACATGCAGGATAGCCAACTACCCTGGGATGCTCCTGCATCAATTAGGGATTGAAGACTAATTCCAATGGAGTTGGAAGGATGTAGAATAAGTGTTCTCATGGTGGATATGACCCTTTCAACATTTGTCAATTTGGTATAAAGGATTTGTTCCTAGAATCATTCAAGCTAGAGTGAAGCATTGAGACAAAACTATTGGTAGTTGTCCTTCAAGGTTAAACACAAGAAGAATAACTCTTGGAGTTGAGTTAGGATAGTCTTAGGCTTGTAGAATTGGGAATATTGGGGTCCTAGGAGAGAGTTTGGGATCCTAAGGAGATTGGGACAAGTAAATTCCTTAGTAATCTTGTGTGAGCACACGTTGGAGCACTTCCATCAGATTGGTATCAAAGCTTGTTTGATCAGGCTTGTGGTTGATGTTCCAAACAACATATTTAGTAGGAGAGTCTAAAATGCTGACCAATGCAGAGTTGGCTAAGAAGGTAGATGATAAAGAAGTGGAGAATAGAATGATCTAAGATAGATTGGCTCAATTAGACCAAAAGGTAGATGAATTTGATGTGAAAGCAGAAGAAGTAAAGGATAAGGTTGAAGGGAAAGGCAAAGATATTTCCATAGATGATGAAGTACCTAAAGCTGACCCAATCCTTAATGAGGAATCATTATTGAGAGATTTAAAGGCTATGAGTGGTAAAGAACTAGAAGGAGTTCCTATGTTTACTGGAAAGATGGAACCATAGATAGTCCTAGAATGGATAGAAGGACTAGAAAACCATTTTGAGTGTGATGGCATCATTGAGGCTCAAAGGGTGAAAGTTTCTAAAGACAGACTAAGAAGGTCTACACTCACTTGGTGGAAATTCATCCAAGATGAGAGAGAGAAGGAAGGAAATAATCCCATTTCCACATGGAGAGCTATGGTTTCAAGGATCAGAGATGCTTATATCCCTGAGGATTATGAAATCCAACTGCATAAAAGAAGACAAGGTTTAAGATAGAAGGACCTAGATGTAAAATCTTATACATAATAATTTTAGAGACTTTGCATGAGGTCTAGAGTTGCAAAGGATGAGAAAGTGAAGGTAGCAAGATACCTTAATGGAATTAAGTGGACCGTACAAGATGAGATGAGTCTTTTGAATCCAGACACCATTCAAAAGTGCCACCAAATTGATATCAACATTGAAGAGAAGCTGAAAAAGAAACAAGACTCTAGCACTACCAGAGGAAGAGGTAGAGGAAGAGACAATAGAGGACAAAGAGGTGGATATGGTGGAAGAAGTTCTGAACCAAATATTCAAGGAGAGACTAAACTTACTGAGAAGAAATAAGAAAACCCCAATAGAGGGAGTTAAAATAGTGGAAGGAACTCTTATAATAGAGGAAGAGGCTACATTCAAGGAAGAGGTAACTATTTTGCCACTATGAAGTGTTATCACTACAATAAGATGGGACATCCTGCATATAGGTGTCCAGAGAAAGGCACCACTTCCCAAGGAAGTGATAAAAGGGTAAATTATGTTCAAGAGGACACCAGTGATGGAAGTAAACACCTTGAAGTACCCTTAGATTTAGAGGAAGGTGAAAAATTAATGATGAGGAGAACTCTGATTAAGGAGCCAGTGAAAGAAGAGCCTAGTTAGAGGAGATCACTATTCAGAGTGAAGTGAAAAATGATGGGAAAGGTTTGTAGAGTCATCATAGAATCAGGGTCTACTAACAACATATTATTATAGGAGAGAGTTAGAAAGTTGAAAATGAAAAGTATACCCCACACCAATCCTTATAAATTCACTAGGTTAAACAAAGGACATCATGTCCTTGTCAATGAACAAGCTTGGGTGGAGTTTTAAATTGGGAGGTATAAGGACAAAGTATTATGTGATGTGCTGCCTATGGATGCACATCACCTAATCCTAGGTAAACCATGGAAATTTGACCAATAAGCCATGAATGATGGAGAAAATAATTCATATTCTTTCAAGAAGGACAATGTGACATTCAAAATACAATCACTATTGGAGGATGGAGAAATGAAATCATCTGGCCCCAATGTTCTCATGGTTAGTGAGAAAGATTTCTTAGAAGCCTTAGAAGAAGGAGAAGGATTTGTTTTTGCACTTGTGTTGAAACCAAAAGAAGAAGTTGCAGACAAGATAGGCAAGAAGACAAAATTGCCAAAGGAAGTGTAGAAGATGCTGCAGGAGTATGAAGGCATCGTCAGTGATGGAAAGCCATCAACCCTACCCCCTAAGAGGACTGTAAGCCACCAAATAGACTTCATTCCAGGAGCTACCCTTCCCAATAAGGCAGCTTATAAAATGAATCCTCAAAAAATTAAGGAGATACCTAGATAGATTCAAGAAATCCTAAGCCAAGGTCTGATTAGGAAAAGTATTAGCCCTTGTGCCGTACCCACTATCTTAGCCCCTAAAAAGGGAGGAACTTTGAGGCTATGTACTGACTCCAGAGCAATAAATAGAATAAGCTTGTAGACAAGTGGAATGGAGACCACAACTAGGTAGACTTCTACTACCATAAGGATTTTAATTTAATAAGGGTTTATGGTTTCTCTCAACCACCACATATTCTACCATACCGTGTGCCACCAAGAATTGCTATTATGGAGTTCATATGGAAACTAATGTTGACTGATAAGGAGCATTTGGCTCCACATAGAAAAGGTACCTTCACACCTTGAAAATTTAAATTTTATGGCTTCACAATTGGCAAGAGGGAATTTGATTCAATTAATAGAAGGTTAGGTCACTTCAGAATGAATGTAGCCTTATACATGTATGTTGATACAAAGGGTTTCATTCAAAGTGCAAAGAAGATCTTGACACCAACTATTCCAAATACTAAAGTGCATGAGAAATGTGTAGAAGAGGACCTAATGATGAACATCCTAGAGGATGATGAAGTTGTAAGAAGGGCTGATAAGTTCCAAGAACTGATGGACTGGAACATCAACTTAAGAAGAAAGGGATCCCTTTTGGGGGTTACTTCCTAGATATTCCTTATTTGCAAAAAACTGGATAAGATGATTGAATCTTATGGAACATTGTGCAACCAGCTAGAGGAGAAGATAGAAGCTAAGGATAGAGGTCCTAACAAACACTCTTCCTCAGAGTATAGTGATAGCAACTATTTAGTACATAACCCTCCTCCAATGGATCAACCACCTCAAACAGGGGAAAATATAATGGATTTGACTCAAGAACAAGGGGCTGAGGCGACTGGTGAACCTCCCAAGAAGAAGCAAAAAGTGGAAATAGGGGAGCCTTCTGATGTTAAGACATAGAAGAAGAAAAAAGATAAAGTGAGTGCTTTATTTACTGGTAATAGAATTATGACCATCAACTCAGGAAGCTTATAAGGGAAGGTAAGAAGAAAAGAGAGGATGTAGAAGAGAATGTTGAAATACCTCTTTTATTATGCCAAGATGAAAGAGAGATTTAGCAAGAACAATTCTTGAATGATGAAAATTTCATAAAAACCAAAGAGTTCAAGGACTTCCTCATCTGGGAAAAGCAACAACAAGTGGGATCACAACTGCAATAAGAAGGAGGATAATTAGTGCCTAATGAAGCCTTGCAGGCTCTGTAGGAATATGATCCTGAGTCATAAAACATGACACTAGAGGAAGTTGGACAATTAGTTAAGTCTAGTGGCATGCTATTGGTGGAAGGATGGGATCTGGCCTTAGCTTTCATCATAGATCAAATAAGAATACAACCTGGCATAAAATTGTCTTCAAAGAGACATGTGGGAGAAATGATTAGAGGATGTGGATACAATGCACAATCCCAAACTTTAGCCATGTGGGCTCTAGCTCCTAAGACTCAGAAGCCATCACTCATAAATGTACAAGAAAATATGGATGGTGATAAGATCATATGGTTCATCCATAACATAGGTGATTTAGAGATCTCATAGGCCCTTACACATTTTTCTCATGTAAATGAAGCAAAAGCTGAATAAATGTCCAAGTGATATCATAAATTATTTGATGAAGCAAGTAATATGGTGAAAGATAGAGAGATATGCTTGATAAAGATCATTGCATTGGAAAATATGGTGACAAAACTAAATTTGAAGTTACAAGAGATCCCTGAGACTGTTCCTGGTGAACCCAAGCAAGTTGTAAATGCCCTAGTATAGACTCAAGATGTAGGAGATATTGGTAAGGAAACAAAGCAACATGATAAGGATCAAAATAAGGAGGCTTTGGAAGCCTTATAAAATATCTTACAACATAGGATCAATATCTTGAAAGATAAAGTTGATCTAGTCCATAGTGCTTACAACACGTTGCCTGGTTTGCAAATAGACACAAACAATTATGTTTCAATTTTAAACCCTTATTTTGGAACCTGGTCAGTAAGGACTAATTTGTTTGAAAGGTTAGCAGCCCTACAACCACTTAGGGTGGATCTCCCTAAGATTGTAACACAATTTGGAGAGGAGATTGAGCAGATTGGGGTTACCTTGTCTTTCTTCAAGGGCAAGGAAAATTAGATTGAGGCCAGGGTCAACATGTTTTGCTCAGATTACAATAATTTTCTTCCTCTACTAAAAGGAGAAGATGATTAGATCAAGGTAATAGAAGTATGGATAAATTAATTTGATGCATTACTACCTAATAAAGAGGCATTTATTTATGATAGTGGTGATTTAGATATGGAAAGGTTCAATAAAACCTTAGATGAGGCATTTAAGGCTGAAACAAACTTTAATAAGTTTGTTACAGATGTCAAAAGAATTACAGATGCAAGATGGGAAAGGAAAAATGCGCAATTAAAAATCATTCAAAGGTTTAATTTGCCTATAGAGGTAGAGGTTGTAGCATGAGATGTTCTCACCAAGCCCAAGAAAAGGAAACCTGCAATAGTTGACTTGGACATACTGGACGAGGAGTAAAGAGACACCTGGCACCTGATCTTTGAGCACAGGGAGGTTAGTCATCAGAAAGAATAGTGTAAGTTAGCCTGTAATGGAGGTCACTAGATCTCGCAAAAACTAGTTGAGGCTATCTATAATATCAAAAGATAAAGGTTCCAGCTATCAAAGATTTGAAGATCAAATATGATTGTATTCCTATTTTGTCTTTCCACCGCATAAGGTCTTATTGTATTTTGTCTTCTAGTATCTTTTAGGGTTAGGTCTAAGTCATCCAAAGCTTATTGAATCCTTAGTATTTAAGGATTCCAAGATGGCTAAGAATATATATATATATAGCAAGATGTAACATTTTTGTAAAGATGGTGAAATATACAACTGCAAGGCATACTTCTCAATTTTGTTCGAGCTTTGTGCTTTTGTCTATTGAATGTATTTGAAGCAGTAACATATTAATAAAATACATTAAAGTTTCTGTTATATATCATTTGTTGTCTCTTTATATGTCTGTTTAAGCCCTTGTATGTTTAATTTGCAAGGCATCTTAGATAGATGAGTTACAAGGTGATTGTGCAATTACTTGTGAGTTGTTTCAAGGAAAGAGTAATTCTTATAGGTGATTCCAAAGAGTTAAACATTGGTGTAAGGATCTAATAACATGGTTGTGGGAGTGAAAAGGTATATTGTAATGAATTATATCTAAGTTGCATGTGTTTTCATTAATCAATTTATTATGGATTTATATTTGATATTGAATCTTTGCCCAAGAATTAGGCACTGGTTTAGGGTTTGGAAAGCAGTTAATCATCATCCAATATTAAAGAAATCAATCATTCAATTTTCAGTTACAAAGAATATAAATGTTTAAGCAATTGTATTAGAGAATACACTTTAGCTTGTTGATTCCTTAAAGAGAGAATCACTAGGTTAGCCCTCCTACATTCAAAGAACTCCTAAAGGAAGAAGGATGAGAATACTTATTTCACTGATGTTTGTTATTGTTAAAATCATAATTTGGCTTGTAAATCTCTGTATTAAGTTAATTATTGTCATCTGCAAGGTGTTTTATCAATTGATATAGTGAAGGACAATTATCCAATCAGTGAAAGCCCTAATCCACTATAACAGATACTGAGAATCAATAATCATTTGAAGGTACACCCGCCTGAGCTTGTGGATCTCAAAGTAGAAGGAGGAATTAGTCCTCATCAATTAGGATTTTCTTGCACAAGTTATAAATTGGAAGTATAAGGTTTAAGCATTCATACTGTATTAAGAAACTGTAAGAAAAATACCTAACAGGTTGGAAGGAAGAATAAATAGATTGAATAGGATAGGATGGGAGGAAGGTAGGAGGAATTATAGAGAATAGAAGTGGAAAATAAAATGATAGGAGAATAAGATGGATTGAATAAATGAATTGGATTGGATGGGGCAGAAGATAAGAGGAAGTGGAGAATATGAGAGAATTGGAAGATAAGATAGATTGGATTAGAAGAGAGATAGAATGGATTGGATAGAATTGATGTGAAAGATAACAAATTTGAATAGGATGAAAGGAAGATGAAATAGATTGAATTGGATAAGAAGGAAGAGAAGAGGAATAAAAGTGAAAGATAAGAGGTGTGAATATGATGGAAGGAAGATGAAATAGATTGAATTGAATAGGAAGGAAGAGAAGAGGGATAAAATTGGAAGATAAGAGGTGTGAATATGATGGAAGGAAGATAAAATAGATTGAATTGAATAGGAAGGAAGATAAGAGGAATATAATTGGAAGATGGATGAAAGAAGATAAGGGGAATTGGAGAATAAGAGAGTTTTGGAAGATAATATAGATTTGATCAGAAGATAAATGAATTGGATAGGATTTAATTGGAAGATGAAGGAAGGATAAAAGGGATTGGGATGAATAAATGGATTGTAGGTTGAAAGGAGGAATAAATAGATAGGATAAGAGGAAGATAAGATGAATTAGATAGAATAGAAATAAAATATAAGATGAGTGGAGGATAAGATAGAATAGATTATAAGATAAATGAATTTGATATAATTTAATTGGAAGATGGATGAAGGATAAAATGGATTGGGACCAATGACAAGGGAGAACTAATGAATGATGGAGATGGAGAGATGGCTTAGTTGGGAGATAAATGAAGAGAATGGAGGGATAGGTAATATTAAATGGATGGATAGGTAATATTGAATGGATGGATAGGGAATGTGGTATTAAGGGATTGAGATTCAAGAACTATGTGGTAAATGAGTGAAATAACCAACACTAGTAGTAGTAAAATGAAGGATGAGAATATGGGGGATAAAGGATGCATGAAATAGAAGGATGATATGTAAGGGATGTGAGTGGATGAATAAAGGATGGGTAATAAGTGGATGAGGATCCAAGGAATATGTTTCAAAGGATGCCCCCATACGAGAGGTCAGAGGATGAAGGATGGAGAGATGGTGGAAAAAGGCTAAATGAGATGGATGTATAGTTTTGGAAAGGATATGCATGGAGGGGATAAAGGCTTGAATTTTCCAAAGAATGTATGGATTTTTGAGTGCCTCTAGTTGTTAAGAAAGAGAAAATGTATGAAAGTGGAATGGGGTTGGAGAAGGGATATGACATAGAGGGTATCAATATGAAAGATGATAATGATATGGAGGATATTGATGGAATAGGAAATATGGAATGGAGGAAATGCATAGGATAATCAAGATCAAGGACATGGGAAAGGAGGATGAAATTATATAGGGTTATGGAAGGGAGATGGAGTAAATGTATAGGACAAGGATTATGAGATGGAGGATATGGATAGGATCTCAAGATAAAATATAGGAAAAGTGGATGAAGTTATGTGGGAAAATGGATAATGGATGGATAGTGAATAAGAAACATGGAGGATATGGATGGAGGGAAAGTATAGTATAGTCAAGATCAAGGATGGGAAAAGGATGATGGACTTAGATAGGATGTGGAAGGTATGTATAGTAGCATAGGCATGGATGGAGCTTTCCCCAAAGTGTAGAGTGAAAGGGAAAGAGGTTAAGGGAATGGATGTATAATGGATTTGAAATACAATGGGTATGTGATAGGGAGATGGAGGAAGGACTCAAGCATCTAGTTCCATGGATGGTACCACTTGATATTTATGTTTTTTTTTCCTATAATTTATCAAGGTATTTTTGATATATGCTCATAAATGTTGGTAGGATTGTGGAAGTGAGATAAAATGGATTAGAGGAGATGGGAAGGGATAAGGTTTTATGTATAGGATGAGATTAAAGGTATGGAATGATTGGGGAGGATTGGTGGATAATGGATGGGAGGTTGAAAGACTTGTGAAGAAATGGATAAGGGAGTTGGAAAGATCATCATTGGCACACACCTTTAAGGGTGTTGGAGTGGTGGAGGAGGATATTTTGAAGGAGATGGAAGAGAAGAGGTGGATTTTGGGATGTAAGGACCCAAAATGTCTTGATATTGTGGTGACTGATCATGTAGTGGGTGTTGATAATATCCTAAAATGGATGATTTTAGAGGTTTCCCTAAAATGCATGTTTTAAGCAGCTGAGATGCATAATGCATTGTAATGTTGGTGTACTATTTTTTTGTAAAATAAGAAAGGTTGGATGACTATGTAGGTGGATGTAGCCCAAGTTTCTGGTGAACCACATTAAATCTGTGTGTTATCTGTGTTAAGTTTTAATCTTCTTTTGTTTTCTGCATATAACTGTTTATTCTTATATTGTTTTGGATATGTAAAACCCTAACAAAATGGATTCATAAGATGGGGGATGTTTAAATGGATAATTGGAAGATTTGTGAAGGGAAGAAGATTTTGGATTAGCAAGGTTGGATGCCAATTTTGATTTTTCTATGAGATGCATTTTGTAAATTATTATCTTGGGAATCCACATGATTTTTGAATTTTTCTTTTGGGCCTTTTTTTTAATTTTCTTTCTTTTGGATCATATTTTTCTTTTCTTGAACATGTCTTTTAGAGGGGACATATTGATCCTTGATTTTTTGTGGATTTTGGCTTTTATGCATTTTAGCTTTGGCCTCCAATTTGATTCTAATAGAAATGGTATGGGTGCATGAGGATAGATAGTTTGGAGAGTTTATGGAAGGAATAATGGAGGGTGAATGTTGGAAGGATTCAATGATGTGTGCTTTTGTTGATCTTTATTATGGATTTGAGGTTATGGAGTGGTGGAAATATTGGAAATGGTGGATAAGGTATGTAAGGACCCAAAATGGATGGAAGGGATGAAGGATTTTATTTTAGGATATAAGGACCCAAATGGATATGGATGAGGAAGGAATGGAGTTTTGGACATAAGGGCCCAAAATGGATGTGGAGGAGGAAGGGGTGGGTTTTTGGACATAAGGGCCCAAAATGGATGTGGACGATGGGGGATGGGAAAATTTTAGTTTATATGGAGGGATTTTTGATTTAGAAGGGGTGGGAGGTTTACCAACATCTTTAGATATTATTTTTCCAAGGGGATACTTATTATTTTGAACATAAGATGTGAGTCCTTGTGAATGGAGATGAGAGGTGGAAGGAATGATAGGCTCATGAAGAAAGCCATGTTGGATAGAGGTGGAGGAAATAAGCTTAGATTTATGAGGTTCATGGATGGGTTGGATAGGTGTGATGGGGTTTTGTGGAGGATTGGGATTATGAGGGAGATTAGAAGGGATAATAGGATCTTGAGATGGATTGGGATCATGACATGGATTCGAAGGGGGAATTTGATATTGAATTTGGGGAGGATTATGTGGTGGAATGAAAGGAATGAGTAGATCTTGAGATGGAAGGGAATAATGCAATGGGGTGGAGGAGATGTATGGATATTGATTAGGAATGGTATCACAAGAGAGGTTAAGGAGGATACATGGGTCTTGATATGGAAGGAGGGAATATTCATATGGAAAGGTGTCATAAGATGGAGAGGTGTTATAATATGGATGAATGTTTATATCTAGAGGATAAGAGGAATCCATATTATCATGCTTTGGAACAAGATCTTGACATGTGTGGAATTGTAAGGGTAATGTGATGGAAGAGATGGAAGCTTAAACATGGTTGGATGGAGGGATGGAAGAATCATGATGCTTAGGATATTTAGATGTGTCTGGATTTGGAGGGGATGGAGGTTGGTGCATGACTTGGGATTATTACACAACTTTATTTGGGGATCTATATTTTTCTACTATCCCTTGGATCTAGTCAGTGGAAAAGGTAGCGTGGGATGGGGATGACGTGGGTTTTGGAGGATTAGGATTATGTGCAGGATTGAGATGAGATGGAGGATGAGAATTATGAGTTTGGACAAATGGGAAAGGACATATGTCTTCAAAGGAAATTTTTTTCTTTTGACCCCCATTTTGTATGCTAAGGACAATGTTTTGGAGTTCTTGAATCTCTTGGGAAAAGTGACTATGGAGGGAATAATTGTTAGAGTAATTTAGCAATTGCTCTTTAGTGCTTAAGTTTCACTTAGGCAGTTTCTTTAGTCTTAGGAAAGTTTCTATTTCCTAGCAGTTGCCCTTTTAGGGTTTCGACATCCTTTATAAG
>MU227375.1:261524-282829 GCA_018584345.1 Thuja plicata | reverse complement strand
GACATCCTTTATAAGGATTGTCATCTTTGTATTTCATAAGGAGATCAGTTTGTAATCTTTATTGTGTTAATAGAAATTATTTCTGTCACAATGGATTTGGGTTCTCTTTCATTTTGGCCGCCATAGTTTTCTGAATACTTCTATCCTCTTTCTGTCTTCTTCTTCTGTGTAATAGTCTTTGCATGCAGGTGATCTTGGTTGCATTGCGTTTTAGCAATCTCAACAATAATGTATTGGTGAGGGATAATGAGATGTGTTTACCTTGTCAAAGGTAGAGGAAGGATAAGAAATGGTAAATGAATTTGGATTTTATATGATGTGTGAGGATTGATTTGATAGGTATGTTGGATTGGAGGTATGGTTTGAGGATTAGGGTTTGGCACTTTAAAGTCCTCAACCATTTTGTGAAACCAATCCATATTAATGATGTTTGAATGAGGGGTTTTGGAATTGGATTGGAATATGATTTTGATGAAGATTTAGATTAAGAGTGGATGAAGTGAAATATTTGAGGATGGATGAAGTATGAACTTAGGACTAGGAGCAAGTTTGGACTTTATTTTGATTTAAGAGGGAATGTCCTCAAGGATTTTGATTTGATTTGATTTGATTTTTTGGATATGAGGGAAGGGCCTCAAGGTTGGATTTGATTTGATTTGATTTTGATTTTATTTTTTGGATATGAGGGAAGGGATTCAAGGTTGGATTTGATTTGATTTGATTTGGATTTAAAGGTTTGATACAAACCTAGGTGAAACAAGACCCTATGATGGTGCAAACAAAGGATTGATTTGAATGATGATATCTTCTTCTACTTGGAGATAGACTGATGATCCCAAGAAAAATAGGATATGACTAAGATAATTAACTACTTGACACAAACTAAGGTTCTCAAAGCAATATGATTCAAATATATTTTTGCTAATGATGAGGGTCTATGAAACACTTTGATAAATCTTTCAACCTAAGATTTGATATGAAAATATTGATGAAGGTGTGAAAGTTGAAGTTTTATTTGATGTGGGTTAATCTTGAATATGGTTGGATGTGGGTCAATAAGGATAACTAGGATTAAATTCTAAGGATTATGATGGTGCTCCTAAGACAAAAGTAGAAAATTTTATGAAAATTAGAATTAGAAGGTGATGTGGATGAATATATGAATGAAGAATGGATGAAATTTAGAAGAAAAATGAGGGATGTTTGAAGAAAAGAGAATAAATAAAGGGTGATTGGTGTTGGATGAAGAGGTAGATGAATTGGATAGAATGATATGATGTTTAAAAGTGGATTTTATTAGAAGAAGGACATTGTGATTAGGTTGGATGGAAGATGAATGATTAGATTAGATTAAGAAAGAGGATGTTGATGTAGATTAAAGGAATGAATACGGGTGATTAAGAAGATTATAGATGATGAGGATGAAGAGGATAGGATGATGATTTTGATTAGGATGATTAAGATAAGAGGAATGATTAGGATAATTAGGAAGAATTTGAATGAATTGGAAGAAGTGATTAGGATGAAGGGAATGATTAGGATTAAGAAGGAAGATATTTAGGAGGGTTATGGATGATGATTAAGATGACGGATAATTAACATTATTAAGGGTGATTAAGAAGAATGTGATGACAAGGATAGAGTGATTAGGATGATTAAGATAGGATGAAGAAGTTGAAAGATTGATAATGATGGAGATGTTGATTAAGGATGATTAGAAGAATATGGATGATTGAATTGGATTAGGGAGATGATTTGGAATATGATGATTATGATGGATAATTGAAATGATTAAGAAGGTTGATTAGGATGATGATAAAAGAAGATAGCTAGGATGATTAAGAGATGAAGAGGAAGGATGAATAGGATATGGAGGAATGATTAAAGATGTAGAAGAATGATTTGGATGATTGAATTGGATTAGGTAGGAGATTAGAAATGTTGTGTATGATTAGATGATGGTGATTAGAATGATTAAGGATGATTGGGATTAGAGGAATGGTTTGAATGATTAAGAATATATGATTAGGATAAGATGGATGATGATAAAGAGGTAAATGAATTTGAAAGATTGATGTGGAGATAATGTGGAAAGCTTGACAAGAATTAAACATGAATATTTTTGTTTTGATTTTGCAATGTTTTGGTTTTTTTTTTAATGCTTTTGATATTTATGTTTTATGATGTTTTTGAGTTTTCAAACTTTATGTTTTTTTTTGGATTTTGGAAGTTTTATGATGTTTTTGGATTTTTTGAATTTTTAAACATGCAAAATATACAATGCTACTATGCACAAACAAAATTGCTAAGGCTTAAATTTGGATGGTGTGTCCCCTTTTGGTTGTAAATGGGGAAGGTTTTAAACACTCAAGCACATCAAAAACACCAACATCCCTATTGAGGTTTCAAGTAGGATTTACAAGCTCAACTAAGGGAATACCCTTGATATACCCAAGGTACGTGAGGCCCAAATCTATAGATGAAAGAGAATAATGCCACACAGTCAGGAGGAGATGGTAACCCAAATCTCCACCTTCACTTCCCAAAGGTATAAAGTTCTTTGGGGCTTATCCAAGAGTGATAAAATTCTACTTCCAAGAGAGGTATCTTTGGATTCACCTCTTGATATTTACACTTCGCTGGAACATGGGAGTTGAGGTTGTCCCTTGAGGTGATCAAATCCCCAAGCATGCCTCCGAAAAAAGAAAACAAGACCACATATTTCTTGTGCACTCGGGCGCAAGAGGAGAGAATACATATGTGATCTTGGGGTTTGAAACACACTTGTTCTTTTTAGATCCCAAATCCAAATGTGAAGGTAAATTTTAAGACTAATTTGAAAAATGTGTGGAAAACATGTCAAATGGTTTGTCTAAAGTAAAAATTTATTGAAAATTCAGATTCCTTATGCTTTTCTAATAATTTTTTTTTAAAATTTGACTAAAAACACTTTCATATGCAAAAGTTATGAGCATTTTAAGATTACAAAGAAAGGGTAAATTTTTAATGTGTGCACCTAATGTTTGAAAAATAATCTAGAAGAATAGTTTGCAGATTTGGAAAGAGGTCTGAATCATCTTTTTGATTCTTTTCGAATCGTCAAAATCAGAGATGTATTGCAAACATTATTAGAATTTTAGTGAAACAACCTCTTTATGGACTTGAAAGGAGGTAAGAGCCAAGTTAAGCCCCTTAAAGTTTAGCTCCTGGGTCCCACATGACCACAGGCTGAGAAAGTGGGGCTAAGTTTTAAGCAGATCCCCTGGTTACCCATGTGGCTAGGGGCCAGAACCCTAAAAAAAAAAGAAAAATAGATTAAAAAAAAAGAAATTAGAAACTTATTCTAATAAGGAAAAAAGAGGTTTTGAAATAAATTTAAACTAAACTAAATTTTTGAACTTAAAATCTTTTTTTTTTAAAGATACACGACCTTTTTGGAAAAAATTAAGGGTGCTGTGGAAATCTACAACCACGACTATAGAAACCACAAACCTGTGAACTGTGGCTCCATAGTCACACGACTGTGGAAACCACAAACCTGTGAACTATGGATCCATAGTCACATGACTATGGAAACCACAAAACCGTGGGTTGTGGCTTTACAGTCACACGACTGTGGTTCTACACGCGGCTGTGGGATTCACAGCCCGCGGACTATGGTTTCACAGCCGTGACTGTGAGTATTATTTTTTTGTTTATGATATTATTTTGTTTTTTAATTATTATTTTATTTAATAATAACAATTATATATATATGTATATATATATATATATATATACGAGTTAGATACATATATTTTATATTAATAATATAAAATGATGTGTTTTGATTTTCTTTTAAAAAAATAAATATGTATATATATTTTTTAGAAATATAGTGTTAATTTTTGTTTTGAAAAATGTAAATCTAAATGACTCAAATATACATGTAATAGACAAACAAGAATGAAGACATATATTTAATGTATATACTTCCTATTACTTGCAAAAAGTAAAATAAGAAAATATAAGAGCTATATGTTGAAAGTCTTCTCTTAGGTGCTCCAAGCACATTTGTAAGCTTGTTGGCTTGATTTGAGGATCTTTGTAAAAGTTGATTCCCGAGTGCTCCTTGAACCTACAAGCTCAAAAAATCACAAGACACATTCAAGAACCATTAGAAAGTTAGTAAGAACCTGCAACGTGGGTCCCACCAGGTGTGCCAACATTTAATGCATAAAAATGTAACTAAAATAATAAACTTAAAACAACTAAGCTTATCCTAACATATCCCATGCATACCTCAAAAAATGGAAGAAAAGATGCATACTATTGAATGTAAATGAAGTAAGAAAACAATATTAAACTATTTCAACAATATGCAAACCTCCAAAGAAGATGAAGAGAGTGTTGTTGATTTGTTGGGATGTGGTTGCTCAAAACCAACAACATAACAATGTATTGAAGGTGCTTGTTGAAGAGGAGGAGAGGGCTCTTCTTTTATAGATTTTTGAGGAAAATATATGGTTGAGATTCAAAGTTGGATGAAGGGCTAAGATTCTTTAGGATCAATGATGTGGCCATGATGTGGAGGCCAAGTGGAGGCCAAGTGGATTAGGGTTTTGACCATTCAAAGGGGGAAAGATGCTCACACATGTGTGAGAAACATTTGAAAGTGATGGGTTAATGACAAGGTGTAAGAAGGTGTAAGAGGGCGAGAAGACCAAATTTTCTCACACATGTGTGAGCAAATTGAGAAAGTGATGGCTCAATGACAAAGGTCAAAAGATGGAAGAGGGTGAGATGACCAAGGTTTCTCACACATGTGTGAGAAACTTTGGAAAGTGATGGATCAAGGTTGAGTTCACATGTGAATGGGGACAAAGATGTAAGGGTGTGTAAGGATTTATAAGAGGGCATGTAAGAGTCACATGTGACTTGGGTTATATTGGTCCCACTGGGGGGGGGTGTGAATTAGACAAATCAAAACTTAAATACTTAAAACTGAACTCATTGATTCACTCAGTAAATACTAAATACAGTAAATAACCAATTCACCAAATAACTCAATAACATAAGCAATAGTCAATAATTCAAACTTAGCAACATCATATTTACTCATTAACACATGATATAACTCAGTTGACACCAGATTTAACTCACTGACACCAGATTTAACAAGGAAACCCAAATTGGGCAAAAATTCTGTGGGAATTGTAAACCACAATAAAATGTATCCTTCTGAAGTACACCCGACTAAGAACTTATCCTGTTAAACATTACAAATACATTTTATAAATGTGAACCTATTAGGGGATTTACCTTAGATCTGTTAAGATCTTCACCCTGTTAGGAGTTACCTCATTAGAGGTCTTTAAACACTCTTTTGGAATGTCACCTAAGTCTAGGTTTTACAACTAGGATGGTTAAATCCACTTGGTTAAGATATTTCTCTGTTACAAAGATTAGTAAGCAACAATAAACTTTGATCTGTAAAATATAGAAACTCACTTTTCTTGGATCAGATCCTTTATGCTAAATTGAATACTGGCATCACTTACTCCATTTATCTCTTCCTCTGACTGTAGATCCTTGATCTTTCTTTCTCTATTCTTCTCGGTAAAATGTCATTCTTCAGCTTCTTCTCCTTCTCTATTCAATTTTGCTAGCAGCTCTCCATTATGTATATTTTTCATCCTTTATATAGACATACTTATGCCTCTTAATCTCCTTAATTTTATTTCCATAATTTGCACTCATCCTTTGATCTTCTTCTTCATATTTCTCAACTCGGTAAACCAAAACACTTTTACCTTAGAAATTGTAACTTTTCTTGGAACTCACATAATTTGGTTTAACTGCTTGATCTTGGCCTTAGATGTTCTCATTGAATTTTCCAATTCATAGATCTTGTAACAAAATTTATTTAATTCATTTCCTCATCCAACTCATCATCAATTCAAATTAAATCATCATTTAATATCAATACTATGCAACTCAGTAACTGAATCATTCACTGCTCGGTGTCTAACTCATCTTTGGTGCTCGATGACTAATTTTCACTCAGTGCACGATAACTATAACTGACTCACATAACATTCTACTAACTGAATCAGTCTAGCTCAGTAAAGTATCTCTTTCAGTCATAACTTTAATTCATTGCAGTTCCCGACTTGACCAATCAAATGTACCGATTTGATAACTTCAAATGTATAGTACAAAACAACTAAAAATCTTTACTTCATCATTGTCTAATTTGTATTTTTCACACATTTAACATCTCCTTTTAAGATATGGAAAAACAATAAAAATTAATAAATCAATTGCTTGACGTCAATGAAAAAACAACAACTGATCTAACCATTTCTACAATCATGATACTCAATATCACTAAGTCTTCATCATCTCCATCAGATATTCATTAGTTAATAAAAAATCTCCCTCTTTGGCATTGATGACAACCACTATAAGAGTGTTATAACAATTGATGATGGTAGCTCTTAAATACATAACTTTACTCCCTCTGAGTTGATATATCTGTTTCCACTTTGATATCTTTGATATGAATCTCCCTCTTTGATAAATCTTCTATTTTTGTAACATACATTCTGAATCTCCTTCATGAGTAAATATTAACGATTTGTTCTCTCTCAATATCTCTCTGTAGATAAGTGTATCATCAATGTATTCTTCTCCCTCTTTGAAAACAATGCCAAAAAGTCATACTCCTGGAAACTTGTTCCAGTAGTAGATTATACCTAACACATACTAATAAAACATTACATACATAAATATTTTCACAACTTCAGGCATCACCTAAAGTGTGTCATACTAATATCAATTCAGAAATAAATATTCTAATGAAATATAGAATTGATGCAACATGCCTCATGCTCTTTAGTGAACATTGGATATGGGAAGAACCCATAATTTACCTCTTAGATACTCAAAATAATATTAAGGTAGTGTCTTTGTAAAGATACCAGCCAATTGATCCTTTGAATTCACATATTCCAATTTCACATTCTTCTCTTGAACTTGTTCTCTCAAGTAGTGGTGCTTGATAGAAATGTGCTTGGTATTTGAATGCATAACCAGGTTCTTTGATATGTTAATAGCACTTGTATTATCACAAAAAATAGTAACCGGATCTCTGATC
This sequence comes from Thuja plicata, assembly GCA_018584345.1. NCBI lineage: Eukaryota > Viridiplantae > Streptophyta > Pinopsida > Cupressales > Cupressaceae > Thuja > Thuja plicata. Next base: position 275,691 of record MU227375.1, on the reverse strand, counting down.
TCTTCATGCATACCTTCAAGTAATTTCTCAATCCAGACTATATTTGCACAATTCATAGCAGCAACAACAAAGATCAAAGCCAAGATTAAATATTCATTTCTTAATAGTCAAATAAATTATATAGAATTAATCTTAATTATTGATTTTAAATATTCATGCTTGCTTTTAGATTACAAACAAAGATCTAAGCCAAGATCAAAACCAACATTCAAATTTGTGTGGGAAATTGATGGACAAGGCGAGGATACAAATTTAATAAAGATATATTTTTATATTCATTTTTATGCATTATTTCAAAATATGTTATAGTTCAATAATGATAGATAAATGTTTACTAATAAATATGAAATAATTCTTTATTTACATTTTTTTCAATAGAATAAAATGAAGTGTTCAATTTTATTGCAAGTTTTAACAAGATCAAAACCACCAATAGTATAATATAAAAAATAATTCAAAATCTCTTGAATGTAAGTACAAGGCATGAAAATATAGGAATGAAACATAAACATTGGCAGGTATTGTAGTGGAGATCACAAAAGATTTGGAGGAAATTATGAATGTGTCTCAATGGTTGAACACTTGTTGGAGATATACCTGGAGAGAATAAAAATTTGAAGTACTTGTTGAAATTATTTATCCATACTTCGTTGTAGTGGTCTTGGTATTCATATTTTCTCTGATATTACGGGTAATCTTGAACAAATCAACTAAATGGGTAGTACCAAAGTATCTAATTAAACCAACGACTATTCTTATGATAGCATGGAGTTTGGTGAAGTCATTAAATATTTTTTTTACACTAGTTAGTGTTAATTTGATTAAATATGTATCATATCTAGATCATACAACAAAAGTAGGTTATCAAGAAAGGGTGATATCAGATATAAATTTCTTGAAAGAAGAAGTTTGGTAAAAGGCCTTGTGTGATTTTCAAAGCCTATTCATGGACATCTACTCTTATTTTTTTACATTGTGGGTGAGTTTTTTATAATGGTGGATCACAAATTTTTTTTGTCAATACTAAAATCAGTGGAAATGCCACGTCAATTTTAGAAATAGCCCCTGTATATGGAACCAATTTGCAAATAATTATTTTTATTAAAAAATTGGATTGTTGTCAAATATCTATGGTTTTGGAGGTATGTACAAGTTAATGTTTTTTGTGTAGTAGGAATATTTAGTGTGATCAATATACCAATGGAAGTAGATATTGTATTCCATGCTAGATTTATGATACAATTATACATTTGGCATATATTTTATCAGCCATCAATCTTGTGTTGTCAACGTGCAAAATAAGTGTGGTAATGGGAATTGATAGAGGAATGATAGAAAGTGCAATTATTAAAAAATATGGAGATTAAAAAATTAACAATTCACCCAAAATATATTAGATACTTGCAGTCAGGTATTTAAAAAAGATTATACAACTCCCACTTGACCTCCCTCACCTTAGCAAAAAGGAATCTGGGAAGTTTTTAGGACAATTGGGCATTTTGGAAGAGTTTTTATAATTAAAGTAGGACACAAGTATGACCAAAATATTTTAATATAATACATTTATGGAAGAGAGGTATAGAATGATTAATAAAAGGTTTCAGAGGAAAGTGAAGAATTTTTCTCTTTTGCTTTTAATATTTATCTTTAAGATATTAAAAAATTGGATTTGATTTGAGAAATTTGTTAAATACAGAGGCTACAAAATTAGAAGGAGATCAAGGTGGTAGGGAAAACAAATTTGAGTGTCGAATAGAGAATCCATAGATTGGTTTGGATAGGCCTTAGTCTAAAAGTAAGTGTGGAATAGAGACAAAGTTGATTGAGGATCCTAAAAGAGAAACTAAGCATCAAGATCCTATACATATGGTTACTAGTGAAATCATAGCTATCAAGTCTTGTAATTTAGGTTAGTATTTAGATTAAATCTCTAACATATTAAATTTAAGCTAAAAATTTCTTTCATCTATAATGACTTCCCCTCTCATTACCATGTCAAATCATTCAAATATTATTATTATTATTATTGAAAGGTCACAACCGAGAAGGATTATATTAAAATATATACTTAAGAAAGTTACATGCAAATTATTCAAACATCTTTTAGTGCATGTCCAAGCCATTTTCACTTGTTATTATTTTCCACTATTAGATAACTGAGAGGGGGGAGAGTGAATCAGTTATTTCCAATTATTCTATAGTCCCAAATACTCCCAGATGTATATAACAACAATTTCAAACATATAAACCAACTCGGTAACATATGAACCGTGATCTTAAACTCAATTACCAAGTAGCAGTAAATAAATACTATGATTACTGATCAATGCAGATAAAATAATGTGTAAAGAAAAATAAAAATCCAATACACATACACATTAACACATATATTTTTAACATGGAAACCCTGCTAAGGGAAAAACCACCTGGGACTAGTAACCTAAAATAATTCACTCTTTTGAAGTGAGTTCGGTGAAGAGCCAACCCTATTAAAGGTTACAAAACACACTATGAGGTGTGACCTGGTTAGAGGATTTATCATTAACAGTTCTCCCTTGACTAATCAATCACTATGGGGTCAACAAGAAAATAATCAACATTCATTGAATACCATATTGAAATAACAAAGACTGTTAAGTCCCACTCGGTTAAGAGATTTTGCTGTAACAATGGTTAAACTGTTACAATAATGATCTAATTCAAATACAATTCTATTTGCAAATTTTCAGATCTATGCTAAGCACATGAAATACTTCTGATCAATAATAAATTCAATCTCTCTGATTCTTCATACTCTGTTATGCTCGGTAGATGCTCTTCTCTATCACTCGGTGATGTCTACAGAAATGCTTGGTTCTATCTTCAACCAGTTTGATCAGTCATGCATAAAGTCAATCTCTTCACGCAAAATATTTAGTAGAATTTATAACATAATTAATCTCTTGTCTCTTTAAATAGACATAATAAGCCTTTTAATCTCCATCCTTAGATTTTTCCTCTTAATCTCCACCGTTGACTTTTATTTTGAAACTTTCCTTGATAGTTGTGTCAAAAAACATGTTTCAATCTCCTTTGTCTAATCATCTTGAATTTTCATAGCCATTTGATCATCATAAAAAATATTATCAATTACCTCAAAATCATAAACATTTTTTCAGCTCATCATTTTAGTCGGCCTTTAGTTTATTTACTCAGTCAATACTATGATGCGTCGGTGATACCTAGCTCGATTAACACTAAACTTGGTATACACTATGTTTTCTCGGTGTCCACTTTTCCAACTTGGTGTATACATAATTCTTTAATTATAGACCACATAAGATTTGTTTATTCTAGAACTTCAAATCATAATAGATGTTTGTAACCATGATGATAATCAAAACAAGTTGACATCAATGACAATATGTTAACTAATTTAATGTCTTTCATCACATTAGTAGCTTGGTGATCATTAACTTATCGTCTTTCAAGTATTCAATCAGTTGTAGTTCATTAATCTCTCCCGTTGGCATTGATGACAACACAATATGAAGTATGAAATATGAAAATGCCATAGAATACCAAACTTTAGTTCTAAAACTATATGCAAAATGATGTAACTCGATAAGATCTCCCTAGCTTTTACATTTAATATATTTAATCAGTACACAAAATTTAGAATTTACCATTCAGACTCTCCCTACAAATTTGAACTCTCTCTCTCTCTCTCTCTCTGTAGATAGATATGTCTTTCTTATTATCTCCCATTATCTGTAGAATCTTTTCTCCCTTCCAGTGGATAGATATTTCATTGATCTTGTCTCCCTTTGATAGCAATGCAAAAAAGAAATATACAACTCTTTAGTAGCCAAAAATTGATGATCATATTTTGCCAATAGTATACAAAGGAAATTTTTTTTGAACCGTCGGTACATGATCACTAAAAGACAAGATTACAGAGTAAACTGACAAGATAGGTTATAAGGTAAACCAACAACACAACCTATAGAGTAACTTGACAAATAAATTCACCGAGGAACCTGACAGAGCAGTCAACAATGTAACTTGATAGACAAGTTTACAGTGAACACTGACAAGTAGACTAAAGAGAAACACGAACACCAGTCTATCGAGAGATAACTTTATTCTGAGAAATGTGCATTTGACTTACACGTTAGATAAAACACTTAAGTTTTATATTTAGCTTTAAATCTGTGAGACTAGAAAAAGGCCTATTTAGCATATCGAGGGGACCACAAACCCTAAATAACATGCTAACCTAACTAATCTATCACGAAAGCCATCTAAAACAAGGATTCACAAAAGTAAAGTATAAAACTCTAAGAACCCCATTTAGATAAGCTCCCATGTCCTTCTTTCTTCTCCATAATCAGATTTATGTTGGCTCTTTGACAATAACAAGATTGCACAAAGACTCTTGAAAGCATAGAATTTGTAAATGAGAATACTAGAAGATATGGTCTAAGCTTGAATGAGAGAAATGTCCTCAATTTATAGAAAATGAGACACATTTAGGTGAGATTGCATAAAATCAATGCACCAACCAATATTTTGGTTGGTAGGATGCTTGGAAGCATGAAATGGGGGATAGATATTGAGGAGATATTGCAAATATTTGAGAATATCTGTGAAGCACCTTAATAGGGATGAGAATCCTTATTTAAGGGATATGATATGTAGGTGAGATTATGAATCATCAATCAAATCAATAATCCCATATTCTCAAATATTCCTCAAAATCAAATTAGATTTATGAAATTATAAAGATCTCATAAATTTGAAATTAGCTAATTAATTAATTATTGGAGACTTAGGGAAAAGGAGGAATAAATAAAGTTTATTTATTTATTCAATTAGGGCTTAGGATAAATTATGGGTTATTCATCCAAAGTGGGAAATTAGTGGGAAATAGGTCAAATTGAAGGTGATGATGTCAAATTGAAAGGATTTTGATAATATTGATAGTGACTAGGGTTAATTTTGAGATTTCCAGTATAGTTTAGGAAATCACGAGGCATCGATGAACTTTGACAATGCGCCTGGATAATGATGATTGAAAATGATTGAAAAGTGCCAATGAACTTTGATGGCGTCGTAAGATTGAAATTGAAATGGGGAAACATTGATGATCTTTGACAATGTTCCCAAAATGATGGTCAGAAATAGTATTGACAATAATGAACAACACTATTGAATTGAAATTGATAGATTGATAGCGATAACACCGATGATCTTGGACAATGTTATCAAATGGTTGATTGAAATGATATGAAGCATCAATGATCTTGGAAAATGCTCTTGAAATGATGATAAGATTGATTGAATTGGAATTAGGGTTTGATTGATTGGTTTGAGATTGGGTTGACTAGGCATCGGTGATCTTGGACAATGCCCAAAAATGGTCAAAAATGAGTCTAGACAATTCTGCAAATGATTAGGAATAGAATAGGAAGGGTTTGAATTGATTTAGGAAGATTTGGAATGGTTTAGGATCAAATAGGATCGGTTTAGGAAGGTTTAGGAAGGTTTTGACATGATTTGGGAAATGATCGATTTGATAGCAAAAGTAGAATTGTTAGTAAATAATTGAACAATTTTGCAATATTCAATCATTGATGAAAGACACAATGTCGCTATACAATAAAGATCATATACGTGACATAGAGGAATAATTAGGTCACAAAACAACATTTTTATTGTAAAGCGAACAATTTTAAAACATGTAGACCAGTAGGCTTAAACCATTTAGGTGTCTACATTTTGCCCCTCTTTGATACAATGCAATTATGAGCATTGTGTCAAATAATCTTGAAGAAAAAAACATTAAAGCATGCCCCAGTGATAATGGGATACATAGGTGTCCCCTCGAGAAATCATCCAAAAAATGCAAGTGATAGGTCAATTTGTCAACCATGCTGAGACGGATCCACAACAATGATCAGATCAAAAATCAGAGGTTAAACACAAAAGATGAGGTTTAGAGGGTCAAAAGAATCATGACCAATACAAAACGTAAGGGTTGCACGTCCATCTAGGCAACCAAGAGGCTATAAAAGGGCTTGGAAGGGGTTTTGGAGCTCATTTTCACTCTCTCATTTGGAAGAATTAAGCTTTAGAGAAAGGAAGATGGATCGAGTGCTAGCAGAGATTCAACATGGGGAATGGGTTTGTAGCTTCAGATGCTTGGCCGACATGAGACCTGAGGTGAGTACATCTAGTCCTCTCAGTGTTTTGCAAGTTTGCACACATTTCTAGGTCATTTTAGGGCTCAAACAGGGTCAAATGGGGCTTGCAAGGTGTCCACATGTGCCACATGCATTGGACATGTGCCCACATGTGCAGGAAGTGTAGGTGGGATGAACACTTGCGCAGGCAGTGCAGGTGGGAGGCCTTTCTGCATAGGTGGTAAAAGAACCTGCGCAGTTGGTCAGATTGGCCTCAAAACAAGGTTGGGGGGTTTCAAAACTTCTCAAAACTTTCCTAAATGGGTCAAAACCCTAGGATAAGGTCAAAATTAGGTCAAAACAGGTCAAAATAGGTCCTAGGTTAGTCAACAAGAGACAAAAGTATAGAAAGTTGACTGAATTTGCATGGTGATCGTAGGAGGAGCTGCCAGTTCCACAGACTCTGGAGAGCAGTTTGGCGTGCTTGGACATACGCCACTAGTTGAGTAGCCATGAGAGGTAGATCCTTGCCTCACTAGGATTGTATTATTTCACATACATGCCTAAGATTAGGGAAAATTGAGGGTTGATCACAACGTTAGCCGAGCGATGGCACTCAGAGACCAGTTCCTTCCACCTGTCGATAGGGGAGGTGAAAGTTACTCTGGAGGATGTATGGCGTATCCTCAGGATTCTGATTCATGGTGAGTTGGCTAAGTATGATGCCACTATGAGGAGAGAAGCATTGCATTGGCTATTTGAGAGTGATGATGATGCTCTTGACATCCGGGATTATGAGATATGATGGGAGACCTTGGCTAGGCAACATGATAGTCTGATCGCGATGATCTATGGAGTGATTGCATGCCTCTTGGTTCTAGAGAGATGAGGTTATGGGTTCCCCATTAGTTGGGGGAGTGTACTTGAGTAGATGATCATGCAAGGCATAGTGTTTACATGGGGGCCATGCATGTTGGCGATGACATATTACCAGCTCCATCAGTTGGTGTATCGCGAAGGTTTATCTATCAGTACTGGGATCACACTGCTACAAGTGTGGGCCTATGAGCACATAGTGGTATTCTGGCCTATAGATCAGAGAGTGGTTTTACCAAAGTTTCCATATGTATATTACTACCGATGGGTGCTTGCATAGGGTCCATTAGGATACACATTGCACTTTTGACATGAGATAGATGTGTTGAGAGATTTCACTTGGCGTCCCTATAGAGATTGCCCCGAATGGGATGATGACACAGATCACCTTTTGTACTACAGATAGGAGAGGTAAATCATTGGGAGGTTCATGATGGGTCATACAATGATTGAGATGCAGCTCCTAGAGGGAGTCAGGTGACAGTTTGGAGAGGTTCACAGGGTACCGACAGGTTCATCGGTGTTTGCTAGATCAAGGGCCGAGGCTAGGATATGGGGTGTAGCACTTAGGCCTCAGGTGGCCTACACAGAGTTTGCATAGTTACAACCCAGGCCATGGGGAGTAGATGCAGATGTGGCATATGTAAGGACCATTGATGGGTATGATAGGTGGTTTTCTCAGCATAGGCCGATTCCTCTGACAGATCCTGATGTGGCGATACCGAGATTGCGAGTGCCTAGAGATGAGAGCACCGAGGAGGATGATGAGGAGGATGAGAAGGATGAGTATGGGGATGGGGAGGAAGAGTCAGATGATGATGATGATGATGATGAGGGTTTAGATGAGGAGGATGAGGATGAGGATGAGGATGACAGGGATATCAGTGATATGCTGATGCAGATAGATGAGGATAGGGATGAGCCACCACATGGGGATGACATACAGGGTCCAAATGACTGGTGTGAGGGTCATATCTAGTGCATTTTAGAGCTCACGATCCACATAGACAGATTGACTCTAGAGAGAGATACAAATAGAGCCACATGGGCTACCGAGTGATCAGTGCTCACAGCATAGGTGGACAAGTTGACAGCAGAGAGGGACACATTACTTGCCTCTCGAGATATAGATAGGTCCCAGGCATAGAGGGCCGAGGAGGAGTCATGCTAGTTTGTCAGTTCCATCAGAGATGTGGGTGTGCATGATATTGTAGGGATGCTAGGGGATGTCTGAGCAGAGTCACATTATTGGAAGGACATGTAGAGGAGAGATGTACCACAGGATCAATGGGCACTGAGTTACAGAGCATCATCGAGCATATCACATTCCCGTAGGACACAGAGTAGCAGGGGAGTGCTGGGACCGAGGGGGCCACCTAGATCAGGGAAGATATGAGATCACATGGGGGGAGCCTCATCTTCCTGATAGGATAGGAATCAGGAGGACTGAGAAAGCAGGGGTTGACATAGAGTCTCTCTAGCAGAGGGAAAATTTTGATAGAGATATGATATGTTATGAGCCCGTGGGCCTTAGTGTATATAGTTACCTTGATTTTTGTACTCTCATACTTTTTTGAGACATTGATATATGATGTGGAACTATTTTATGATGCACAGGATGGATGCTTATGTATATGCTTTTCTTTCCTGTTATATAATGATGTTGATATATTGCCATGTATTTCCTTTGTTTATGCCATAATATATGTTATGGATGCAATAATTGTTTTTGTCTTTGGATTTTCAAACTGTATGAATGCAAAATGTATGTTTGAAATTATGCTCATGTATAAAATAAATGAATGCAAAATGCACATGTTTTTGTTATTTTCCAGTTTATGAATGCATGTATGTAGGATGTACTTGTTTTTTTATGTACCAGAGTACTAGACCAAGGTGACTACAAGGACTGACTAAAGAATTGTTAGCAGAAAACAAAATTAGATGAATAAATGTTAGTAGAAAGATGTTGGCTTTCAAAAAGTGCAATTTTGTTATAAGAGCTTATTTTGATATTGCAAAAGCGGACGCGATGCATTGTGGCACAAGAGCCAGAGCGTAAAAGTCAGCCTTTTTGTGTACACAAACATGATGCAAATAGAGGATGATCTTCTCTATCCAGAAAGAATGTAGCAGACATGCCCCAAAATTTCATGAGATCATCAAACAGGCATAAAAAAGATAAAGTGAAAGCAACTGGTCATGAACTATCCCGGCTACTCTCATAAGTTCATATAATATCATTGAGTAGCATAGGAACATGATCAAAAAATAAAATAAAAAATACTCATGAAATAATGTGAGCCAACAACCATTATGATCTTTTGTTACTTGCATTAAATGTTCATTGATTGGTAGCGTAGAGTTGCAAATTGATTTGAGAACTGATTGATAGTCTTGGAAAAATTGATAGATAACAAAGGTCAAAAGATTTGAATAGTCCAATCAGATTCAATGTTGGGTCACAATGATTCAGATCGCATATGATTTTGTTAAGCACAGATTTATGATCTTGCCACTGAAGTCGGCAAACATGATGTTCGATTTGCAAAAAGAAGACAAGTATGTACAAATTTATTGTAGATTTTTGAAGAGATTTTGCAATTTTTTAGGATTTTTGAAATATTTAAATTTTTTGGTCTTTTTTCAGGATCGTATTTGAATTTTTAGCAATTTTTTAGGACATTATGTAATTTTTAGGAATTTTTTCAAGACATTATTTGATTTTTTGGAATTTTTTTGCATATTTGGATTTTTAGGATTTTTTCAGGTCGTTAAAATATTTACAAAGTGTTATCTCTAGAATTGGATAGTCAAGGAAGTGTAACACCCCAAAATTGGCATATTGCAACCCTAACCAATGTTGTTGCATTTGTCATTCTTCTGAATCATCAAAGTCCTATTGTACTAGGCAATTCTGAGTTTTAACTGACTCTACTCGACCTAAGTGTCAAATGGAGAAAATCCTAAATTTGCATTAATCATACATTATATTTAATTCCTAAATATCTATTGGCTAAACAAACCCTATGATTGAATTAATTTAATTATAAAGTCCTAGCACTTTAATTAAATTAAATTCACCCTCTTTAGCTAAGACACATAAAAAGGGAATTAAATAATATTTAATTATTAAATAAATATCCTCTTTTTCAGTAATTGAATTTAATTATTCAGATAATTGAGAAAAAGAAATTATGAGGTCATATTTATTTATTTAATTAAATATTGTCAACAAAATCTTCTCTTCAATTCAGAATTGGAAACTTCCCTTTAATTATGCTTTAAAGAGAAAGAAAATAGATAAAACAAATAAAACAATAAAAATCAAAGAAAGAAAATAGTTAAAGCAAAGAGAAAACAATTTATTGTATTCTTTTAAGAAAGATTTCTATCTTAAACTGGCTTTTCTATCTGTTTTATTTCAAAAGAGGAAACTTTCCATTCTGAACAACCTCTGAGTCTATAAAAGAACTCTCATTCTCTCATTCAAACCTCCACTCACTTTCATGCATTGTTAGAATACTGAATTATTGCCACATTCTTAGTTGATAATCTCATATAGAATAATTTCATTTTGTAATAGATTACTTTCAATTTCTAGAATAATTGCATTGAAATCATGTCTTAGATTAATCTTACATCTTTCAATTCTTAGAATAACTTTGCATTGTATTGCATTCATGGAGAAAAATCCTTCATTTCTAGATTGGTCTATGGTTGTGAGATTCTCGTTCTGAGAGATATTTTGAAAACCCTGTCTGGATATAAGGCAATAGGTCAAATCATGCAGGCAGACAGGATGAATAATCTCATATTCAGTCTTGTGTGTATCTGATGAAGAAGGACTATGTTGAAGTGTATGGTGAGTTAACAAGGCCAAATTTACCACATACATTTCTGGCACCCACTGTGGGGTAGGTACATTTCTATTCTGGCCTCATTTCATTTCATTTTTTTCATTTTTTTTGCATTCTATCCGTACTTCCGTACAACTCTATTTTAATCTCGCATGAACTTTCTGAGCGTCTCACGCAAACTTTCTAGTTCTTCGCATGGCTCTCTGTACTTCTTTGCACGATCTAGTATAAATCATTGCGCGAAATTACACACCAGAGCTTCATTTCATATTTTCTTGTCTTGGTTTTCTAACCATCTACTATTTTTTGACATCTGTGTTTCTCTGATTTTATCTTTTGAAACAGCTTAATAGTGGTTTGCAGGATGCTGAGATAAAGAAATGCCAGCATAAACTTCTAATGCATTTATTGCAGGATGTTGAGATAAAGAAAAGCCATCATAAACTTCTAACACATTTATTGCAGGACATTGATATGAAGAAAGGCATTACAAAATACTAATGGGTTTATTAAAGGATGTTTGTCAAAGACCTTGCGTGTTTTCACAAATTCTTATGTCTATTTTTAGTAATTAAAACACACTTCAGTTGGTGCTTAAAATGAATCACTGTCTTGCAGAATTGAAGTGTTTTTTAGATTGTAATCCTAAGAACTACATGATTGTATCCTCTCCTCTCGCCTTTATGGATCTTGGGTGTAAGAGAAATTCATGTGATTCTTCTAGAGTGGCTACCTCCTGAGAGGTTTAGCAGAGCCAGTGAGAGTGGATGCCCAATCGGTAATAGGCTAAAGCCAAGCCCTTCCAAACTGGTATACAAAAAATTCTATTGTGATTAATGTCACAATAGACAGGTGTGAATTTTTTGTGGCAACCAAAATCTCCTCCAGTACCCTAGTGGTGCGTTAAAGTCCCTACATTTTTAAGGTGAAAGCCTTGCTTTGAAAGGATTGGGAGAGCCCCCTTAATTGGGAAAATGACTTGATCACAACCACTTGAATGGATGTCCTTACTACAAAATGTTGTTCTAGTTTCCAAAAACCCTCTATCTGTTGGCGCGGAAGGTCAGAGACTGACTAAGACACCCCACACTCTTACGGCTCTTAGTAGAGACAACAACCTTTTGGAAAGCAATTCCTTTGGGGTTCAAAGCTTGGTGTGCCTAAGAAGTGAGTGCACATGTAAGGAGGAGCCTGTGCCTCCAAGCTTCTAAGTTGTCCACTAAAAGTAAGCGTAGCTGAACTTTGGTTCAAGTGGGGATTCAATAGATACTGTCTTGGCTATCCTAGGATTGTGATGTTCCTATTTTGGTACTACAAATATTCTGTTTAATGTGTTTTACGTGGGTGTTGAACAATCAAAACTATCATCAAAACACACAAACTATCAATCTTGAACATGTCCAAAACAATCTGTAATTCAAACTATCTGTCAGGAAATAGCATGATTTTATCTTGGAAAACACAAACTGGTCTCAACTGTCTGATTCTGTAAATGTTCTTTTGTCAAAATTTTCATAGTTTCGCATGACATTTCTGAATCTTCACATCATTCTCTAAGAATCTTTGTGCAATACACTATAAACTATCGGGCAACATTTGGCAACAGTGCTGCTATTCTATCATTTTTTTCTTTACCAGTCTGGTGTCATTCTTCACGTGATACTACAAAGTTTTGCGTGCGTCGGTGAGAATCTTTGCACGAGTCTGGAGTCTTTTGTCCAAAATAGCAAGCTAATTTCTATCAGTTAGGTGTACTTCTATGAAATATGCTCTCTGATATGGGTCTATTTTTCTACCCTCCATCTTCACACAGTCTGAAGGTTCATTTCTTGGGTTGATAATTATGTGATTCTTGCTTAAAATGGTCTCATCTCATATCTTTTTAGTCTCTTTCATCTGTGTTGTCATGCCTTGTGTCATAATAGTCATCTCTTGGCTATTCTAGCCTCATCTCTGATGATTTGCACCAAGGATACTTCACCTTTTGGCACATTCTATGCAATTACTTTGAGACAGTTTCAAGTTTGGTCCTAGTTCACATCCCTTGTTCAAAATTTGTCTATGACTGTCACAACTCGAAGTGGCAAAACATTTCCTTTAATCAATCAAGATGAATATGTGCTTTCCACACCATTACTGGCTACATCTAGTGAGGAATTATCTCGATCTCCTTCCCTGGTACATTGACCTTTCTTCAAATGGTCATGTCTAGTGGATTTTAGTCAGGTTTGAAATCCTTTATTCTGAGAAGACCCAAATTTAGAGAATACTCAAGCTCTTCATACCGAGTCTTTACACCTTGAATCCTTGCATCCTAGCAAGATGACAGATCATAACCTATCAGGTGAGGCTAGCAGAGGTGACCTCTTTAAAACTTGGGGTAAGTCCCATTCTCAAGACCCCCCTAATGATGTAGAAGCAAAAATAACTCAAGAAGAGATTGCACGAGCTCGTTCTAATAAAGGTTTCTGTAGGATGATGGGAGTTCTCCTAGCTAAGGAGAAACATAAATACATTCTTGAACTAGCCAATCAAGGGGCTAAATTACCTTCCAACTATGATGTAGAAACACTTGTTGAGAAAGAGGAAGAAACTAAAAATTCCTGCTTGTGCAAAGAAATGCAAACTATGCAAGAGAAACTCTCTCAACTCTTCAAAGAGAAAGACAAACCTGTTACACAATTCACACTGGAAAGCATCTATCCTTTCCCATTTGACAAAGATATTTACATGCCTCCTTTTCCCAAAGGAGTTGAGCTTCCTAAATATGATAAATACTTGGGTACATCTAACCTCAAGACCATTTGAGAGAGTTTGGTGCTCTCTCCATAGAATTCATACATGACACAACCTATCTCATGCATCTTTTTCCATGTAGTTTGGGAGGGTAAGCTATGGAATGGTTCTCTATAATACCAACTGGCATCAAATTTTTTGACAAAATTGCCAATTTATTTCTACAACACTATTCTCACAACATCCAACATCCAATTCATATATGAGATCTTTGCAACTTGAAACAAAACCATGGGGAATCCTTCTTGGTATTTCTCCAAATATTAAGACAACTTTATACATGATATTCTCGCAAGATACTCAAATCCAAAAAGTTGGACATCTTTCTTGATAATCTTCTCCCCAACTTTGGGTATCAAGTACAGCTACAAGGTCCTCTAACCTTTGATGACATGATTAAACAATTTGAGCTTTGATTTCTGGGTTTTGATTGTGTATATTTTTAAGCATCAATGTTTCAGATCACACTCC
>MU227375.1:238045-251153 GCA_018584345.1 Thuja plicata | reverse complement strand
TTAGCTAAGACACATAAAAAGGGAATTAAATGATATTTAATTATTAAATAAATATCCTCTTTTTCAGTAATTGAATTTAATTATTCAGATAATTGAGAAAAAGCAATTATGAGGTCATATTTATTTATTTAATTAAATATTGTCAACAAAATCTTCTCTTCAATTCAGAATTGGAAACTTCCCTTTAATTATTCTTTAAAGAGAAAGAAAACAAATAAAACAATTAAAATCAAAGAAAGAAAATAGTTAAAGCAAAGAGAAAACAATATATTGTATTCTTTTTAAGAAGGATTTCTATCTTAAACTGGCTTTTCTATCTGTTTATTTCAAAAGAGGAAGCTTTCCATTCTGAACAGCCTCTGAGTTTATAAAAGAACTCTTATTCTCTCATTCAAACCCCCACTCACTTTCATGCATTGTTAGAATACTGAATTATTGCCACATTCTTAGTTGATAATCTCATATAGAATAATTTTATTTTGCAATAGATTACTTTCAATTTCTAGAATAATTGCATTGAAATCATGTCTTAGATTAATCTTACATCTTTCAATTCTTAGAATAACTTTGCATTGTATTGCATTCATGGAGAAAAATCCTTCATTCCTAGATTGGTCTATGGTTGTGAGATTCTCATTCTGAGAGCTATTTTGAAAACCCTGTCTGGATAGAAGGCAATAGGTTGAATCATGCAGGCAGACAAGATGAATAATCTCATATTTAGTCTTGTGTGTATCTGATGAAGAAGGACTATGTTGAAGTGTATGGTGAGTTAACAAAGCCAAATTTACCACATATAGGAAGCTCATGGATAAACCACATTCAAGGTCTTTCCCCTAGTTCAAATTCAAATTCAAAGACGCTCAGTGCCAGGAATCTGTCCCCAGACAACAAAGAGGTTATGTACAGAGGCCAAAAAGGACAGATAGACTGGGTAGACCAAGGGGAAGAAAAATAGGATCAACTATTTATAGGCCATAAAGGGGCACTAGGGTCGATAAAAACTGAAAGATGTGATCAGGAAAGGACATCAAGGTATCAAGTGGAACCATGATAGATAATGGAGCAACAACTTGTTACGTGTGGCGCCTGTTTGCTAGGTTTTCACCATGGTACTTGCCCAAAGCACCTATTTGCCAAGTTTTCACTATTGGATGAGATTTTTCTCTTGATTTCTATTTTTACATGCCAAGATGCCTGTTTGCCAGGTTTTCATCAAGACAACCATTTTTTTCTTTTTTGATTTTTTTGTGCTTTTTTCTTTTTTGACTTTTTTTGATATTTTCTCATAAACTTTTTCAAATTTTTTGTACTTTTTTCAGGAAATTCTTGCAGTTTTTTGGTACTTTTTTTATAAATTATGCAATTTACTTATGGAGGTGCATGCTGTTCAATGCCTCTGGCAATGGTTCTCCCTCCGGTGTTGCAAGTTGATACACTCTAGACCCATAAGATGCTGTGACTATGTATGGGCCGTCCCAATTTGGTTCAAATTTTCCAGCCTTCTCTCTGTGTGGCTGGGTCTTGTAATTCATCTTCAGAACTAGGTCTCTGATCTCAAAATGGTGAGCTCAGACCTTCTTGTTGTAACTCCATTTGAGATGGTTCTGGTAGGCTTGTAAGTGTACCAAGGTGGTTTGTCACCTCTCATCAAGCATCTCGAGCTCATGTAATCTAGAAACTCTATACTGTTCATCATCAACAATGCCTTGTAAGGATACTCTCAAGGAAGGAATTTCAACCTCAAGGGGTAATATGGCCTTAGTTCCATAGACAAGAGAGTACAGAGCAACACTAGTGGGGGTGCGGATGCTGGTCCTGAAGGCCCATAGAGCTGGGTTGAGTTGTAAGTGCCAATCGTGGCTAGCATCATTGACAGTCTTTTGCAGGATTTTAATGATGGTTTTGTTAGATGCCTCTGCTTGGCTGTTGCCTTGCGGGTAGTAGATGCTAGAAAATCCATGACGAATTTTAAATTTCTCACAAAGTTGGGTAACATCCTTGTTCTGGAATGGGCTACCATGCTCGGTAATGATGGCCAGAGGAACTCCATAATGGAAAATGATATAGTTCAAGATGAATCTAGAAACTTGTTTGCCGGTAATGTATGTCATGTGGATAGCTTCCACCCATTTGGTAAAGTACTTAGTGGCTGTGATGATGTACTTGTGGCCATTAGAAGATAGGGGTGTGATATTCCCTACAAGATCAAATGCCCATTGTGAAAAGGGCCATGGAGAGACCACTGGCTATAGATCCTGTGCTGGGGCATGAATAAAATTACTATGAATCTGGAACTTGAAACATTTCTTAGCAAATTTATGAGCATCTTTCTCGATGGTAGGCTAGTAGTATCTTTCTCAAACCAACTTCTTGACGAGACTCAAACCATTGAAATGTCCACCACAAATACCATCATAGACCTCATGTAAGGCAGTGTCAGCCTCTCGCGAATCAAGGAATCTGAGGAGGGTTTGGTCATAGGCTCTCCTATAAAGGGTATCACCAATGATGACATAACAGGAGGCTTGAAAGATAAGAGCTTGACGCTTGTTTTGGGATAAGGCAGGGGGAATATATGGGCATGTAGGTAATTGTAGACATCTTGATACTGGGGGGAATTAGGACCAACAATGTCACATATGAGCTCAGATTGTGGAATGTTGAATGCTGGAAGAAATAGCTACTCAACGAGAAATGAAAATCTCTCTTCATTATTCGGCATGTCGATCATAGATGCAATAGTGACCATAGCATCTGCTTGTTTGTTATGTACCCGAGGGAGCTGGCAAAAATTGATTGTGATAAATTGCTCCTTGAGAAAGTCGGCCAACTGTTTGTAGGGTACTAGCTTTTCACCCTTAGTTTCATAGTCATCAGTGACCTGTCGGATGACCAATTGAGAATCACCATACACCTTGAGGTGCTGAATTTTCCATTGAATAGCAAGTTTTAGTCCAGTGACCAGTGCTTCATATTCATCGATATTATTGGTGCATGCAAATGAAATTCTGTAAGATTTTGGAATGACATTTCCTTGCGGGGTGACAAACATGATGCCTGCCCCCAATCCATGCCTAGTATGTGAGCCATAAAAGTAGAGTTGCCACTCATTAGATTGAGTGAAGGCAAAAATGGACTCATCTGGGAATTCTAAAAGTAGCAGGTGATCATCAGGAACTGGTGCCTCTATGAGTTGATCCGCTATCACTGGCCTTTTAATGCTTTTCTATCCACATATTCTATGTAAAACTCACTCAGTAACATGACCCATTTTTCTAGGTGACCCGTGAGAGCTGCTTTGCCTAAGAGATACTTTAATGGATCAATCTGTGACATGAGCATGGTTTTTTGGTGTAGCATGTAATGTCTTAACTTCTGTGTGGCAAAAACCACAACAAGACAGGCTCATTCAATGAGTGAGTAGTTTAGTTCATATCCAACCAAAGTTTTGCTGATGTAATAAATAACTCTTTCCCATCCTTTTTCATCATGCTGTGCAAGAAGAGCACCCAATGCAGTTTTTGTGGTAGAAATGTATAAGAGAAATGGCTTCCCTTGGATGGGAGGCATCAAGATTGGTGGATGCAATAGATAATCTTTCAGTTGTTGGAATGAGTGCTCACATTTGTCATTCCAATGGAAAGTCACACCCTTATGAAGTAGAATTTGAAATGACTGGCATTTATCTGCTAGTTATGCAATAAATCGATGGATAGACTGTAATTTGCCTTGTAGACTTCTCAACTTCCTTAGCCTGTTTGGCAGAGGCATCTCTAAAATGGCTTGCACCTTTGTAGGATCCACCTTGATACCTCGTTAAGAGATGATATAGCCTAAGAGTTTGCCAGAAACAACTCCAAAAACACACTTTTTGGGGTTCAAGTGAAGCTTATACCCTTCCATTTTGTCAAATATTCTGGCTAGAATACTCAAATGATCTTTCCTGGTTGCGGATTTGTAGAGGAGGTCGTCAACATAGTCTTCCATTAAGATGTGCATAAAGTCATGGAAAATGGTGGTCATCACCCGTCAATAAGTTGCTCTGGTGTTCTTCAGGTTCAAGGGCACAACATTCCAGCAATAGGTTCCCCAAGGACAAGTGAAAGCTATCTTAGCTTGGTCCTCGGGAGAAATCCAAATTTGGTTGTAACCAGAGAAGCTGTCCATCAGTGACAACATCTCGTAGCCCACAGTCATATTGATGATCATGTCGATGTTGGGCAGAGGAAATTCATCTTTAGGGCATGCCATATTTAAATCAAAGAAATTAGTGCATATCCGTATGCCCCTAGCATGCTTTCTAACAGGAACCAGATTGGAGATCCCGTCTGCATAATCAATAGGTCTGATAAATCCTGCATCTAATAACTTCTTCAATTTTGCTTTGACCAGTAAAGCTATTTGGGGATACATTTTTCTTAGCTTTTGTTTTACTGACTTCACACTTGGCTTCAGAGGGAGGTGGTGAAGAACTAACTTAGGATCCAGGCCAGGCATGTCAGCATATGAATAGGCAAAATTTATTTGGTGATCAAGGAAGAATCTGATAAACTCGTCTTTCTCTTCTGGCAAGAGTGATGCTGCAAAATGTATGATCTTGGGGTTGTTTGGTATTCCCAAGTTAATCTCCTTGGTCATTTCAATGAGTAATTCTGACTTCTCCTTTGGATGGGGTATGTCCAATCTTCCATCTTCGGGCACCTCAGAGAGGTTTTCACCCTCAGATACGTCCTTTGTTTTTACTTTTTTTATGGTCAACTGGTGCCTTTCAGTTTTCACCAGAGGACCTTTTCTTTTTATTTTTTTTATTTTTTTATTTTATAATTTTCAATTTTGTGACTGGAAGACGGAGTTGACTCCCCAAGATATGCAATAGCAACAAGGTCAATGGATAATCCTCTTTTGTGGTCGCCAGATGGTATGCCCTCTCAGAGCCCAAAGAATTCTTCTATCACTTTGTCATTCTCAAAGAAATCCAAGCTCGGTGGTCCTTGCTCGTCCCAATCAATAAGCTCAGGGTAGACTAGGGGGATGTCATCATTAGTGGCATAGATGAGTTCAAGGCCTAAGGTTAAGGAAAAGATGTAGATATCAGTGTCTTTAGAGTTAGAGAGTTCATGCATTGAAGGTTCAGGACTGGGATCCTAGAAAATTCTAGACCAGGGATCATGATTGGTTGTTGGGGGGGGTGGGGATTGAGTTAACATGTTTTTCTACTATAGGAAGGTCTGCAAGATCATGGAAGAAATGGTCAAGCTTATAAGGATTGGAAGTATAGGTGTTCCATTCCCATTCATTTGAATCATTAGCGTATGCAGAAGGGGGATCCTCAGATGCCTTTTCATCATTTGAAACCTCTACGTTGTCACATGAGGCCATTTTGGCATTCGAAGAGCCAATTTGTAATGGTTTGAATCCAATGCCCAGATGAAGGGGGTGGACTTTTGTAGTGATTGGTTCAACAATTCCTTGTTTGTGTACTCTAAGGCCACTATGGCCATCATATCCCTTTATCTACATGAGTGTGAACTCGGGCCCGTATCTTTCAACGGGAATCTTAGTGGGCTTATGTTCTTGTTTCTGTTGATCTTGAAAAATCTAGTTGGATGCATTGTCATAAACATGCTCTTTGTGAAAACCTCCCCACATAGTGAATGTAGGTGAAGGTATAACCTTCATGGTAGTCTTGGGTGGTTGTGCTTGCAATAACTTTGGTTTGCCATAAGACTTTGGGGAGAGAGAAAGCTTCCCAATATGAAAAGCTTGTGCCATTGTATAATCTCCACACCCTTTATCTGTAATCTTTAGCTTTCCTTTGATCATTTTTTCAAGGGTGGCTGCATCATATTTTGCAAAATTAGATGAAGTGGCTTTGCTGTTGGTAGGCACCTGTTGTGCGGGCCCTTCTCTTAGGTTGGCACAAAATTGGAAAGCGTTAGGATCACCAGAGACGGTGATTTCAAATCCCTCATGAAAGAAATTTAGACATTGATGGTATCTTGAGGGAACTTCCTTCATGGCATGGATCCATGGGCATCCTAAGATCATGTTATAGGGAAAGTCAAGATCCCAAACTTGCAACAATGTGTTTTCAATAACCGGGCAAGTTCTGATGGGAAGGATGATGACTCCCTTGGAGGGACATTCAACATCATCATAGGCCTTTATTGTGATTCTCCTGGAAGGATCAATGTCACTCTCATTGTAACCAAGATCAAGAATGATCTTCAAAGTGCAGATGTTAAGTCCTTCTCCACTGTCTATCATGACTCGTTAAACTTTGGCATTATGGACACAAACTTCTAGATGGAGAGGGTCATTGTGGCCAAGCCAGTCATGCGGTACATCATCTTTGGAAAATGTAACATGCTGGGATGTAGAGAAGTGCCCCATCATGGCCTGAAACTAGTTAGTGTCAATGTTGGTTGGAACCGTAGACTCTTTCAAAGCTTTGTCAAGGACTTCCTTGTGCTGAGGAGATGTGCACAACAAATCAAGGATTGATATTAAGGCAGGGGTTTTACCCAACTGCTCAACAAGGTTTTAATCTTAAGATACCTTGGGTTTGGATGGTGCTCCAGGCATGGTAGTCTTGGTACAATAGGTATCGACTGTGCATTGAGGGTTACTATCTTTATCTCAAAAGGTTAGAGTGGACACACATGATTTGGCCTTAGAGAAATAGTTGATGGTATAGTCATGTCTGGTCCGAGTATAATTGACATTGTTCTTGGAATTTGAATTCAACGTAGAGGCATTTCCTTTGTCATGATCAACCTGCAAGGGGTTTGTGAAGATAGTATGGTCAGTGTTGGAAGATCCTGCCGTGGGTTCAACTTCAATCACACCTTCATCAATAAGGTCTTGGACTTTGTGTTTTAATTGGAAGAAGGAATTGGTTCTGTGTCCTTTTGTTTGATGATAATCATAGTATTTGTTGTTGTCCCACCAAGGGGGTTTTACTATTGGAGGATCATGGATCTCGGGTAATTGAATGTAATTTTTTTGTAATAACTATTGTAGGACTGAGTGGAGCGGTTCACCTAATGGTGTGAACTATCATTGTGGTCCATCTCTATTCCTCGACGGTCGACGCTGCCGATTTTGTTACCTGTTATCATTCATTTGTGCTTGAGGTTATGTTGGAGGTGGCACTTGAGTCATTGTCTATGTATTGGCAGTAGCGGGTCCTTTGAGACCCACTTTCTGTTGTGTCACATTAACTGTCCATGCATCAACAACGTCATCATTGGTGACTTTTTTATTCTAAGACCAAAATTTTAGCTATTCACTGGGAGTGCTCGCGGTTTGATTATCCTTGTTAATTTTTAATACTCCCTTTTCAATAAGAGCATCTTCAATGCTGATTCCCTTTTTCATGAGATTTTGAATTGTACTTGGTCATTTAATCTTGAGCTCATACATCACCTCAGGTACTAGATTTTGGATAAATAATAAAATTTGTTATTCTTCTGGTACATCAAAAGGACATTGACTCACCAAATTCCTCCATCACAATAGGAAGGTCATGAAGGATTCTCCAACCTTTTATTTGGTCATACATAGGTCAGTCAACATAACCTCACTTGATATGTTGAACGCAAAATGAGAGATGAATTTGTTGGCTAGTTCTTTCCAAGATCTTATATTGCTAGGTAGTTTAGAGTACCACTCCATTGCTTGACCCCCAAGGCTTTGAGGGAAGAGTCTCATAAGGTATGTGTTGTGATGATTAACCTCGATGCAAGATGTATAAAATTCCTGAATGTGATCAATTGGATTGCATTTTCCTTTGTATTTCTCAAATTTGGGCACATCAAAATTCCTAGGAAAAGAAGGCATGTAAATACTTGGATCGAATGGATTAGGACACATGTCTCATTCTGTGTAGAGTGTCTTGGTGTCCTTGAATTGCATATCATTCAGTTGCTTCTATAAGCATTGGATTTTTTGAAGCATTTATTCATTCTATGAAGGCTTCACTACCTTTTTGCATTTATCAGAATGATGTGTCCATTTAGAAGCCCTTGAATGTCAACTGTATTCTGAGGCTTGATCCGAGTCTGAAAATTTAGATGATATATTGTGGATTGATGCCACATGTTGTCAGGCATATTTCTAGTGATCTTCCACATGTTTTTGATTTAGTGGTGGAGGATTGTATTGCTGACCTTGTGTCGTATAATACTATTGGGAAACTTGATGTTGATATCAGGGTGCATATTGTTGATGTTGAATTTGCGCCCCTGATTGCTGTTATTGTGACACATTTTGTTTTTGTGTGATATGTGGTTATCACTACTAACCATATGATTTCTAAACATGTTGTGGTTGTTGTTGAACATGATGGCCATGTTGTTGTCTTTGTTGCTGAGCATATCGTTGTTGTAGAGCATATTTCTATTGTTGTATATACTGTTGTTGCAAAGCACACTACTGTTGCTGTACATATTTCTGTTGGAGAGCATGCTACTGCTGCTATACATATTGTTGGGTATGTTTTTTTGTTGTTGTGGGGGCACTTGTTGCACCTTTTTAACCTTGCACATGTTTTACAGTAGGATGAGATTCTTGACCCATCGACATTGTTGGTTGTTGCATGTTATTAGCTTGTTGAAATCCAAGTGGTCCAAGTATGCCATCAAGATTTGCAATCTTACATTTTGTTGGTTGTCCCTGAGTTATCATGTTAACTTGGGCTGAAAATTGGGGTTGTACTGGTTGCACTACATCCATAGGTGCTACTTGTTGAGCCACTTGGACTTGTTGCACTTGTTTCTCTGGTTGTGTCACCTTAGGTTGAATTGGCATAATATCCACAAGGCTCTTTTTCTATTGATCTTGCAATGGATTTGATATAGTTGTAGTAGTCTCATTAGGTACATCAAAAGTGGGTACCCATGGTTGTTCATTAAATGGTCCTTGGGATGTTGCTGCATTTGAGGTGCTTCCAAGAAATGTTATATGTTCTACCAAAGGAGGACCATTTGCTTATGTTTCCTCAAAAGGGGGTACATCTGGCATGCCCCAAGGAAATGTGAATGTCTCATTTGATCCTTTTGGTAAGCGATTATTTAAATCAATCCTCCATATTATTTTAGGACCTTTCTTAGGGATTTGTGTCTCATCCATCATCTCGAGAGGAGGGAGTGCTTCTTCTTCAAACAAAGGATTATCCAATGGTATATATTTTTCCCTTTGAGGAATATTGACAGTTAAATCATTTTGCTGTCATTTTTGTGTTAGCTCCATATCTAACTCATCCAATGGTTGTTCTCTCTTTTCTCTATCCTACACCATTAGGGCTTGGTTCTCTTCCAAAGTGGATGGTGGGGGAGTTTGATATTCCAAAAGTAGTTGAGGATTTGTCTTCCGAATTGCTTTGATATACCATTTTGGATCTTGAGTCATAAGGTATGTTAATGTCTGTTGAATTTTCTTGTTCTTAATGGCCTCATCAATTTCCTCTATAGGTAAATCCTTGAAGGAAGCAAATGTCCCATGTGAGTCACCAGAATCTGAAGAGGGACTTGAGGCATTTCCTTGAGCTTGATTATCTGGTGGTGGTGGAGGAGGTTGGTAAGATCCACAATCTATTTTTGGTATAGGTTTCTATTGCAAATGATTAGGTTGGACTTGATTGATTTGAGAAAATCATTGGCATTCCTCCTCAGGTGTAGGAGGGACACTACCTTGGCCAGGTGGCATAGGTACAAAAATTGGGTCACATTTTGGGGGAGGTCCCAATTGAATAGTGCCAAAGTTTGGGGAAGCATTGGATAGATACCCCATGTTGCATAGGTTGTTGCTTGAAGTAGGCTCTTGAGGGAAGGTGGTATGTCTTGGGTCATTAAAGGTTTGATACACTCTTTCCAATTGTTGCATGTTGACTAGGCCAGTTTGATCGTGATAAGCAACACCTTGTCTTGGATTAAAGGGCAATTGTGAGTCTGGTTGTTGTGTAAACATTGGTAAAGGAGGATCTTGTTGCCCCTTGGATGCTTGAGAACTTGTAAAAACTAGCATGATTTCTATATGCAAGTGCAAGATGTTTTGGAATTTTTGGAATTTTTGGGAATGCAAGTTTGAAATGCAACTTTGTGAAAATGCAAGAGACTTATGAAAATGCAACCTAAGGATTATGTAAATGCAAGCTAAGGTTTATGCAACTGTGTTTTTGAATTTTGGACTTTAACAATTAATCTTTTGAAAGGAGACAAATCGAGGAGCATAACCTTATGAAATTGAATAAGGATGTTGACTTGAAAGGTGGGATTTTCTTGGAACAAAGGATAAGTTTGATAAAAAAAGGCTTAGGTCAAATCCATCATGAAAAGGTGGAATGAGACCAAATTGATAAAGGGGTTTGAAATTTGGCAAAAGGGGGATCAAGTCAAGATCCCATTTTCAACATCATAAAGAGAGGTTCCATGATTTGGATACATCCCAGGATTGTTTGCAAAGTGTTTAAGGAGGATCTAGGAATGTGCTATGTATGCAATAAGGCTATGATTAGGACATATGCAAAAGTAAATATAATGAGGATTGAAAATGAGGTCTATAACAAAAGGGAAGTTTGATATGAAAATGCAAGAAGATTTAGGTCATGACTATGCAATATGAAGGTTATCAAGCATGCCCAAGGGCTCCAAGTGAAAGGTTCGAAGCTCCATATGTTTACTCAAAAGACAAGGTATTGTGACCCATTTGATTGTTTGAAAGATTGATTTGGAAAGAAGTGTTCTCAAAGGAGTGTGTTTTAAGATGTTATCATTTTTATTAAGGTTTGAACACCCACACAGGACACATCATTCATAATGGATGTTGTAAAATGAACAAACACACCACTTCCTAAGGCTGGCAAGGACAATATCTATTGAATCCCCACTTGAACCAAATTTCAGCCATGCTTAATAATAGCGGAAAACCTAGAAGCTTGGAGGCATGGGCTCCTCCTTACATGTGCACTCACTTCTTAGGCACTCCAAGCTTCAACTCCCAAGGGACATCACTTTCCAAGGGATTGTTTTCTCGAATAATAGCCGTGAAAGTGTGGGGCATCTTAGTTGGTATCCAACCTTCTGTGCCAATAGATAGAAGGTTTTTGGCTACTAAAACATGGTATTTAATAAGGGCATCCATTTGGGTGATTATACGTGTGACATATTAGCTCTGTTGTGGAGGCCTCCCAGCCTATGAAAGTTACGTTATGTAGGTTTTAACGCACCACAAGGGTACTGAGGGAGATCTTATTCCCATTATAATGCATTCAACACCCATCCATTGAGAGATTAATCACAATGGCATATTTGTATCCCGGTTGGATGGGCTTGGCTTTAACCTATCACCGGTTGGGCATCCACTCTCACTGGCTCTACTAAAGCATTTGGGAGGTAGCCACTCTATAAGAATGATATGAGTTTCTCTTGCACCCAAGATCCATGAAGGTGAGGGGAGAGGATACACTCATTTCATTCTTAGGGTTTTACAATCTAGAAAACACATTAGACACATGAAAGCAAAAGGTTCATTTCAAGCACCAAAGTGAAGTGTTTTCTAACCACAAAAAGCAAACACAAGAGTTTGGGAAAAAAAAATGTCTTACATTTGAAACCATTATTAGTTTTAGGATTTAGTCTTCATCCCACGATTTCCATAACGCTGCACAAACTCATTAGTAACACCAAAATCAAGTAATCTAAGTGCAGAAGTAGGTATAGAGATGCAGAAACCCAAAAACAACATTCAAAAACATCATTCTTACCACCTGCGTAGGAACAACGACCAGCTGCACAACTTCAGAGAAAATACCTATGCAGGAATAGGCTCCCACCTACATAGCTTCTGACCACCTGCGCAAGAATAGTAACCACCTGCACAACAACTGATCAGAGGTCTAAAAATGGCCCAAAAACTTGCAAAAAATAGAGCTTTTAAACATATAAGCATGCAATAACATCAAAAGCACAACTAGGGTTCATTAATAATGATATTTAAGTTGATTTTTAAAGGTTCAAAATGTGATTGAAAACCCTAACTAGCTTGCATGTGCATAGAAATAGTCTAGGATCACCTTCAAGACTCAAAATTGGACTTGATCCTAAACTATGCTAGAGTTAATTTTAAGTCCCAAAATCAGGTTTGCATGTTCATTTTAAGTCCATTGACAACTTGAATAACTTTAATTTGCATGAACACTTACTTTCCACCCCTAGTTAGGCTAGTTTGAAAGTTGCTTAGGGTTTGAATAAGTTTGATAACATGCAACCCTAGACTAGATTAGATTCATTTTAGGAATCCAAATGTAAATGTTCATGTTCATTTTAAGCCATGAAAATGAAAATGTGAGGTTCATTTTCCTTATTAGGGTTCATTTACCACACTTAGGGTTCATTGGGATAGAATAGGGTTCATTTTAATCATGAAAATAGAAAAAAGCAGAGGAGGAAGCCCTAAATGCAGAAGGCTTCCTAAACCCTTGAAGAACAACCCTAAACCCTAAAAATGCCTCCTGTGTGACCAACTGCACAGCTAAGGAGCCACCTACACAGGTCTAGGTACCACCTATGCAGCTTCTATGACCACCCGCATAGGTACAATGACCACCTGTGCATCTTCTATGACCACCTATGTAGCTCTCTTCTAGCATCTGAAAAGGACACAAAAACATAAGAAAGTTAATAAGTAAGGTTGTTCACGTTGGGTTCACCAAATGTGAGACTAGAAAAAGGCCTATTTAGCATATCTAGGGGACCACCAACCCTAAATAACATGCTAACCTAACTAATCTATCATGAAAGCCATCTAAGACAAGGATTCACAAAATTAAAGCATAAACTCTAAGAACCCTCTTTAGACAAAGCTCCCATGTCCTTCTTTCTTCTCCATAATCAAATTTATATTGGCTCTTTGACAATAACAAGATTGCACAAAGACTCTTGAAAGCATAGAGTTTGTAAATGAGAATACTAGAAGATATGGTCTAACCTTGAATGAGAGAAATGTCCTCAATTTATAGAAAATGAGACACATTTAGGTGAGATTGCATAAAATCAATGCACCAACCAAGATTTTGGTTGGTAGGATGCTTGGAAGCATGAAATGG
>MU227375.1:218343-237994 GCA_018584345.1 Thuja plicata | reverse complement strand
ATGAATCATCAATCAAATCAATAATCCCATATTCTCAAATATTCCTCAAAATCAAATTAGATTTATGAAATTATAAAGATCTCATAAATTTGAAATTAGCTAATTAATTAATTATTGGAGACTTAGGAAAAAGGAGGAATAAATAAAGTTTGTTTATTTATTCAATTAGGGCTTAGGAGAAATTATGGTTTATTCATCCAAAGTGGGAAATTAGTGGGAAATAGGTCAAATTGAATGTGATGATGTCAAATTGAAAGGATTTTGATAATATTGATAGTGATTAGGGTTAATTTCAAGGGTTCTGGAATAGTTTAGGAAATCACGAGGCATCGATGAACTTTGACAATGTGCCTGGATAATGATGATTGGAAATGATTGAAAAGCACTAATGAACTTTGATGGCATTGTAAGATTGAAATTGAAATGGGGATACATTGATGATCTTTGACAATGTTCCCAAAATGATGGTCAAAAATAGTATTGACAATAATGAACAACACTATTGATTTGAAATTGATAGATTGATAGCGATAACACCGATGATCTTGGACAACATTATCAAATGGTTGATTGAAATGATATGAAGCATCGATGATCTTGGAAAATGCTCCTAAAATTATGATAAGATTGATTGAATTGGAATTAGGGTTTGATCGATTGGTTTGAAATTGGGTTGACTAGGCATTAGTGATCTTGGACAATGCCATAGAATGGTAAAAAATGAGTCTAGACAATTCTGAAAATGATTAGGAATAGAATAGGAAGGGTTTGAACTGATTTAGGAAGATATGGAATGGTTTAGGATTGAATAGAATTGGTTTAGGAAGGTTTTGACATGATTTGGGAAATGATCGATTTGATAGCGAAAGTAGAATTGTTAGTAAATAATTGAATGATTTTGCAATATTCAATCATTGATGATAGACACAATGTCGCTATACAATAAAGATCATATATGTGACATAGAGGAATAATTAGGTCACAAAACAACATTTCAATTGTAAAGTGAACAATGTTAAAACACGTAGACCAGTAGGCTCAAACCATTTTTAGGTGTTTACAAAATCATATCTTTAAAACCATTTATTGAGGGTCAAGTAAAGAAAATGTAATCATTTTAATCAGTCTAACTGATTGTAAACATGCAAACTAGGAGATCAAGGTCAAGTTGTAAACCTTTGATCATAGAGTTATCATTGAAAAGCATGAAACTTATTTAGGTCAATTCATTGTATAAATAGATGTGTAATCAATCAGAACAAGACAATGTGATGACGATTGAATAAGCTGAGGAGCACATATATGGATTAGATACATAGTTATATGCAGAAGGACAGTAAAAGATGAAATCGCTTATCAAGAACCAGATCCAAGGCTACTGAGCAGAACAAAGGTATTAATCAATCACTATAGGTGATACATCATATTGTAAACTTTAATGGATCTGTACTTAGCAATTCAAGATTGCATATACTCAGGTCAATAAGTATTTTTGACTACATTCTAACAAGTGTAGCAAATAGAAGAAATCCTTTAAGAAGGTGGATTCAACAATCATTTTGTAAATCTTGTAACTGAGTGCACACTAAACAATGTTTCTAAAGCTCTTAATAGAGTAGACCTTAAAAAGTCTAAACATATTACTCATAACATGGTAAGATCATCAGAAGTGATCAAACTTGTAAGCCTTAACTGACCCCTTCCATTATGCGGATAGTGAAGTTTTGTGGGTTTCATCCCCACCATAGTTTTTACCTTCTAACAAGGGTTATCTGCATTACCAAATCTTGTGTCATGTGTCATTACATTTCATGAATGTTTCTATGAATGTTTACATGCTAATTAAGGTTATGAATTAATATTACATACACAAAGATAGAATAGCACATATGGTCATTAATGCAAGGAATTGATTACTAAAAGATTAAGGTTAAGTGATACAATTTTTAAGGGTACTGATTCACCCCTCCCCTCTGAGTACACACCATTCCATTATTCCAACAATTGGTATCTAAGATAGATCTCTTATTTAGAAATTTTAAATACTTGAGAGAAAAGATCATACAATGGAAAGGTATAAGCTAGACAAGAGTATTGAGAATTAGAAGTTAGAGATACATAAATTTTGAGCAATACAAAGCAGCTAGAATCAAGATGAGAGAACTACTAGATGAAAGAAAGGTTATGGCATCTCACTGTGATGAAATAGACTATCATGAAGAAGAGATGCCTGATTTGTTTGAGTCATTAGGATCTACATCTAGCAATACATCAAACACATATGAAGGAAGCATTACAAGTTTGAATGAAATAAATAAATATCCAACAGAGCAAGTAAAGATACTACAAATTGATCAAGAGACACAAATGGTAAGGATGATTGATATTATGAATAATTCTATACAAGATGAGAAAGAAATAACACTAGCTATTGATGACAGGAGGAAGATCAATGAAAAGCTACAAGAGAGAGAATAAAAAATACAAAGAATTACTAAACATCATCATGAGGTCACCAATCAGATTATTCTTATGAGTCAGGAGGAAAACTGAGTGAACATAAAACTCATTGAAAAAATAGAAGCTATTGGTGAGATAAGAGAAGAAAATGAGAAACTAAAGTATGAATAAATAATTCAACAACAACACAATGATATGATC
Organism: Thuja plicata; assembly: GCA_018584345.1. NCBI lineage: Eukaryota > Viridiplantae > Streptophyta > Pinopsida > Cupressales > Cupressaceae > Thuja > Thuja plicata. The sequence continues at coordinate 235,333 of MU227375.1, read as the reverse complement.
AAGAGATCTAAAGAAAGTACAAAAAGAATGGATGATTTTTTGGATGGACAAAGAGGGTTCAATAACAATATTGGTCTAGGGTATACCGAGCATCAAGAATAATCAAATCAATCTGATCACAAATATTTCTACACAAATCCAAGACCAAGGAAGTAGTCATGCAATCACTGTGGAAAACTAGGCCACACATCAAATGTTTGCAGGAGAAAAATTAAAGGTATTCCTAAATCCACATCTACATTCATAGGAAATTGTTATAATTGTAACAAGAAAGTACATAAAGCATATGAATGTAAATCTAAGGTGAAAAAACCAAAGAAGGAAACCTACATGGAAAAATGTTGTTCCACTTGCAAAATGCATGGGCACACATCTCTTGAATGTAGGAAAAAGAAAAAGCAAGCATGGAAGCCAAAAGAAAAAGAAAGTGCTTATCAACTGAAAAGAATCGATAACTCATATGTTTGGGATTACAACACATGGACAAACTACATAGCATGTGGTAGATATGGACACATAGCTGCAAACTACATGAGAAAATGGATGAGAAGGTCCAAAAGCTAGAATAACCCTAGAATGGAATGCTTACACTTTCATAGGGTCGGTCATTTAAGGAAGGACTACAGAGACCAAGTGACAGAGACAAGCACTTTTTCCAATGGAAATACCATTGAAGACATCAAGAAGATGAGAAAAAAAATGTGGAGGAAAGATACAAATAGAGATGATGCTGGACCAAGAAATACAATTGGTGACACCTTATCCAATGGATCTAGTGATATCACCACCACCACCTAAGTGGAACAAGTAAGTATGGAACTGCACTATACCAAGTTATATTTTACATTAGTTCCATTATACATTGATAAAAAGCCAAACTAGCATGAATAAAGATGCACTATGGTATTACTTGTTATAAATTTGTGAATCCAATCTTGTCAGTCAATGAATGCTGAGAATCATCAGTGTACATATAAAGCTAAGTTGTTAATGTAAACTAAGCACCGTCGGTAATCATGTAAAAAGAAAACCAGTCTTCACCCAATGCCGAGCACCATCGATAAACATGTGTAAGGTAGTGTAAGTTGAAACTCACCCTGAGCATTGCACTCTCACCAAGAATGAAGTTAGCATGTTCCTTGAGTGACTCCATCTTCAAACACCAAGGAGTGGGTAAAGCATTAAATGTGCCACTTAGTGCATCATCTATAAAAATGTGACAGAATAGCTCATTCACTCACCATGAAAATAAGAGAAAAGAAGCAGAGTGAAGAGAAGAGCATAGAGTGAAGAACAATGAATAGATTATGGAAGTGACTCAACAATTTCATAGCATTTGGACAGATTCACAACAACTACAATAGGTTAAGTAAGTAACTAGAATCACTGAGCTCACTATTATTCATGGGAAAAGCCCCAATTTTTAGAAACCATGGCAACCACATCTCACATTTCCAAGATCAAGAATGCCAAGGATAAAAAGGTTAACCTAATATAGAACACCACTTGTGAAGAACCTAAATACAAGTTCTATCCAGAAGTTTCTTCGCAACCCGACGACGCTAGTGCATTTTCAAGCATACCACCTAGGTTTTTTTTGATCAAGGATGTTCGAGAGTATATCCACTGCAAAGTTGCAAAAATTGGAGATTTGGAAGTTGAACAAGCTTATAAGAATATTTGCATAGAAAAAACCATCAAGGATGAACATAAACATATTGAGATGAAAGGGCTGAAAAATTTCCTTATGTTCCCGAAGGAGTTTAAAACTGAGTGGATCAGGATAGTACTAAGCAGGGTACATGACCGAAAGATGTGGGTGTACAAGCCAAAATAGATCACTAGGGATGTAATACACACAGTGACCAATTATCCAATAACTGACAAGGCCAAGACACTTAAACACCCTTCTTTCCTTGAGATTGAGAAGATAACAGGTGCAGAATGGGATGGCAGAGGATTGAAGGTAAACTCGATCAAAGAACCATAACTAAAATTTGGTGCATGCGTATTGGGATACAAGATATTCCAATCCAGTCAGTTGAATAGAATTTTGTGTGGAGCTTTTGACACCGCCCATAAGATTGTAAAGAAGGGTCTACAACTAGATCTATCTGAGATTCTATTGAAGCAATTGGAGGAGAACATGAAGACCATTAGATTAGTGAAATCTAACTCATGTAAGTTTGGTTCACTCATGTGAATATTTTTCTACTTTCAAGACTTCTTCCCATCTGTCAATAATGTCAATTGGGACACTACCCAACCAGTGACAATACAGATTAGTGAGTTTATTAAATCACTAGGGGACAAATTTACATCAGTCATGGATGAATATTTCACCAAATTCAAGGAAAAAATGTAGAAAAGGATGAGGATACTAGAATAACTGGCAGATAAATATAAAGCTGATATTTTTTTCATGGTGGACACCAACAAAAATTTGATCAAACCAGCTATACCAAGGACAAAATGGTTAGCCCCACTTGACTATGAGATCAACATAGATCAAGCCACCAATGCTATTGAGGCATTATTAAATGAACCAATAGACAAATAATTACCAAGGTTTGGAACCTATGAAGAGGCTAAGGAAAGAATAAAGACTGGCCTAGTATTGAAGAAAATTGACATAAAGAAGGATAAAATGGTAAAGACACTTAATAAAAAGTTTTCGGTAAACGATGAAGAAATAGAACAAACATAAGACACCGAGGGACAGTCACCCATCGGTGAAGGTGAAAAAGTGGGTGACTCCAAATCAACAAAGTTTGATGCACCACCCCTAAAGAAGCCAAGAACTACTACCGCATCATAGCCAAGGAGTCAAACTACAAAAGTAGACTCACCACCAGTCAAGAAAGGAAAGGTGAGGACTTATAAAAGAAAGACTCAAACTGAGAAAACATAAGAAACAAAGAGGAGAAGGAGATTAATCTGAAGTAAGGAAGATAAGTCATATGTGCTCAACTAGGACCATATCCTAATCCATGACCTGATGATGGTCCACCTCCTCCTAATCTCTGTGTGCAATAAAAGAAATATATGTGTCATGCATACACACATGTATAGTAAATTAAATACTTATGATGAACAAGAAACCCAACCTGCAAAGAATAAAGTTTCCAAGATAATTGATGAAGTTGCTACATCAATCGCCAGAACTGATGGCATATCACATGCTAAGGTTAGAAAATGACTAACCCTATCTCCCAAGGATCAGAATAAGATTGAAGAAGCCATCATTCAAGAAATGATCACATTCAAATATATACCTATACAGTTTGATAAGATGATGTAACAAGAACTTCTACTCAAGTTATCATCAAGGTGGACATATGCACTAAAATATAAAAAAGAGATATGGGAAAGATCCCTTGTTTCAATTATGCCACCTGATTAAAAAATGGAATAAATTGAAGAAATGATGAAGTTACATTCAAAGAAGTTCTCAGCAAAATATAGAGCCTACAAAGTGCTACAGGGAAACTTAATTGAACTTGATAAAGAAAGTGATGATACTTGGAGAAAAATACTCCATCCACATACAGAGGATACAAGCCTTGAGAGAGTATTAACACTCACTAACAAGCCTCAAAATGAAGAGAATCAGGCTACACTGAGCCCAAAGCACATTCTTATAAATGATACTAAGGATGTCAATTCAGTTGAATTGAACACAAAAGAAAGAAAAATAATGGATGACATACCTCAGATCTTGTAGTCATTAGGAGACACAACATATGTCACAATCCAAGTTGTGACAATAATAGATATCACTGGTGATCCTACCGATGAAGTAAAGGTAGATGAAGATGTCACTATTACCTCCAAGCAATCCAAGCAACAAGACACAAAAATGGATGCTGCACAAGTTAATATACCAGGTCAAATGCCATTATTGCTACAAGCTATCAATATCATCTCTAAAAAGGAGAAGTCACCCGATCATGATGAAAGCATACCTGAGGATAAGGGTAAAGAGGAGCATAAAAACACAACTGATGAACAAAATGTAATAGGTGGAGAACAAAAATAAACATATGGAGGGTATAAAGATAAAGGTGAATAAGAGAAGCAAGGTAATGCCACTCCAAAGGATACCAAAGGAGAAGTTTCAGATAAAGCTAAGGTTGATGTGGATACATCTACACCCAACCAATAGGTGAATACCGAGAAATAGGTAAAAGGCACAACACCTCCAAAACATTCATCTAGGATATCAAACCAAGAAAATGAACTTGCTATGGTACTGCATACAAGTGCCTCCACTACAATTTCAAAGAAGAAGAATAAAAAGAATAAGAATATAATTACATTGGATGAAATAATTGAATTCTAGCCTGTGATTCGAGGACATTGGATCCAGAATCACTAACAAAGTGTGCAGAACTTTGTAAAAGGAAAGCTATCCAAGATAAGCTCAAATATGAGACAAAGGACATACAAGTACTAGAGACAACTAAGGAAATACTTCTATAGATTGTACCTGATATCGACATTAATCAATATGCTCGTATACTTGATCAATTAGCCATTCTTATCAAAGCCATCACATCACAGAATGTAGATGTAGAAATGACAATAGAAGAATGTGCAGAACACAAATACCAATACAAATTGATAGAGAAAATCAACCAAGAAGTTTCCGAGAACAAGGTAAAGCTATCTGAACTATTCAATGCATTGGAACCAATCATTTCAAAAGCTATAACCTTAGTTCAAAATTTATGCACAATAGAGCATTTCACTAAGGAGAATAGTGAGAAGATTGCACAGATAGATGCAGATCTAAATGCTAGTGCACAAGGTCTTACAACCAATGACAATGCAATCAAGTTGCATTATGAAAAGATTATGGAAGCTAAAAGGTTGAGACTTGAGATTTTCCTATGCAATATCTGGTCTAGTGTGTACAACATACATAAATTTTCCAATCATTGATCTGTATAATGTTTGTTTTACATTAGTTGTCTTATCATTTTTTGTGAATTTGCATCCAGTGACCATATGTGTACCGACTAGTTTTGAATCATCCATTCTGAATGTCTTCACTACTTCCTTGATGTACTTTGATTGAGTAATGTATATGCCTTCATCCTGTTGTAAAATTTGCAAGCCAAGAAAAAAATTGATCTCTCCAAACATTGACATTTCAAATTATTTCCTCATTTCATCAGCGAATGATTTGCATAAGTTATCATTTCCTCAAAATATAATATCATCAACAAAAATTTCAAAAATTAGAATCTTATCATCAGTTACCCCTTTCAAATACAAGTTGCTGTTATCACTTGTTCTAAAAAATCCAATGCTAATAAGATATGAGTGTGGTCTTTCATACCATACTCTCGGTGCTTGTTTTAGTCCATACAAGGATTTATGCAACTTACACACCATGATTTTTTGATTAGGATCAACAAAACCTTCAGGTTGTTCAATGCATACCTCTTCTTCAAGTATTCCATTCAGAAATGGATATTTGACATCCATATGATAAAATTTGAATCCTTTGTAAGCACCATAAGCAAGCAATATTCTAACTCCTTGGTGCAGGAGAACCTAGGCAAACTCCCACTGCTTAGTCCAATTTTGGATTGTAACTGACTTTATCCAAGTTAGTGAATTTACATTTTGACCTTAAAAGGTCTTGCAATGTGTGTGACTTAATGGATTAGTAGTTAGTACTAAATCCAATCTAGTTTAGTTTAGTTTGATTTCTAAGTAGTCAATCCTTAGTATAGGCCTAAAATGGGAAATATGGTCTCAAGGTGTCCTATACCTAAGAAAGATATGAAAAGTGCCTAAAAATGCCTTACTAATGTTAATTCATCAAATTATATGGTTTAGAGGTCATGGAAGTTAGTTTGCATCATTAATGCAAAAGATGCTAAAATGTTATCATGACAACATTTGCAATTTTGCAAATGTTGCATGCAACAATGACAACTTTGGAATCCCTTCAAAGTAGGAATGTGAATTGAATTCAAGTGGCCTAAAAAAATGGAGGAGGCATCTTAAGATACCTTGTGGCTCATTTCCTGAGGTAGGGTGGTGATATAACAAGTTTTTGAAAGTGAATGAAAGCATATTGTTCTTGTTCTCTGTAACAGTCAAGCTATCTGGATGTTAATAGTGTTTTGATGGATTGAGAAGCTTGATATAGTGTTGGATCCATGTAGTAGGGGTAGATAAAATAATTTTCCATTTAGTGATCAATTTCTTTAGAGTTGATTAGTTAGACTTAGTAAATTGTTTAGGAATTAATGTAGTTGCTGGTACGGTTTAGGTGAATTTTAGTTTCATGGCTCCCCCATAGAAGCCAACTATGGAAATATTCAAAGGGTGGATGAATATGGTAGGGGAGCCTCTGTATAGTGTATATATTCAATTAGGAGTCTTGGAGAACCATTTTTCTAATTTTAAAGCCATGCTCTAGGCGAGCAATGACTGTCCGGTTAGGTGCATGAGAGAGGTAAGTTTGAATGCAGAAGCAAGGGTGTGTGTGAGAGAGATAAACCAAGTATTTATTTTGAACCTTTAGGGTCCTATAGATCCCTAGTTTTTAACTAAGGTCTTTTCCTATCTATTTAGATGGATTTCTAAGTAGAAATCAGTAGACTGCTTGTGAAGAGCCAAAATAGCCCTATTTTTATCTATATTTTAGGACACTGGTGTACGGATGACTTGGGAGCCCAATACCTTGAAAATATTTTAGGTATTTGAAAATGGTATCAGGATCCTAGGTTAGATTTTGGGGTTTTTTGCAAGTTTTTGGAAAGAATCCAAAAAAACCCTCTAGATAGGGCTAATTGGACAATTAGGCCTAATAGGACCAAATTGAGAATCAATCTTGAACTCAATTGATTAGGGATTGAAGATTAATTCCAATGGAGTTGGAAGGATGTAGAATAAGTGTTCTCATGGTGGATATGACCCTTGAAACACTGGTGAATTTGGTATAAATGATTTGTGTCTAGAATCCTTCAAGCTAGAGTGAAGCATTGAGACAAAACTATTGGTAGTTTTCCTTCAAGGTTAAACACAAGAAGAATAACTCTTGGAGTTGAGTTAGGATAGTCTTAGGCTTGGAGAATTGAGACTATTGGGGTCCTAGGAGAGAGATTGGTCTCCTAAGGAGATTGGGACAAGTAAAGTCCTTAGTAAGCTTGTGTGAGCACACCTTGGATCACTTCCATCAGATTGATATCAAAGCTTGTTTGATCAAGCTTGTGGTTACTGTTCCAACCATCAAATTCAGTAGGAAAGTCTAAAATGGTGACCAATGTAGAGTTGGTTAGGAAGGTAGATGAGAAAGAAGTGGAGAATAGAGTGCTCTGAGATAGATTGGCTCAATTAGAGAAAAAGGTAGATGAAGTTGATGTGAAAGTAGAAGAAGTAAAGGATAAGGTTGAAGGGAAAGGCAAAGAGTTTTCCATAGATGATGAAGTACCTGAAGCTAACCCTATCCTTAATGAGGAATCATTATTAAAATATTTAAAGGCTATGAGTGGTAAAGCACTAGAAGGAGTTCCTATCTTTACTAGAAAGATGGACCAGAGATAGTCCTAGACTGGATAGAAGGACTAGAGAACCATTTTGAGTGTGATGGCATCATTGAGGCTTAAAAGGTGAAAGTTGCTAAAGCCAGCCTAAGAGAGTCTACACTCACTTGGTGGAAATTCATCCAAGATGAGAGAGAGAAGGAAGGAAATAAGCCCATTTCCACATGGAGAGCTATGGTTTCAAGGATCAGAGATGCTTATATCCCTGAGGATTATGAAATCCAACTGCATAAAAGAAGACAAGGTTTAAGATAAAAGGATCTAGATGTAAAATCCTATACATAATAATTTTAGAGACTTTGCATGAGGTCTAGAGTTGCAAAGGATGAGAAAGTGAAGGTAGCAAGATACCTTAATGGAATTAAGTGGACCGTACAAGATGAGATGAGTCTTTTGACTCCAGAAACCATTTAGAAGTGCCACAAAATTGCTATCAAGGTTGAAGAGAAGCTGAGAAAGAAACAAGACTCTAGCACTACCAGAGGAAGAGGTAGAGGAAGAGACAATAGAGGACAGAGAGGTGGATACAGTGGAAGAAGTTCTGAACATAATAGTCAAGGAGAGACTAAGATTATTAAGAAGTAATAAGAAAACTCTAATAGAGGGAGTTCAAATAGAGGAAGGAACTCTTACAATAGAGGAAGAGGGAGTAGTCAAGGAAGAGGTAACTATTTTGCCACTATGAAGTGTTATCACTACAATTAGATGGGACATCCTGCATATAGGTGTCCAAAGAAAGGTACCACTTCCCAAGGAAGTGATAAAAGGGTAAATTATGTTCAAGAGGACACCAGTGGTGGAGGTAAACACCTTGAAGTACCCTTAGAGTCAGAGGAAGGTGAAAAATTAATGATGAGGAGAACTCTAATTAAGGAGCCAATGAAAGAAGAGCCTAGTCAGAGGAGATAACTATTCAGAGTGAAGTGAAAAATGATGGGAAAGGTTTGTAGAGTCATCATAGAATTAGGGTCTACTGACAACATAGTGTTAGAGGAGAGAGTTAGCAAGTTGAAAATGAAAAGGATACCCCACACCAATCATTATAAAGCCACTTGGTTAAACAAAGGGCAACATGTCCTTGTCAATGAACAAGCTTGGGTGGAGTTTTCAATTGGGAGGTATAAGGAAAAACTATTATGTGATGTGTTACTTATGGACGCATGTCACCTACTCTTAGGCAAACCATGAAAATTTTACCGATAGGCCATGCATGATGGAGCAAATAATTCATATTCTTTCAAGAAGGACAATGTGACATTCAAATTATAGTCACTGTTGGAGGATGGAGAACTAAAATCATCTGGACCCAATGTTCTCATGGTTAGTGAGAAAGAGTTATTAGAAGCCTTAGAAGAAGGATAAGGATTTTTTTTTGCACTTGTGTTGAAACCAAAAGAAGAAGTCGCAGACAAGATAGGCAAGAAGACATAATTTCCAAATGAAGTGTAGAAGATGCTGCAGGAGTATGAAGGCATCGTCAGTGATGGAAAACCATCAACCCTACCCCTAAGAGGACTATAAGACACCAAATAGAATTCATTCCAGGAGCTACCCTTCCCAATAAGGTAGCTTATAAAATGACTCCTCAAACAAATGAGGAAATAGCTAGATAGATTCAAGAACTCCTAAGCCAAGGTCTGATTAGGAAAAGTATTAGCCCTTGTGCCATACCCACTGTCTTAGCCCCTAAAAAGGGAGGAAATTGGAGGCTATGTAGTGAATCCAGAGCAATAAATAGAATAACCATTAGGTATAGGTTCCCTATCTATAGGATAGAAGACCTAATGGACTGTCTAGGTGAAGCCAAATTTTTCACAAAGATTGACTTGAAGAGTGGATACCATCAAATCAAAGTCAATGAGGGAGATGAATGGAAAAAAACCTTCAAGACCACAAAAGGACTGTATGAGTTTCTTGTAATGCCATATGGGTTATCCAATGCCCCATCCACTTTCATGAGACTCATGAATGAGGTTCTTAAGGAATACATAGGCAAATTTGTGGTAGTGTACTTGGATGATATACTCATCTATAACAAGACAAGAGAAGAACACCTCAGACATGTGAAAATAGTTTTCAAGAAGCTGCATGAAGAGAAGTTGATGATGAACGTGGAGAAATGTGAATTCATGAAACAAGAGCTAGTGTACCTTGGGTTTGTGCTATCTCAATGTAATATAAAGATGGATCCTAGCAAGGTGGAAGCTGTAACACCCCAAAATTGGCATCTTTTAACCTTAACCAATTTTGTTTCATTTATCAATTGTCTGAATCATCAATTCCTATTGTACTAGGCAATTCTAAGTTTTGAATGACTCTACTTGACTTAAGTGTCGATTGCAGAAAATCCTAAATCTGCATTAATCACATACTATATTTAATTCCTAAATATAAATACAATTGGCTAAATAAAACCTATGATCGAATTAATTTAATTACAAATTCCTAGCACTTTAATTAAATTAAATTCACCCTTTTAGCCAAAATACATAAAAAGGAATTAAATAATATTTGATTATTTAATAAATATCCTTATTTCAATAATTGAATTAAATTATTCAAATAATTGATAAAGTGCATTTATGAGCTCATATTTCATTTATTTAATCAAATAGGCTCTCCAAAATCTTCACTTCAGTTTAGAAATGGAAACTTTAAGTTAACTGTGATTTAAAAGTGCAACAAATCAGTTAACTTTTTCATTCACCCAAAAAGACAACAATTGACTGTTTCTCTCAAGGAAACTTTCTATTTTGAACTAGATTTCAAAATGTTAACTATTTCTCTCAAAGGAAACTTGCCATTCTGAGTTGGACTCTCATTCTATAAAATAACTCTCTTATTTCTCATTCAAAAAAGGAGAATGCATTATTGAAGTATCAAATCGCTGCTGCATTTTTATTTCAATATTTGTGCATTCAAGCTTTCATTATTGCAATAGATTAATACTCATTTTTAGATTAATCATGCATAGCTTAGATTCTTTAAAGTGTTCTTAGATTAATCTCATGCTCATTTATTAGATTACTCTCATATTCATTTCTAGACTAATATTGCATCTACATTTCTAGATTAAATCCTCCATTCTTAGATTGGTCTCGGTTGTTGGGTTCTTGAATCTGATAGCTTACTCAAAACCCCATCTAGATAGGAGGCAATAGGTCAACGCATCCAGGCATGCATGATGAATAAATTCATATTGATTTTTGTATGTGACTGATGAATAATGACTATGTTGAAGTGTATGGCCAAGTAAGAGGCCCATATTTAGCGTATACATTTCTGGCGCCCATTATGGGGCAGAAGATTCAATTTATGGCCTCATCTTTCTTTTTTGATTTCAATTCTACTTACTGTCCGTATGTCTCTGTCATGAAATCTCAAGTGAAATTTCATAGACACTCATGCAAAGTTTCTAGTTCTTCGTGGGGCTCTTGGTAGTTCTTCACATGGACTGTTCTAGTTTGTCACGTGAACTTTGACACCATAAACTTTTTATTTTCTGTTTTCATATCTTTGTTTTCTGACCACTAATACTTGTTGTTTACTATATTTTTCTAGTTTTTATTTCTGATACAACTTAACTAGTGGTCTACAAGATGAGATGTCGAAGATTCCTTCAAACATGACTATGAAAACTTACTGACTATTTGATTGCAGGACGCATGTCAGAGCACACTTGTCAAAGAAATTCAAACCTACATAAACATTGTGTTTGTTTTCATGCTTTCTCTACATAGTCTAATTAGGGCCTTATTAAAATATCTTAAGGATCTTGATATCAGAATAGGGTATTAAGCTCTTCATTACATAGAAGTGATGCCCATGAATGAATCTGAGACGTAAATGCTGCTAAGGGATTGATACTTAGGGGGGAAAGGAAAGATAACAAATTGATTGGAATATCCATTAGTGAGGGGAGTATGCTTTTCTCTCTTTGAGAGAATAAAAAACCTAGAAGCTCTTGGATTTGTTGAAAGAGGAGTTAGCTCAGTGATGAATATGTATGGTGTGTTTGGGTGAGGTGTAGAGGTAGAGGAGTATGCTATTTTCCCCTTTGGGGAAAATCTGAAACTTAGACCATTGAAACTAAACCAAGTCTGAGTCACCTTTAGCGGGCCTGCCGGAAGTTGAACCTTTGGGAACGACCCAAGTGGGTACACACCTTTAGCCGGTGATTGCACCCCACTATAATAAAGTTGCTTTGTTGAGCGAAAGACTCCAAAGCCATGTTAATTTCTTCCTCTTGATTCTCTATGTCGAATATCTTAAGGAAGCCCTGTTTGTTGTACTAAGTGGTGATGCTCCCAGCCTTGCTTGTTAGGGGTGTACACTTTCAAGTGTTTGTGTGGCTATATGTCTCAACTTTTCTTGTGAGGCCATCAAAGGTTAATATGAACAAAAGCCTACTAAACTCCATTTGTAGCTAGTTTCTTACCCGGTTCATCTCTGAAAGGGGGCATAATCTTTGCGCAGGGAGGGGGATGATTCTCTCCCATATATTCTCACCATACGCATGCACCTAGATGTTTGAAGGTGGTATATGACACTATACCCTACATTAAGGGTGTAGTTTGAATGTATATTATTGAGTCCTTGGAAAAACCAAAAACATGGGCACCCTCTTGGGGGTGACATTGCTGTGTGAGGTGCACACATGCACATAAGTTGTGAGGCAAAGATTTTTTCTTCTATACCAGTTTAGGGATAAGTGAGTGTCTTTTTTGAGTTCTCAAATGTTCAAAATGTTCAAACTTGTCAAGACTCCCTTATTCTTTTGAGTTGATTTATCCTCGACTGAACTATTTTCAACTACTACTTGTGTCACAATTGCTTAAACGTCTAAACTCAAATTTATCAATTTAAACAACGTCCAAAAAAATCTACAAATTGAACACTCTATCAGAGAAGATTCCAATCCGTGTCTCGCAAACACAAATTTGTCACTCTAAAACAGTCTCAACTGTCTGTTTCTATAAGAATTCTAGTTAATTTCTTGAACAGTTTCGCGGGACATTCTACATCTTCATGCCACTCTGTGTGAATCTTCACGTGAGGTGCTGTCAATCTTTGTGTGATATTTTTCTACTCTTTTGTCATCTATTTACCAATTTTTCACACCAATTCTACATTTTTTTGTGCCAGGCTGCAAAGTCTCACGCGAGCCAGTAGGAATCTTTGTGTGAGAAATTATTTCTTTGCGCGACACTATCTCATTTTTACATAACAAAAAGCTGTTTACCGCCTGTCCTAGGTCCCTCTACTCAATCTGGTTTCTATTCGGTGTCTATTTGCATGTTTCCTATCTGTACACAGTCTATAGCTAGATGTCTTGGGTTGAGAACTACATGATTCTTTCTTGAACTTGTCTCATCTCTTATCTATCTACACATTCTACTGTGTTGTCATACCTTGCGATGTGATAGTCATCTCTTGGCTGTTCTAGCCTTATCTCTGATGACTCATGTCAGGTACACCTCACCTATTGGCACTCTTGTGAATTTTTCTTGAGACATAGTTCCAAGAATAATACTAGTTCACTCTCCTTTCATAATCTATCTATCACTATTGCAACTCGAAGTAGCAATGCATTCCCCTCACATGTCACAAGACGAGGTAGAGGTAGACCTTGAAACTAAGGAAGAGGTCATTCCAAACTTATCACATAGTTAGAGTGCAATAGATGATCTTCAAATTCCTCTTCATCAAATATCTCTAGCAAGGGATCATCTCAATCTCCTTCTCTTGTCATCCGACCTTACATCAAACATTCATTCTGAGTGGACTTTAGTACGATCTGAAACCCATTGTTTGAAGAGCATAAAAACTCTAAAGAGTTGTTTCCTAAATTTGACTCTATTAAGACAAAAAGGGTTCCCATAGGTACAACACCTCAAGATACTCAACCTCCTCATAGTGAGCCTTTGTGCACTACATATCTACATCCCAACAAGATGGTAGACCAAAATCAAGGGGTGAAAATAACAAAGATAATGATCAATATAAAACCTCCAAGGGTAAATATCATTATCATGACCCCCTAGTGATGAGGAGGAGGTAATAACCCAGGAAGATATAGAAGATGCTTACAAAAATAAACACTTCCTTAAAATGATGGAGATCCTCCTGAAGGAAGAGAAAGAGAAATATCTCCTCGAGCTAGCTAATCAAGGGGCCAAGCTACCCTCAAACTACAATGTAGAGACTCTTGTCACGAAAGAGGAAGAAACCAAAAACTCTCAGTTACAAAAGTAAGTTCAAAGCATGCAAGAAAAATGCCTTCAACTCATGAAGGATAAAAATAAACCTACCACACAGTTCACACTGGAAAGAATTTTCCCATTCCCATTCAAAAAAAGTCTATGCATGCCTCCTTTTCCTAAAGGAGTTGAAATTCCCAAGTATGAAAAATACTTGGGTATATTTGATCCTCAAGATCATCTAAGAGAGTTTGGTTCTCTCTCTTTGAAAGAAACCTTGAGTCAGTAAAATTATTCAGCGAAAACAAGATTTGGTTAGTCGTGAAGCCTCAATAAGAACTATGGTTAATAAAAGTTGAGTAAATCTTAAGTGAAGTTTGTAGAAAAGAGATCTAAACCATGAAAGAGAAAAGATATGATGGATGGCATGAAGTCACTGATAAAGGTCAACAAGTCAAAGAAAATTCAGTGATTCAACGATGGTGACGCAGATATGGACATGTGTCTAAGTCATTTAGAGATCTGAGGTTGGCGTAAAGTCTCAATGTAAACCAAAGGTTAAGAAATTCATCATGTGACTTGGAGATAGCTCTAGTCACAAAGTCTCAAAATAAACTACAGTTAAAGACAAAGCAAAGGAGATTGCACACGAACCAATGGATTAAAAGCTAATATAAAAGTAGTCACAAAGTCTCAGATCAAAAGAAGAAAGTACAAAATGGATATGATTTCATGCAAACCACCTAATTAAAAGAAGATCTTATGGTGGTCATGTAATCTCTAAATAAACTCAGAGTTAGTGAAATCTTAAAGTGACTTTGATTTTGCATAGTCACGTAGTCTCTAAAGAAACTAAAGGTTTAAGCAATAGTTATTTAAAGCCTTAGTCACAGAGTCTCAGAGAGGAATATGAGTTAAGAGATTTCAATCAATGATTAAGAGATGAATGTTGATCAAGGTGTTGATCATGTGGTGATCGTTAAGTCTTAGAACAAAACTGGAGTTAAAGATAACTCTCAGCGATAAGGAGATCATACAGTCGCGTAGTCACTGAAGGAAACCAAAGTAAGAGCAAGGTAAAGTATAAGGTTTTCTTCTGTGCCATGTTGTATAGTCATCAAAAAATCAGAGTATAGGGATTATGATAACATTTTTAAAGAGTTGTTGAGTTTTGATAAATGAGCCAATCATATTAGATCTTGATCTTATTTCGAATAAAATAAGGTTTTAATAGAAAAAGCAATCATTCAAAATTGATCACCTGTTGGTTTCAAATGCCACGGCTAGAAAGAAAAATTGTTATCATAACACATAGAAGTAATGATAGAAGTGACTGAATTGCAAATCCATTATTTTGAAATAAGATTTGTGCATTGATTTCTCTGAGTAAGTAGGCATTACTGTTGTTCATTTCATTTCACCAAGAGTTTCACTTTTTAGAGAAAAATCTGCATAAGTGATAAGTGTTTTCAAGAGAATATAGTTATTCAGATTTGCAAAGTGAAGAAAGGATTTGATCAGTTGCAATTCAGAACAAACAAGATGAGTAGAGTAGTGAGCATCACCTCAACTAGCGGGAAGAGTAGAGATGGTGATGATGATCTCAAGGGAAAGAGAAATTACTCAGAGGAGTTCATAGCTCTCCTTCCAAGATCCAATCAGGGAAAAAAGGTAAATGAAAAGTACCTTGGTGACAATATTTCTTATATTAGAAATGCAAAGACACCTGATTGTTTAGGCTATCATTTGTTTAACTACTTCCATAAGAATAGTGAAGGTCCTGTGCCCATGTCAAACCCTTGGAAATCAGGGTTAGCAAAACTAATAGTTCCTGATGTGTTTGTGGATGTTGATTTGTTATTGGAACTAGCCAGTAGGTATGATACAATTTCAAAGTCCATTAAGAAAGATGATGGCATAATCCTAGTAACCCTTGATAGGGAATTATTCATGAAAGAATTTAATATATACAAACACTGCATAACAAAAATCAACCTAAAGGCCTTAGCTGCTAGATATACTAAGGAGGCTGGTGCAGAGCACCCTAGGGTTTAGCTCAAAACCCTAGCCCCAACATTTTGAACAAGTTTTGGTACAAGTCTTTCAGCGAGCAAGTCATATTTTTCCTAGTCGCTCAGTCGCAGAGCAGCAGAGAGAAGAAAAAGGAATGCATCTCACACTCGCAAGGTAGTTATGTGTTAAGTATGTTAGTGCACGAGTGCGCGACGAGGGACTAGTCGCTCAGTCGCAGACGGCTAGCAAGGAAAGACAGTGCGCGACAATGCAATGAGGAGCTCATCGCCCAATCGCAAGTCAATTCGCAGTCAGAGCAAACACGGTGCGACAACATGATGGGTGATCAATCGCTCAGTCGCGAAGGCAAACAGTTCAGTCCTGGTGTGCGAGTGAGCGACACCCGATGCATCGCCAAGTCGCAAGGAAAAGGTCATCTCAGGGAAACGCGTGGCGAGTGCGCAATGGGGGATCATCGCTCGGTTGTGGAAGAAAAGGCAGCTCGTCTCCAGACAGTGCGATAGCGCGACACGAGCTCATCGCTCGGTCGCAAAGCGAGAAGCAGCTTGAGTAGAAACATAGCGAGTGCGCGACTGATCGTATCACTCAGTCGGTGAGATAGGGCCAGCTCGTCAGAAAGAGTTGCGAGTGCGCGACTGATTGTGTCTCAGAGTCGCCAATGAATTTCCAGTTCGTCAAGAAGAGCAGCGAGTACGCGACTAACGTGCATCGCCAACTCGCAGAGTAAGGAGAAGTCAATAAAGATGCAGTGCGAGTATGCGACTTGAGCTCATCGCTCAGTCGCAGCATAAAATGTAGCTCGTGAAAAAGCAAAGCGGGTGCGCGACATGAGCTCATCGCTCAGTCGCAAAGGAAAAGACAGAATAGGTAAATGCATTGCGGGTGTGCGACTTGAGCTCATCGCTCAGTCGTGAGGTAAAAGAAAAGTCATGTAAAGACATTGCGAGAGTGCGACAAGCAGGTAATCGCTCAGTCGCAGAAAAAGACTTGAAAGGTGATTTTCATTCGCGACTACGTGATGGAAAAATAGAACAGTCAAATGGTCAAATAGGTTGACGTGTCAAAAGGAGAAGACATTGAAAAGTCTTAACCGCCAAACAGAAAAGGAATGACACGAAGGAAAGAAAGGTGACCAGAGTGTCGACCATGCAGAGAACGTGAAGATAGTTTGCAGAGAGCATGAAGAACAGA